>JAGSMZ010000012.1:0-600000 GCA_029286645.1 Papilio protenor
AGCTCATAGGGGGTAAAACGGGTAGTAGTGTGGACGGTACTATTATAGGTGAGCATAGCAGTATAGACGAATTTGTGCCAATTAGATTGATTCTCATTCACGTAGGATTTTAGGTATTCCTTTAGGGTGGAATGGCTTCTTTCAAGAGCTCCTTGGGTCTGGGGATGGTATGGTGAAGACCAGATTTGTTTGATTTTTAAAAATTCACAAGTTCTTTTAAATAAATCTGCGGTGAAATTTGTCCCTTGGTCCGTAAGTATAGATTTTGGAATACCAAAGAGAGTTATGAAGTGCACTAAGCACTCACAGGATTCTTCTGCTGTAGCATTTGAAATGGGATATGCAATAGAAAATTTTGTGAGATCATCCTGAAGGGTAAGTATATACTTTAAATTTTGTAAACCGGCTTCAGGCAGAGGGCCAACGATATCGAGACTTATTCTTTCAAAGGGGCGAGTTGAAGTAGTCGTAATTTGCATGGGAGCTCTATTGATTATGCGAAGAGCTTTGTTTGTTTGACATAATTTGCAGTTTTTTACGTAGTTTTCTATATCGGAGCGCATATTTTTCCAATAGTAGCGTTCTTTAATCCTGTCATACATTCTGTTTGAACCTACATGTCCGGCAATGGGAATATCGTGATTTTCTTTTAAGATCTTTGTTACTTCAGTAGGAACAGGGTATATAATTGTGTTATGGTGTATGTTGATAGTTATATTAGTGTTGTTGAATAAGTATATGAGCATGCCGTATATTTTAGTGAAGGAATTTTGTTCAAACGGGTTTCTGAAATCAGATATAGCTATTTCATTAATATTTCCTGCAAGTATGATATCGTCTCTGGCTGACTTTAGTGTTTTAAAAATATCAGGGTAGGTGCACGTGTCGAAGTAGTACACTTTTGTCAAAAGCAGATAGTAAGTTTTCCCTTTTATAGTGTGTTTTTTGAAAGAATGAAGTTCACGTTCACCATCGTTGATAGAGTTATCTGATGCTGATATGATGTCTTCGATGTACGGATTCGATTCATCATAATCAATAGACACGGGAACAAGAATGGTTTTTGCTTTGCTTTTAAGAAGACTTTCGTTATGTTCTTTTATTTGTGTGTTGTAGGTCTCTTTTTGATTAGTGAAAGATTTGAGAAAATCAGAGTAATCTTTACTAGGATTGGCAGGTATCTCATCAATATGTCTCGCTGTTTCAGATGGAGTATTTAATAGAGACGGTTGATGATCGAGAGATGGAACAGGATCCAGCGAAGAGAGAGAGTCAAGAGAAGTTGGAGGATTCAGTGAAATTGGAGGATTCAGTGGAGTTGGAGGATTCAGTGGAGTTGGAGGATTCAGTGGAGTTGGAGGATACAGTGGAGTGAAATCTATATTTGATTCATTGGGAGGACTAATGCCCAAATCGCCTAAGTCAATTAAATCATCAATATTATCCGAAGGGAAGATTTCATCTTGAAGAAGGTTGTCATTAGATAAACCTGAGGTAGAAGGTTGAGGATCATCTTGGATAATTGGATTGACTGGATAACGCGACAGAGTATCAGCATTGCTATTTATTTTGCCCTTTTTATAAACTACTTCGTAGTCAAATTCTTCAAGTTTTAATCTCCATCTTACCAATTTAGAACCGGGCTCTTTACAATTGAACAGCCATTTTAAGGGCCGGTGATCGGTAACTATGGTAAATTTTTGGCCATATAAATATGGTCTGAAAGTTTTTGTTCCAAATATGATAGCTAAACATTCCTTTTCAGTGACGCTGTAGTTACATTCAGCTTTGTTTAGAGTTCTTGATGCATAAGCAATAGGACGGTCATTTCCTATAGGACCTTGTGAGAGAATTGCAGAGATTGCATAATTAGATGCATCACATGTTAGAAGAAATGGTTTGGTAAAATCGGGGTATGCTAAAATTGGTGCTGATATCAGTGCGTTTTTGAGATGCTCGAAGGCAAGCTGTTGGTCGTTATTCCAGTTAAAAGGAACATCTTTTTTGAGGAGATGGGTTAGTGGTTTAGCAATTTTTGATAGATTAGGGATAAAGCGTCGGTAATATGACACTAGACCTAGAAAGGATTTGATGTCCTTAGGACATTTAGGGGTTGGAAAATTTTTTACAGCATTGGTTTTCTCAGGATTTGGTTTTACACCTTGATCTGTAATAATGTGACCGAGATAAGATACTTCTTTGCGAAGGAATTCGCATTTATCTGGTTGTAATTTGAGGTTAAAAGTCCTGAGTCTGTCGAAGACGTTGGATAAGTTTTTCATGTGAATGTCCAAATCATAAGAGTAGATAACGATATCGTCAAGATAGACAAAACATTGAATGCCTTGTAGGCCTGAGAGGGCAGAGTTCATTAGTCTCTGAAAAGTGGCTGGTGCATTTTTAAGACCGAATGGCATTCGGGTGAATTCGAAGTGGCCTTGTGGGACTGAGAATGCTGATTTGGGAGCGTCCTGTTCTGAAATCTTGATTTGGTGAAAACCGGAAGCTAGATCTAGAGTACTAAAATATTTGCATTTTCCAAGCTGATCTAAAATTTCAGAAATATTAGGAATTGGGTAAGAGTCTCCAATAGTAATATCATTTAGCTTACGGTAATCAATGACTACACGCCATTTTCGCTGACCAGATGCATCGCTCTTTTTTGGAACAATCCATATTGGGGACGACCATGGCGAAGTTGATGGTTTAATGATTCCATCGTCAAGCATTTTATTTATCTGGGATTGTACTTCTTGTTTATGTATTTCAGGGAATCTATAAGATTTTGTATTAATCGGCACTGAAGAAGATGTAGTAATCTCATGTTGTAAAGCATCAGTGTTAGTCAGTTTATCATTAGGAAGATGGAAAATGTCAGAATAGGTAGAACAGAGGTCATATAATGCGTCTTTTTCTTCAACATTCAAATGAGAGACTCGTAAAAGATTCAATACTTCTTCGGTCCGATTTAGAGTGTTACTACAATCATTAGAATATGTTGTGTGTATGATCTCATGCATATTGATATTATTCAAGGGTGTGATTTCGAATTTTAATTTAGGATCTATATGTATTGGAGAATCAGAGGTGTTTACTACAGAGATGTTGACTCTTAAATTCGGTTTTACTTTGACAATGCAATTCGCTACTAGAAGGGATTCTATTGAATTCTGATCTAGTATGAGCCCTTCATTGACATCGGGATTTGATACAGCGCATTCGATGATTGTCTCAGTTCGAGGTGGTATAGTAAATAAGGGTTCAGTGAATTTTATATTAAGTACTGTTTCGTCGACTTGGAGTATGTTTTTAGTATAGTCAATTTTGCAATTGGATTTGGACAGAAAATCATTACCGATAATGCCATCGTAAGGAAAATCAATACTGGGTATGACGTGAAAATGATGATTTAAGAGATCAAAATCCATTAATATATGTCCAAGTGAATGCATCACGTTCTCTGGTGTTCCGATGCCACTGAAACTTATTTTGTGTTTCACTATTTCGGGCATTGTTTCAACGGCGTCTACTTTTAACAGACTAATTGATGCACCACTGTCTACTAGGAGTCTCAGAGGTTTAGAAGAGACGGATGTTTGGACTTCCACAAAAGGTAAATATTTTTTTATTGGATTTGTTGTAATATTATAAGTTTTTAGTATATTTTTTTTCTAGACTAGTAGGGTTAGTATTATTATTTGATTTAGTAGATTTAGTATTTTTTTCTAGACTAGTAGGGTTAGTATTATTATTTGATTTAGTAGATTTAGTATTTTTTTCTAGACTAGTAGGGTTAGTATTATTATTTGATTTAGTAGATTTAGTATTTTTTTCTAGACTAGTAGGGTTAGTATTATTATTTGATTTAGTAGATTTAGTATTTTTTTCTAGACTAGTAGGGTTAGTATTATTATTTGATTTAGTAGATTTAGTATTTTTTTCTAGACTAGTAGGGTTAGTATTATTATTTGATTTAGTAGATTTAGTATTTTTTTCTAGACTAGTAGGGTTAGTATTATTATTTGATTTAGTAGAATCATTGTCGTCATAATATAGATTGCTCGATATAGGAGCGGGGATAGAAACAGCGGCAGTGGGAATACGTCCATCAGGACGACTAGATACAGTGATAAGGCTACTATGATTTTGGGGCTGGTTACCCTGTTTGTTAGTAGACTTGGATACAGTGATAAGGCTACTATGATTTTGGGGCTGGTTACCCTGTTTGTTAGTAGGCTTGGATACAGTGATAAGGCTACTATGATTTTGGGGCTGGGTACCCTGTTTGTTAGTGGACCTCGATACAGTGATAAGGCTACTATGATTTTGGGGCTGGTTACCCTGTTTGTTAGTAGACTTGGAAACAGTGAGAGAGCCACTATAAGTTTGGGGCTGGTTACCCTGTTTGTTAGTGGAACTCGATACAGTGATAAGGTCACTATGAATTTGGGGCTGGTTACCCTGTTTGTTAGTGGACCTGGAAACAGTGAGAGAGCCACTATAAGTTTGGGGCTGGTTACCCTGTTTGTTAGTGGAGCTCGATACAGTGATAAGGTCACTATGAATTTGGGGCTGGTTACCCTGTTTGTTAGTGGACCTCGATACAGTGAGATTCAGCGGTGCACATGGCAAAGAATTTGTAGGAATTTGTGTTATAGATTTATTCGTATCGATTTTCTTATTTAGTTTTCCCGCACGATACCGATCGGGAAAGCTTGGTCGTTTAAATTAAGATCATTCATACCAAAGCCTTCTACGTTATTTGAATTGACACAGTGTATGGGTTGATTTGGACGTTGAAAAGCATTCCAAGGTTGTCGGTTAGTATTTTGTTGGTTTTGGGCAAAATTAGGCCTTTTGTTGTTATTGTAGGCTCGTTTCCTGCAGTTTTCTATTGTGTGACCAATGTTTTTGCAATATTTGCAAATAGGAGCATTTGAATTCGGTCCACCTTGTATATTTACTACGTTTCGTGGTTGAAACTGACGAGGTTGATTTTGAAAATTAGAACTTTGAGGAAGTGACACGTTACGTCGTTGGGAGGCTTGGAATAGTTTTTCTTCGGAAGTAGCGAAGTTGATTGCGTCATTTAAATTGTTTGGATCTCTACATCTAACAACTGTTGACAACTGTGGTTGAAGGCCGATTATAAAAACATTCAGAGCCAAATCTTGCATAGCGGCTACTCTACCGGATAGTTCATCCTTCTTTTTAGTGGGGATGGAAATATTAATTTCAGTCAAGAGTTTAGCGAGGCAAGATTCAACTCTAAGGGAGTATTGACTGACAGATTCGTTACGACCTTGTTTGCAGTCTTGAAGATCTAAAAGGAGATATGCATAGTGTTTTGTGTCGCCAAATTGCGTTTTTAAAAATTCCTCTAATTGTGTCCACTTTGTAAACTCTTTGATAGCACACGCGGTTTCTGCTTTACCTTCAAGACGGCTTAAAATATATTTTAAAAGAATATCTGCCTGAGAGGCAGATGAAATTTGTATTGCATTTCTACAATTGTTCAAAAATGGTGTCAATTTGTCCCGGGAACCGTCGAAGGTTCCGATAAATTTCATTAATACATTTAATTCGATTTCAGGCATTTTTGTACTAGTATTTTCCTCTTTTTCTTGTATTTTTGACATATACGTGTACTTAATTAATTACAACAATTAGAGTCGAATTAGAAATACATATCAAGGTTATAATGCTAGTAAAATAACTTAACTAAAAGAAGCACAGTAACACGGTTGAGAGACGACGTTATCACTTCTAAGAAATTCGCCACCAGATAAGACACTTTGCACTTCGACAACTTATTATGATTTAGAAAGTACAAGGAGTTATAAAACTTTGGATATGGCTTTGGATGCGGCAATTACATGAGAATGTCAATGTTCGGTACACACACGTATTTAGCATAAAAAATTGAAGATCATAGGAATTAATTGACTCACAGGATTCGCAGGAACATAGTGCTGTTTTCACCTTGCAGACAGAGAAAGCTGGAGACAGATGAATACGAGGTCTTATCTCCTGGTACAGTGTGGAGATAAGGGCAAGTCTTTTCCAGGACTCGTGAGATGTGGTGATAGTAAGGTCACCGCCTCTCGATTCTTCTTCACTTCATTTATTCATGAAATTGTACTTTCGGCACTTTAGCACTTTAGCACTTTAGCACTTTAGCACTTCGACACTTCACAATTTCACAGAGGGTCCGAGGATTTATATAAAATCCCTTTACGCTGCCACCAATGTTGTACGGAACTCGGAGGTTGGTTTTTTAAAAATTCCTCTAATTGTGTCCACTTTGTAAACTCTTTGATAGCACACGCGGTTTCTGCTTTACCTTCAAGACGGCTTAAAATATATTTTAAAAGAATATCTGCCTGAGAGGCAGATGAAATTTGTATCGCATTTCTACAATTGTTCAAAAATGGTGTCAATTTGTCCCGGGAACCGTCGAAGGTTCCGATAAATTTCATTAATACATTTAATTCGATTTCAGGCATTTTTGTACTAGTATTTTCCTCTTTTTCTTGTATTTTTGACATATACGTGTACTTAATTAATTACAACAATTAGAGTCGAATTAGAAATACATATCAAGGTTATAATGCTAGTAAAATAACTTAACTAAAAGAAGCACAGTAACACGGTTGAGAGACGACGTTATCACTTCTAAGAAATTCGCCACCAGATAAGACACTTTGCACTTCGACAACTTATTATGATTTAGAAAGTACAAGGAGTTATAAAACTTTGGATATGGCTTTGGATGCGGCAATTACATGAGAATGTCAATGTTCGGTACACACACGTATTTAGCATAAAAAATTGAAGATCATAGGAATTAATTGACTCACAGGATTCGCAGGAACATAGTGCTGTTTTCACCTTGCAGACAGAGAAAGCTGGAGACAGATGAATACGAGGTCTTATCTCCTGGTACAGTGTGGAGATAAGGGCAAGTCTTTTCCAGGACTCGTGAGATGTGGTGATAGTAAGGTCACTGCCTCTCGATTCTTCTTCACTTCATTTATTCATGAAATTGTATTTTCGGCACTTTAGCACTTTAGCACTTTAGCACTTTAGCACTTTAGCACTTTAGCACTTTAGCACTTTAGCACTTTAGCACTTTAGCACTTTAGCACTTCGACACTTCACAATTTCACAGAGGGTCCGAGGATTTATATAAAATCCCTTTACGCTGCCACCAATGTTGTACGGAACTCGGAGGTTGGTTTTTTAAAAAAAGAAATGAAAGAAAAACTAATTTTAATTGTTTAACACTATATTGAAATACATTATAAAAGGATTTAGTAAAAAGATTTAGTAATAAAAATGAAATAGAACGACACAAAGAGACGAGTGCCTCAAATGAGGGCAGAAATAGAACTAAACTTGTTATTACTAATGTTATAAGAGCTTCCTTCATAAATTGCTGATGCTTGACTCAATGTGTTTATATCGTGGAATTACTTATAGAAAGGGATAGATATAACAGTACGCTGCGGTAATAAATGTGAAATATTACATTTGTATGTCATTCAAAATGGCGGACCGCCTCTAATGTGTCGTACTTGGATTAATCGTTTAAAATTAAATATGTTTGAATGTCACAATTTAACCGAAGACTCGATGGCGACTTCTTTACGCCGTGAATTTCCCGAGGTTTTTGCTGAAGGTTTAGGGACATTTAAGACGGAATTTAAACTTTATCTTAAGATTAATACACCTGTTTTTGTTAAAGCACGACCGATCCCGATTGCGTTGAGAAAACCTGTCGAAGAGGAGCTCGAGCGTTTGCAGCGGGATGACGTCATTACAAAGTTGAGCGCTCGGATTACGGCACGCCTATTGTA
The DNA here is from genome assembly GCA_029286645.1 of Papilio protenor. Classification (NCBI taxonomy): domain Eukaryota; kingdom Metazoa; phylum Arthropoda; class Insecta; order Lepidoptera; family Papilionidae; genus Papilio; species Papilio protenor. The sequence continues at coordinate 7,860 of JAGSMZ010000012.1, forward strand.
CCGGTCATTAAGGCGAATGGTAACATTCGTTTATGTGGTGATTATAAAATAACAATAAATCCACTATTAAAGGATTATCATTACCCGCTGCCACGTATCGAGGACCTCTTCGCCGCTCTGGGAGGAGGTGAGCAATACACTAAATTAGATTTGTCTAATGCCTTTCAGCAATGTTTGTTAGATAAGGATTCCCAAGCGATGACGGCCATCACTACTCATGTCGGCACTTTTGTATATAAGCGTGTGCCTTTCGGTATAAAATGTATTCCAGAGAATTTTCAAAAGATAATGGAGGAGACTTTGAGCGGATTGTCCTCGACCGCTGTATTCGCAGATGATATTTGCGTCACTGGGCGAGATAAACAAACTCATCTGGCGAATTTAAGAGCGGTGCTACAACGGCTAAGAGAAAATGGCTTAAGAATAAATTTTAGTAAATGTAAATTTTTTCAAGATAGTGTTACATATTTAGGCTATAAAATCGATAAATTTGGATTACATACAGATGAAAAAAAAATCGAGGCCATTGTAGCAGCGCCGCCTCCGAACAATGTAAGCCAACTTAAAAGTTTTATGGGGTTGGTTAATTTCTATTCTAAGTTTTGTGTAAATATGAGTGATATATTGAAACCAATGTACAATTTATTAAAAAAAAAATGTGAAGTGGAATTGGACATCCGATTGCGATAGTGCTTTTAAAAAAATTAAAAAGGTCCTTAGTAGTAGTCCTGTGCTGGCGCATTATGATCCGAGTTTAGATTTAATACTTTCTGTGGATAGCAGCGCGTACGGACTGGGCGCGGTGTTGACACAGCGCGGCGCCGACGGCAGCGAGCGCCCTCTGTGTTGCGCCTCGCGCACTCTCAATGCGGCCGAACTTAACTACTCGCAACTCGACAAGGAAGCGCTCGCGATCGTGTTTGGCGTAACCAAGTTTCATAATTATTTATACGGCCGGTATTTTACGATACGTAGCGACCATCGCCCGCTCAGTTACATATTTGGTAAAAACAAAGGGCTGCCGGTAACAGCCGCTAGTCGCATACAACGATATGCAGTTAAACTAGCCGCTTATAATTTTGGTATCGAATTTATTACATCTGCAAAAAATTGTTTTTGAGGCAAATTGAGGCAATCCTCAACAGTCGTCCCATCTGTCCTCTTTCCTCCAGTCCGGATGATTTCCATCCCTTAACTCCAGGGCACTTCTTAATAGGAAGACCATTAATGTCCCTGCCCTCACGGGACTCGCAATGTGGCGGAAAGAAAACCGATCGTTTTCGACATTTGGAATGCTTGCGCCGAGACTTTTGGAAGCGGTGGCAGCTGGAGTACATAAGTAATCTCCAACAACGAAACAAATGGCGTACTCCCAGCGTCTCAATGCAGCCTGGCGATTTGGTGCTAATGAAAGACGAAAATTCTCCCCCATGCAATGGAAGCTGGGTCGAATAACTAGCCTTTTCCCAGGCAAAGATGGCGTAGCACGTGTGGCGGAAGTGAAGACTGTTAATGGAATTTACCGTCGGGGTGTCACCTATCTTTGCCCTTTGCTGGAGCCTACGACGGTTTCTACTTTGGAAGCTAAGGCTTCCAAGGCCCCGGAGGATGTTGCGTCTCATCATTAATATCGGCGGGCTGGCAACACTGCCCGCCATAGACGCGACGCGTCAACGCGTCGCACTTCCTTCTTCCTGTGTGTGTGTGTGTGAGAAACCGCGGCCGCGGTCTCAAAATGGGAAAATTAGCAAAAAGGGTAATTTATACATTTTAACAGTGTACTTTAACGATAATTCAATGTAATAGACAGTAATAGATATTTTATTTATTGAGAGACTGACATCGAATTACAAGTGACAATTAAAAAGGAGTAAATCAGAGTTGAGTATATTGTATAAAACTAAAAAGGTTTGATTCAACAAATACACAAAAAAAAACACTACAAAAAGAGCTAAATAGCGTATAACTAAATAGCGGCATCTATCGTACATTAATTGAACTAGTAATTTTATTCGTAAAACTGCCATCTGTTACTGGTAGTTGGCATATATAGCAAATATATTCTTCTTCACATATATTCACTTCTAAAAACAAAACTAGTCTCTTTCCTTTTATCAAAATAGATCTAAGGTCCTCCGTTATATTGCAATATTTTATCTTCGGGTTTCCGAGTTAAATGTACTGAGATTGTGCCGCATGCTGTGGTCAGTGCACAGCTCTAGGTACTAACGTAGACATTTTAAGCGAAAATAATGGTCGATAAATAATCTTGAATCTAAACAAAACCCAAATAGTGGAAATAAAACACAAATCAATATCATGTTGTTTAATGAAAAAATATTACTTCTCGATTCATACATTCATTAACCGTATCCAAAATTACCGTACATACAAATTGACCGTACAATTAATTGCAATAAATAGTCATCATAACCACCTAATTGTGTCAATACAATAAATATAGAACTATTTATATCCAAATGCGAGTCGTAAGATCACAGTGAGAGCGGACTGCAGCCTCGTCCGCCGCCGCCGCCGCCGGCGCGGAGCTAACCTCAAACAACACTACAAGCACAGTTACTGAGTCAAATACTAATTGATCATACAACAAAGTATTCACTGCCCTCGCAGCAACTACTCGAGCCTGTATGTTAGCCTCTCCGAAAGGGACCGAATAACACATACACATTGTAAATGATAACACGACTTCGAACTTCGACGTAGCTTTGGAAAGACCAAGTAAGCTTCCTCCCCGGCCCCCAATCTTAACTCTAACTTCATATTCGAGTCATAAGAATAATTCGATTGCTACGAAAGTAGTCAATTTCAATTCTTAATTAAAATAAAATATTATTCTATTTACAAATGCGCGCAGAGGCGGGGCGCGTGCTCGGAATGGACCGTTATCACAAGAGGGGAGTCGAGCTCCCCAACATTTTTATTAATACAATTGCAACTACAAGCTCGCACTATCAGATGGCGTATAGAGAGACCGCGTCAGTCTACATACGACGAATCCATTCAAAGGAAGTCGCGCACAAATAGGCAATAGTGAGCGGTCGAGCCGGCGCGCACTACCGCGGCCGCCGCCGGCGCGTGCGTCGGCGTCGGCGCGCCGCGTGCTACTGCTGCGCCGCCTGCGCCGCCTGCGCCGCCTGCAGCTCCGAGAGGTGGTCGGCGATGGCGCGCGCCGCCTCGCCCGCCAGGATGGAGCGGTGCGTGCCGGCCAGCTGGCGCGTGCGCAGCGGGCCGGCGCACACCTCGCCCAGCCCGTAGTCCTCGCCGAGTGTGACGTAGTTGTCGCGCGCCGTGAACAGCGTGACGGGCGCCCGCAGGCGGCGCGCGGGCCGGTACGTGTCGCCGGCCACCAGCTTGCGGTAGAAGGAGCCGGCGGCGGCGGCGAGCGCGGCGGGCGCGTGCGGCGTCGCAGCGCGCAGCAGCGCGGTCACGTGCTGCACGCGCGCTTCCCACCCGCCCAGCGCCTCCAGCTCGGAGAATACCTGCCGCGACCATCGCGCCTTTTTAATATTTACACCGCTAATACTCGACAGCTAAGAGCAAGTAGGGAGCAGTGGACGGGAGCAGTTCAACAGTGGCGCGGGATGTCACCTTGTTGGCGTCGATGTCCGCGAACAGCTGGGCGAAGTAGGTGAGCGCGTCCGCCTCGTCGGTGGCGGCGGAGCGCGCGGCGCGCTTGGCCTTGCCGCGCGCGGTGTGCGTGGCCACGTACGCCGGCGAGCCGTCCACCAGCACGAGGTGCGTCTCGCAGCCGCCCTGCAATCGGTACCGGTAGAGAAAATTCGATAAGAGGATTCGAAAAGATTCGCAAAATTTTAAATTTACTCGGCTTACGCTGACTAAACCGTTAGAGGTACATAAAAATGATGTATGAAAAAATTGTATATCTTAAAAAAGTTCTACAGAAAAGTCCGCGATGGCATATATCTATCTTTAACGGTTTTCTTAGAATTACCACTTACATATTTGTTTAGAAAATGTATAATAAAAACCGCGTGGTACTTGCGGCGTTGTTTTCTTGGTGTAAACATTAATCCTTTTACAAATAAATGAGTTTGTTGATTCTATTTTGACAATGTACTATGAACCGGCATCGCGGACGGACCTGCTCCAACTGTAGCGCCATTTCGAAGGCGACGCTGGCGCCGAAGGAGTACCCCAGCAGCGTGTAGGGCGGGCGGGGCTGCGCCGCGCGCACCTGGCGCACGTAGAAGGCGGCCAGCGCGGACATGTCGGCCAGCGGCGCCGCGGCCGCGCACTGCAGGCCCAGCGCCGGCGCGCGCAGCGCCCGCGCCACGCCCGCCAGCGCGCGCACCACGCCCTCGATCGGGTGCACCTGCGCGCCGCCAACACACGTCACACCACCGACCGACGGCCACGATTGCACTCAAATATATCATGTAACAAACTAACCATAAACACTGGTTTAATATTAGGGTCATCGGGCGCGGCACTGGGTAACTTGACGAGTACTTCCTCGGGCACCAGCTCCTCGAGTGCCGCAAACTGCACCAGGTCGCCAGCGTGCGGCGCGTGCTCCGCCCCCGCGGTCCGCTCCGGCGTCTCCGCCTCCGCCACCGCTTCGGCCTCCGCCCCCGCCTCGGCCTCCGCCCCCGCCTCTGCCCCGCCCGCCTCGCCGCCCGCGAGGGCGCGCAGCTTGGCGAACGTGAGCGCACGGATCTCCTGCACGCCCAGCACCACGTCGTAGCCGCGCTCCAACGTCTGCTTTATCTCGGCACCCATCAACGAATCCATACCCAACTCCGCCAGATTGGCTGATTCAGATACTTTACTCGGGTCCTTTATACCTGTACAAAAGCGGGACGCATTACATTTGATTGTCAGTGTAGAGGCGGTCGGGGCAGGGCGGTGGGGCCGCGCGCTCACCGAGGATGTTGGCGACGGCGTGCAGCAGGTCATGCGAGGGCGCGGCGGGCGCGCGCCGCTTGTCCGCCAGCACCATGGAGGCGGCGACGGCGTGCGGCCGCGCCAGCAGCGCGCCCAGCGCCGTCATGCAGGACGCGATGCGCTGCGGCACCGTGCCACCCACCTCGCTCTCGTCGCCGCCCATCGTCTCCACGATGAGTCCCACCTCGCCTGTGGACAGAGGGCCGGTGAGAGGCGCGCAGGCGGCGGCGTCGGCGGAGGTGCGCAGCGTACGCACCGATGGCGCCCCACTGCACGGCCAGGCCCGGCAGCCCGTCGGCCTGGCGACGCTCCACGAGGCGCTCCATGGCGGAGTTGGCGAGGCCATAGTTGCTCTGGCCGGGGTTGCCGCGCCCGCATGACACCGACGAGAACACCACGAAGTACTCCAGCTCGGGGCACAGCTCTCGCGTCGCCAGGTCTAGCGCCTTCGTGCCTGCGCTCATAAAACATTTATCGTCCCTTATACGACTCACAATTGAAAGTCTGAAATAACGTAGTGTCAATCTTCACCGGAGGGAACCGACAAAATAGAGGCAGATGAATATTTGAAGTGGAGGGTGGCGTCAACCGGGATACGAACCGTCGACTTTAGGGCGGGCGACGGCGCGGAAATCGTCGGGCGTCTGGTTCTCGAGGAAGGCGTCGCGCAGCACCGCCGCCAGCTGGAACACGCCGCCCACCGGCGCCAGCGCGGCCGCCTCGCGCACCAGCGCGCGCGCGCCCGCCGCGCACGTCGCGTCCGCCGTGCTCAGCGCCACGTGCACACCGCGTGCGCGCCACCTGCGCACGACACGCTTAGCACTGCCGTACTCACCGCCGCACTCCCCGCACCACTCCCCGCACCACTCCCCGCACCACGCGACACGCACCGTCGTATGCACCACGATTGGTAGCCGGTGCGCACGCCGGAGCGCGAGTTGAACAGCAGCCGCGTGGCGCCGCGCACCACCAGCCACTCCGCCAGCTCCAGCCCGAAGCCGCCCAGCCCGCCTGCGCACACGCACTCCTCCTCTCATTATTATTACACAGAATTATTCTTAAATTTTTAAAGCTTTAGTGAGACATTAAGAGGTTCTTTCTTAGGTATAATTTGAAATGGTTTTGGGGTACGAGATGGACAGGATAGTACGCACCGACGAGCACGTAGGTCCTGTCGGGGCGGAAATAGGTGCGCGGCACTGCTGCTACCAACTTGCCCGCCGCCGCTTCCTCGTCGCGCACGCGGACAACCACTTTCCCGATGTGCTTCCCCGTCGCCATGTACCTTCATACATACAGATGTAGTAGATCGGCAAAGACGGGTGCAGAGAGCGCGCGAGCACTCGAGTACTCACCTGAACGCCTGCTCCAGCTGGTGGTCGGCGAACACGGTGCGCGGCAGCGGCCGCACCGCGCCGCACGCCATGCCCTCCGCCACGCAGCGCACCACGGCGGCGCGCTCGGGCCCCGCCCCGCCCGCCTCGCCCGCGTCGCCCGCCTCGCCCGCGTCGCCCGCCTCGCCCGGCGCCGCGAACAGCGCGTCCAGCAGGATGCCGTGGAACGTGGTGTTCTTCAGGAATATCGCCATGCCCTGCCGACGGACCGCAATGTACACGAGCACGCTCATCGCCGCCCCGACCGACCTCGTGATCGAATCGTTCCATCGACTTTCTTTTAACTACTTCAAAGAATTTGCTTGTACAGAATATTTAAAAAAAAGTATATCAACACTGACGAGCGGTGTGTTGTTGGAAAGGTCCAGCTTGCCGATCTCGAGAAAGCGTCCGCCGTTGGCGAGGCAGCGCACGGAGGCCAGCAGCTTGTCGGCGGCCAGCGAGTTGAGCACGAGGTCGACGCCGCGGCCGCGCGTGCGCCGCAGCACCAGCTGCTCGAAGCTGGTGTCGCGCGAGTTGCCGATGTTGTCGGCGGGCAGTGCGGGGAAGCGGTCGCGCAGGAAGGCGCGCTTCTCGGCCGTGCCCACGGTCGTGTACACGGTGCAGCCCGCGTGCAGCGCAATGGCGATGGCGGCCTGCCCGACGCCGCCCGTGCCCGCGTGCACGAGCACGCTCTCGCCGCGCCGCATGCGCCCGCGCACGCACAGCGCGTAGTAGGCGGTGGCGTAGGCGACCGGCACGGTGGCGGCGTCCTCGAGCGTCCAGTCGGCGGGCACGTCCCACAGGAAGCCGTCGTCGGCCAGCACGGTGGTGGCCAGCCCGCGCGCCGCCACCATGCCCATGACGCGTCGCCCGTCCGGCGCGCGCCCGCTGAACTCCAGACCCAGGATGCACTCCTGTACGTACGCCATCGAAATCGCTTTATGTATAGGACGAGAGAGCACCACGGCATGCCGCGGCATCGACATCGTCGGAAGTGAACGTTGAAGGAGACCTGTCCCGCGAGGTCGCCGGGCAGCGCGTCGGGCGGCAGCTTGCCGGTGGCCAGCATGACGTCGCGGAAGTTGAGCGGCGCGTAGTGCACGGCGCAGCGCGTGGTGCCGGCGCGCGGCGCGGCGAAGGCCAGCGCGCTCTCCACCCAGCGCAGCGAGGCCAGGTCGCCGCGCGTCAGCGTGTTCACGTACGCGTGCTCCACCTGCGCAGCGCACTCCTCTCACTCTCGTACTCGTCCTCATCGCCGCGAATACATAACCTAACTCGATACTATCGTTCTCGTACACGACATTCGAGTAATCTTCCAATTATACAGGTGATTCTTAACGGACGGATCGACGGCTTTGTGGAATAGAGAACAATTAGTCGGAAATCTAATTATTACGATTTATTTTTACAAAAAATTAAATAACATTAAAACTGTAGAAAATCGGTACAACTTTGCGCTTAAATGATAGCTACTTAATTTATTTTTTTGTGGTGTAATAAACAAAAATGGTCCTCTAATTACACGTTGATCCTTTCGTTAAGAATCACCTGTACAATTAGCTATTTTTTGTGATATTATAAATAATAATTGTTAAGTTTAGAGTGGTTAAAACACGGTGGAAAATAGTAAATTTACAAAGTAAATTTGAAAGTAAGGTTAGCTAAGCTCTCCTAGGGCAGAATATTGAGTGTCAGTTTAAAACATACTCAGTGATTCTAAAGTAAAAAATTGTTATTTATGCAAGATTCTGCGTAAAATATTTAGGGTGCAGATCGCGGATGTGCGGTGAAACCACATAGAAAACGTTCGTAGTTATGTTTTACAATATACGAGAACATAAGGAGTAGAGATGATTGTACGCGCCTGCAGCTGAAGGTCGGCGGCGTCGGGCAGCGCGAGGTGGCGGTAGGAGCCCCAGACGCCGGCGCGCAGCACGTTCACCGCCAAGTCCTTGCGCGTCTGCTCCGCGTACGCCGGCGCGTGCGGCGCGAACGCCTCCGCCGCCTCCGGCAGCAGGAACACGCGCAGCGCGCGCCCGCCCGGCTCCGCGCGCAGGCACGTGCCCAGTCCCAGCACGCCGCTTGTCGGCGCGCGCGACCACACGTACACGCGCATGTCCTCGCTCTCAGCGCGCTTCAGCGCCTCGCGCAGCGTCTCCACCCACGCGTACGAGGAGTCCTCGGGGATCTCCAAGACGACGTTGGCGGGCGGCGCGGGCGCCTCCTTACGTAGCAGCAGGTAGTCGCGCGCGGCGGCGCGCTGGCGGGCCACGGGCAGCAGGCCGGCGGCGCGCAGCGCGTCGCGCGCGGCCTGCGCTCGCAGCGCGTCGTGCGGCTCCTCGAGCAGCAGCATGCCGGCGGGCGCCAGCGCGGCGGCGAGGTGACGCAGCAGCGGCGCACCGTGGCGGGCCAGCACGTCGGCCGCCGCCACCAGGTGGCACTCGGCCTCGGGGGGCGCGCTGCGAGCATCTTTGCCGCTCACCTGTCGGACAACGTTCCCCGTCACTCACACCGGGGCCCTCCCCTACCCGAGCTTCGACACGGTCGAGTCGGTTTAGGTAGACAATAGGTAGCATTGAATACAATTTACAACTTACTTTAACGCCTAGCTTCTGCATGGCCGCCTCGTAGAGCGGCGCGTCGGGCCCCGCGGCCAGCATCGGCTCCACGCGCACCTGCGGCTCCGCATCCAGCAGCGCCAGCACGGCGGGCAGCAGCAGCGCCTCGGGCGCGCGCCCCAGCGCCGCCTCGCACGCGCGCAGGCGCAGCGCCCCAGCGTTCTCCCACACCAGCTGCAGGCACGCCGTGAGCGCCTCGCGCCGCGAGCGTGCGCCCGCCTCGCCGCCGTCGCCGCCCGCCGCGCCCACAGCCTCCGTCTTATCGTACGGCACGAACACGTACTTCTCCAGCTTGGGCGGTGGCTGCGGGTTAGCGCGCCGCGGCGCTAGGCTCGTCTTCACGCCGCGCAGCTCGACACCGCCGGCGAGCACGACGTCCAGGTCGCGCAGCATGCGCACGGGCAGCTCGCCCGGCGCGCCCGCCGCCTCGGCTGCTGCGGCCGCCGCGCGCTGCGCCGCCGGGTCGATGAGCGCGCGCTGCAGCCGCGTGGGCAGGTACAGCTCGCGCGTGTCCACGCCGATGATGGCGAACTGCAGCATCGTGTCCATGAAGGTGATCCAGTTGCCGTCCCAGGCGAGCTTGCCGGCGACGCCGAGCGGGTCGGAGGCGCGGATGCCGCGGAAGGCGCCGGCGTAGCTGTAGCCGCGCAAGCGCAGCTCCTTGTACACGTCGTCGGCTGCGAGCGGCAGCAGCGCGGGCGCGGCGGGGGGCGGCGCGGGCGGCGCGGGCAGGCGCTCGGCGGCGGGGTCGGGGGCGAGGCGCACGTGGCCGGACACGGCGACGGCGCCGCCCTCGCACACCTCGAACTCTCCGCTGGCGTCCAGCACATTGACCAGGAAACGCACGGGCGCGTCGCGAGACATGATGGTCGCGCGCTTAAATTGGACGTTCTCCAAAATTATAGGTGTGTCCTCTAATTTACGGTTGTGAATCTTCGCCATCGTCCTCCATACGAGCGTCTGCAAACAGCAACAAAAATGAGCTCATTACGTCGTGAAATGAAAACTAGATACTTAAGAATGTCTCTTGATATTGGACATTTCACACAATTAAGGCCTGTGCTATAATTAAGTAAGTTTACGCCTGTTTTTTGATTAGTTTTTACAACTTATCAAGGGAGACATTATCTGATTGGGTATTTGCCAGCCAGGCGGAACGCTAGTGATGAAGATGGCAGTGGTGAGCGCGCACGCACCAAGTAGCCGGTGGCGGGGAACAACACGCGGCCGTCGATGTTGTGTCCGGAGATGAAGTCGTCTTCGGGGCGCGAGAGGTCGCACTCGATGACGTTCTCGCCGGAGCGCGACGCGGCGCCGAAGTTGGCAACGCTCCACTCGGAGGAGTGGTCCCAGAGCACGTGCGCGGCGAGGCGCGGCGTGCCGCGGGGCGCGGGCCACGCCACGGCCGGGTAGAGCGCGCCCACGCGCGGCTGCGCGCCGGCGCAGTAGGCGCGTCCGGCGGCGGCCAGCAGGTGCGCGGCCAGGTCGGGCGCGTCGCGGCGCAGCAGCGGCACGTGCGCGGCCAGCGGCAGCGCGCGGCGCAGCACGGCCTGCAGCAGCGCGTGCGGCGCCACCTCCAGCAGCAGCGCGCGCTCCGGCACCTCGCGCAATGCCTCCGCGAACCGCACGGGCGACAGCAGGTTGTTGACGTGGTAGGACGCGTCGCTCAGCCGCGCTGCGACACACCACACGCACATCACACATGAGCGTATCTCTCCTAGACCTAGGCCTCCGCCTCCGCCTCCGCCGCCGCGCGTAACCCACGGTATGGGCATGACCGTGCTTGAAATATAGGTGAATATGTAAAGGTGTTTTTATATATCTTAAAAAAATACCAATGTCGGAGTCCCACTGGTCTTTAGGCAGCGAAGAGGAGAGCCAGCGGCGCGAGCGCGGCCTGGGCTCGGGGATGACGCGCTCGAGGCTGCGGCGCAGCAGCGGCGCGGCGGCGGCGATGTACCGGCTGTGGAACGCCACGCCCGAGCTGTTGACGCGGCGCGCGAACACGCCCTCCGCCGCCAGCTGCGCCACGAAGCGCTCGATGGACTCCGCCGGGCCCGACACCTGCGCACGCGACGCCGCTCACTACGGGGCCCTCTCCACATGCAACACCGACCACCAATGTACGACTTCGCTACTAGCGTGTTCGAACTTCTGAGGCAGGACCTCGCTCGTTCGCTTGACATTAGTGTCATTAATGTCGTAACAAGCCGAGGTAAAACGGGAGTGGTGAGATGAGCGTTGTAGCAGGGGGTGGCAGGGGGTAGCAGGGGGTAGCAGGGGGTAGCAGGGCCGCACGCACCGTGACGCTGTCGGCGGCGTTGTGGCAGGCGGGCGCGATGTCGGGCGGGCAGCGCGCGCCGGCCGCCTCCCAGCTGAGCCCCACGGCCGCCATGGCGCCGGGCGGCAGGCGCGCGTCCACGATGCTGCGCCCGCGCCAGTACGCCGCCAGCACCGCCTGCTCCGCCGACAGCGTGTCGTCCGCGTACGCGCAACCTGCACATACGCTACGTAAATGTGCCGTCTGCGATCGGTTCATTCTAACAACCAGTATAATATGGTTCGTTATCTGCTAAATAAAAGGGATCGTACCTTCGACACCCCTTTTTTTTCAGGATTTCCGACAAATTTTTATACAGATTTACACTGACCGATTTCGCCAACAGAGTGACCGACGATGCCGTCCGGGCGAAGGCCGAGCTCGCGCAGCACGTCCACCAACGCCACTTGTACGGCGGCGATCGACACGAACGACGTCACCACGTCCTCGAAGGCGGAGTCGGGCGCGTCCGTCAGCACGTGCGCCAGGTCGACGCCGTGCGGCCGCAGCGCCGCCGCGCAGCGCGCCACGCTGCGGGCGAACGCCGGCAGCCGCAGCAGCGTGCGCGCCATGCCCGCCCACTGCGACCCCATGCCGGAGAAAACGAACCACAGCGGCCGAGGCTCCCCGCTCTCCACCTCCTGGACCTCCTCCAAAGGCGGGGCCTGAGGCGACGGCTCGCCGAGCAACCGGTAGCCGCGGAAGGCGTGGCCCGGGATGTTGTGGGCGTGCACAGCATCGAGCATGGCCAGCAGGTGCGCGTCGAGCGCGTGCTCGCCTGCGAGCTGCAGCAGGTGGCGCGCTGCGGCCTCCGTGCGGCCCGAGGCCACCACCAGCCGCGGTAGGCCGGCGGGCTGGCCGGCGGGCTTGTCGGCGGGCTGGCCGGCGGGCTGGCCGGCGGGCTGGCCGGCGGGCTGGCCGGCGGGCTGCGCCGGAGAGCGTGCGCCCAACTGGGACTCTAGGATTACGTGCGCGTTGGCACCACCGAATCCAAAGGAATTGACCGCAACAAGACCTCCGTCCCACGGCGTATTCTTGTCTACAACCTGCAATCAAGTATCAACAGGTACTTGTAACCGTTTTGTGTAACCTGGACATAAAAAAGAAACAAGGGAAACAGAAATTATGAATCTCGGAACATCCGACAGTCCCTTTTGCACGCTGTGCACTTATCTCTATGTTTCTCTGGACGACCGATAAGCCATCGTATTTTTTATCTATTAGCCTTTATATTACTTTTTATTTAGTAGCCTATGTTAACACATAGGCTACTTACTTTCTAGAATAACTTCTAGACTATCCTCTGCGTCTATATCAAATTTCATGGAGATCTGTTAAGCAGTTAAGGCTACAAACTCTAACAAACATCCACCTAAACTTTCGCATTTAAATTATTAGTAAGATATTACTCGCACTCGTATATGTCTGTAGTCAGAAAAGGAAATTTAGATTAAATCCCAACCCATAGTAAAATCGTAACAATCGATTTTATGGGGAACAGTTCTACCTGCTTATATGTATGTATGTATGTATGTACATATAGTTATTTGTATTGCGTTTAATAATTACGAAGATATACATAACAAAAAAGAAATATAAAAGTATCTACATACCTGTATGCGTCCATCACTTAGGGCCGGAATGTCAGGGTTGGGAGTTTTGTAGTGCAAGTTAGCTGGGATGACACCCTCCTCCATGGCGATGATGACCTTGGCGATGGAGCACAGCCCGGAGGCCGGCTCCGAGTGGCCCATGTTAGACTTGACCGAGCCCAGCAGCAGCGGCGTCGTGCGTTCCTTGCAGAAGAAGTCTGCGATGGCGTTGACCTCCTGCGGGTCGCCCACCTGCAAGCACACCAGCGTCACCCGACCGATCGTGGCGCTCTTATCGAGCGGGAGGACAGGTGGTGGCGCTTACCTTGGTGCCGGTGCCGTGCGCCTCCACGTACACCACGTCCTGCGGCCGGAGGCCCGCCTCGGCGAAAGTCTCCTCGGCCAGGCGGCGTTGCACGTCTCCCGAGGGGAAGGTGATGCCCTGCACTTTGCTGCCATCGGTGTTCATGCGCGCGCCGCGCACGGTGGCGTATAGGCGACGCGCGCTGCTGCGGCGCTGCAGCAGCACCACAACGGCGGCCTCTGAGCGCACGTAGCCCCGCCCGCCGGCGTCGAACGCCGCGCATTTCCCCTCCGGCGAGAGCATGCTCAACCGGTGGAAGTTGAGGGAGTTGGCGGGCTTGAGGCAGAGGTTGGTGCCGGCGACGATAGCCGCATCGCACTGGCCTGCGCGCATTGCGGCCGCCGCTTGCGCGAGCGCGAACATGGAGCTCGAACAGGCCGTGTCGATGGCGTACGAGGGGCCCTTCAAGTCAAAGGTGTACGAGATGCGGTTGGGGAACATGGCGCGACAGCAACCTGTCAGCGCGTACCCGTTAATCTTGTCCGGGTCGGCGGTCCACATCTCCTCGGTCTCGGAGTTGGAGACACCGACGTAAACGCCGGTGCGCGAGCCGCGTAGCTCAGCGGGGCTCAGTCCGGCGTCCACGATGGCCTCGTGTGTCAACTCTAGCAGCAGCCGCAACTGTGGATCCATCAGATGCGCCTGCTTCGCGTGCACGCCGAAAAATGTCGCGTCAAAGTGGGCCAAATCTTTCAGTTTTCCGTTGCGCTCCGGCAGGCCGTGCAATCCTGAAAGTGCAAACAGAGCTCGATACCGTGCACACGATGTACAATGTATGATACGGTACATGATATGTACGCCCATAATGGAGGATGGTTACTGTGTATACGATCTGCCTTCGGAATTAAATTCTGCAAACCGCTCGTCACTCCGACATGTTTATATTTTATTTTGTGACACTATTTAGTTTATTTTATAACAAAAGATAGAGCTTACTATTATATAATTTTATAAAAAAAATTATAACGTATCAATACAAGTACATGAGGTGGCGTACTAAAAGTACCTTTCAAAGAAAGTACCGGGGAAAAAATAATTCACTATATATTTTAAAATGTATTTGACTCATTTAATCGGGACGAAAGACTATATAATTAAAGGAGAGGCCAACACCCTATATAGTATTTTAACTTCGTTATATATTTATTTAAATATTATAGTAGTCATTATGTAACATTTATATATAAGACGTGTTGTCGTGAGGCGGAGCGCTCTTTACGAGACTCGTGCGGCGGTAGTAAAGGCAGACAACGCGCGACCCACGCTTATGTAACAAAAGCGGATATGCATGATTTTTTAAACGTTTCCATTTGTTATAAGATAACCAGAAAAAAATATTGACATGAAAAGAATCAACCACTGAAATAAAAATAAAATAAAATTACGATCATTTTCGTGAGAATAAACCGCGGCCGGAGTTGGGCCGAGTGTTGTGACGTCAGTAGTCCACATATCTGCTCAGATGTCACCTGATGTAAAGAACAACAAAGTATTTGGAGTCAGAGTTATCAAAAGTAAAAAAGATATCAAATGTAGCTATAACTTTGGAAAAGCATAACGAATGTTAAACAATGCAACCACGAGAGTACACAATGTTGTGTTTATGAAAAATGTTTACTCGTAAATATACACGACAAATATTTTATTTAAATTTAATTATTCCTAGTTCGAATAACTGGTAATTAGTGATTGTTTTAATTTATGTTTAAAAGCTAGTTTCGGTAAATACTTCAAGAGTGAATTTCTATATAAATTAATGTAGATGAACTGTGTATTGACAATACAGCGTCGCGTCGCCATAATACTCGTAGGTAAGTCACTTGCTTCGACCAATAGCGTTGCGTTTTAGAACTTGGCGAGGGAATTTAAGTAAAAGACACTTTTTAATAATTGAATTTCGCAACTTAATCATATTGTATACAAAAAAGAAATCTTTATAGATATGCTTTTATAGTAAAAAAGTATATAAAAAACGTTTTGTCCAATTTGGCGTCATGTGCATATTGCCAATTGAATAGCTCTCGACCGCCATCCTGTCCATGTTGAAAAGAATCACAATCCTTTTCGTCATGTCTTATTATTACTATTTTTTTATTTATTTATTTAATCTTATTAATATTATAAATGCGAAAGTTTAGATGGATGGATGGATGGATGTTAGAGTTTGTAACCTAAAGGGCTAAACGCATCTCGATAAAATTTGGCACAAACCTAGAGGTTAGTCTTGAAGAACACATGGGCTACTCGCTTTTGTTTTTTATTAATTCCACGCGGACGGAGTCGCGGGCGACAGCTAGTAAGTACACAAAAATTATCTACATATAAATAACTTCGCCAAAATGCCAAAACAGTTTATTGGCGAAAGATCGCACCCTTCATCTATCTGGTACACTATACTTGCTAACATGTAATATGCAAAACTATTTCTTGTATGAAAAAAAATCTCACAACAAAAACAAACAAAAAAAATCGAACTTTAGAATTGAAACGTTAGATGTTTATTACTATTATAATGCTAATTTCTAAATCCATTAGGTTTTACAGATTTTCTGACAGAACTGACAGCGATACCAGCGTCTCACTCGCCGGGTCAGATATCCTTAATGGACTATACAGAGTATAGTTTGCATTTGATACAGGTCAAGTATATACATACTCATTGTAAAGATAAGGCTATGTAGTGTGGCAAGAAAAATAGAACACCATTGTCGGATAACCTACAGAACTATTATAATTTCTCATAAAACCTAGAATTTCAGTAAAAAAATTCGTTGTCATGGTATTGTTGAATGAGAGACAAAGCTAAAAGCGACAGCCACTAGCAAGTCGGCAGCACTCGGCTTCGGCACTGACAGCTATCGTGGTGATCATGGTTCGCGGTTTACCTGTTTGTAGGGCACATGTTTTGATCTCATGGCTCTTCGTGCGGCCGAGGCGATCACTGATGACGTCACCAACCACCACATAACTGGCAGCCTACTCTACTATTAGCAAACTGAAAAAATACTCTATCCAAAGAATTTAAATATAATTTAAATTTAAATATTTTTGTGCAACAAAAACATTCGTAATTAACTGTTATTATTGACTGTCTAATTATGAACTACGTAAAATTAGTTGCCTATGGTCCTAAAAATACATTTCATCCTATCTGTGAACAGCGATAAACCGTAGGTAAAGAAAACAATCTACGCGATTCTTACGAGTATAATCTCTAGATTACAGTAATAATATAATGTTACGGTTTCTAACAGAGACATCTCAGAGAAATTACCATTCATTTTGAGATTATTAGCTAAAAGTACTGATCCGCCAATGTAAATCAATCAATGGTCTAGCATTTTGACTTTACAAAAAAAAAGAAATTATTTTTTTTTTATTATTACACGCCACACATATAGATTCCCATTCTGTCAAAGGAATTCTGTAGTTGGAGATGCGCTGCATTGCGCTGCACTACGCTGCACCGAGTGGTTTGAAGAGAAGTAAGACTGTCTAAATATAAAATAATTTTAGAGAAAATCGCAGTCTTTCATAAGACGAGAACTTTACACCCCGACCCATTTATAAGCTGCGTTCTATTGATTTTTGTTCTGTGTCTCGTTTCAAAATGTTCAAACGATTGTAGCTTTGAAGGTGGAACACCACCAGTTTCCCCGACTGTCGACTGTACATACACCATGAAAATTGATAAATATGTAAAAGAATTGCGGGACAGGAAGACATGGCACGGCGCGCACTCGTAACAAACAGGAAAATAATATACAAAATCTTTGTAAACAACACAACGTACGCGTAGGAAAATCATGAAGACTAAACACACCACACACTAGCTTCCGCGTTTCCTAGAACAGTATAAAGTACTCGGGTCCCGCGATCTTGATTTAAACTGGTGGAGCAGCAGATACGATCGCCTTATCAATAGCATCTCGGAGCCGCAACGTATGGTAGTGCCCATCAGAGCAAGCAGGCTTAACTCATACACCTTAACGATTTGAGCCCTGCCTGTACCGAGGAAAGGTTTTTAATTCTTTTGCAGAGCACCGGCACGCGCCAGCACACGCCGCCACGGCCGCTACCCTGGTCAGGTGAATCGCACCTGGGGAATGCGCAGCTTGCGAGTAGTTAACTCCGCAGTAACGAGATGTGGATTGGGAACTTACGCACGCAGACCTCGCCGCAATAATATACAATAATTTGTTTTACTTCATTGATAGCTTTATTGGATCTTTGTTCGTTTCTGAAGTAAACTGCGAAGTAAATCTTTCGATACGTGTCTGTATTTATAATGCTGGAAACATAAAAAAACGACACATTATACATACCTCCATATGTACGAGTATGTGTACCTTTTCTCGTTCAAGGCTATTTTTTAAATGATTGAGGATACATGCAATTAATACATCTTCTTATCTTTCTAGAACATGGAAGTCCCATAAAACAAAGGTACGTTTCGTGGTCTTTATTTGACCGCGATATGTAATATATCCAGACGGTTTTCATATTCCCCAGATTCCTTGGTTTAAAATATTACGATTTAAACCAACTTCACTCTATTGAAAGAAGTTAAGCTTTTTAAAATTGCTAGTTTCTTCAAATATCTCTAAAAGTATGTGGTTTAAATTATATTAGCAAAAAATGTGTTCGCGAAATCCTTAAAGCTTTATAAACTATAAACTAAACTTCATAAAAAGATTTATAATGCACATCTATTCAGCTCTCATAGGTGGCCTCATGGAATCTGACATTTATCGTTGCTCGCTCGACGCGAATAGTTAAATATTTTTTTTTACTATGTGAATTAATCTAAAGACAACGATAGAAAACCCCTATTATGCTTGTTCATGAAAAAAAATTACCACTATAAACACAATATTGTGGACATTGCGATTTTTGTACAAAAATGAAATAACTTCAGATCTCTTTAAAATCCTGGAACACACTTTAGGCTTAGACCATAGCTAATGAGGTGTAATGTGAACTGCGATTCCCTCCACTGTGATCTACAGTCATCTTCGCCCACATCGATAGCTAGATATTTATTCGCATTCCTATATTGAGTTGACACAAAACGAAAGATGCATTGAAGACCCACCTGGGGTCCAGCGGCGGTCGTCGGCGGTCACCAGGTCGACTCCGGCAAACAGGTGACGCGCGAACTCATCAACGTTGTCGGATTCGGGCAAGCGGCCCGAAATGCCCGTCAGCACCACGTCGTCAGGCGACGCCTGCGCGCCGTTCACCATCGCGCCGGGCATGCTGCAGCCACACGCACTATCTGAAACATGACACATGTCGGTCAGCGGCGGACATGGCGGACACGGCGGCCAGCGGCGGTCGCCGGCGGACTCGGTTACACTACACACCTGCGCGTCGCGTCAGTAGTTAACGGAAGGCAAAATGAACAGGAGCGCGTGCGAGGTGATCGCGAGCGTGCGCAAGCGGAGAGTGAAGCTGCGCATCGTCGGCGGCCGGTTAAAAGGGCGCGATAGCGGGGTCCCGACCTCGCGACGAGTTTCCACGAGACCCCGAGAATCTGCCTTATCGTGGCGCAAGGACGCGCAAGGTCGGCGGGCTACCTCGGGGCGGCGGGCAGAGGGCGGGGGCGCACCTCGCCGCGACCGCTTCGACCGCGCACACTATCGCCGCTCGCCCCCTGACCCGCCGCCGCTACTCACATCACACGCGTGCGAGTGCAAATCACGCGCCGCCGCACAGTGTTTCGCGCTGTATGAGGAGGTTGGCCATAACTATTTATGAATATTTTTTAACAAATTTGGATAAATTAGTCACTGAATTATATTGTATTAACAAAATTATAATAATTATATACGTCAATCAATGAAATAAAATTTTAATAGCTTTCATCGCTACTGCTTAAAAAATTAAACGGCATCAAAAAGAGCACATTATGCTATTTCTGTAAACATACTATATGGTAGAAATGCACATAACACAAAAAAAGGTTGCAAAAGGTTATTTGTAAAATCATATGAAATATCAATGTTTTTGGGCTATGATAGTGTGGGCGCCGGAAAAGAACACGCAAAATTTAAATGACGTCTGAAAGAACACATCCTCAGCTACATTTCTGTAGTACATACTATGGGGTAGAAATACGTAGAACATAAACTAAAATGCTTGTTTACAACAAGATTGTGCCAAGGCTCCTATCACAAGTTTCGATACTCTGTGAAAACGTTACACATATACAAAAACACATAATTTTTGGATCTAAATATAATACATGTCATGACGAAATAATAGCTATCAAGATTTACTACATAATAAACTTTTTTATTGGAATAATACTCTGTTTAAAGTTATCATATTTTCTCGACCAAACCGATGTCCAATAAATGACTAGTTTTACTACGACTATTATGACTAAACCGTACATTGAATATATTTTTTACTTACAAATCTAAATGCCACCGCCCGCCGGGGCCGGCGCGCCGCCGCCGTACGCGTTACAGCACTAAACTTAAGAAGTAAGTATGTGAATGAAACTGTACTTTTATGTAAATTTGTAGAGTGGTACTGTATGTCTTCGAGTATTCATATAGTTCTTAATTCTTATGTATGGAGCTTATATAATTCTGAACTTCGGCTTAATTGCTATTGGAAAAAAAGAAGAAAACAAGAAGAAATTCGTAGACTTCATCAAACTCATTAGTAGGGATTGTTTTTTTTTTTAAAAGGCTTAAATTACTTTCAAATGAATCTTCACTTATTTTGCAAAATGTTTATAAAGATGATATTAAAACGAAAAATTTTGATTTCGTATCTGTATGTGATGACGAGAAATACTCACAGATAAATTACCTTTCTAACGGTGAAAGAATTTTTAAAATCGGCCCAGTAGTTTTTGTGCCTATTCATTACAATCAAACAAACAAAGTTTTCCTCTTTATAATATTAAGTATAAATATTATTCAGCCTAACATTAAGAATTAAAAGATATTATAATAGGTACAATCAGTTTATAGTCGAAACTTCAGATCAGTATTTTAATACAAAAATTTTAATTTTTCTAAATTGGCTATAGGGTCTATTGGGGGTTTCAGAATTATCCATTTATTACCGGACGCCTATATGTACAAATGTGTTTTGAAACTGAACTCCACGGTGGCCAAGCCGCGGGCACAGCTTGTGATGACATAAAGATATTGGTTAAAAAGTAGCGCGATCTGGAGTCGAAGCTAGCGAAGAAAGGCAAACGGGCACTCGGGCAATGACGACGAGTCTCGCTGGCGACGTTTCCTCAACTCAACCAGGCCAGCGGAAGCGCGGGAACGCTGCGATGCGACCACCGAAGACAGAAATTCCGGTCGTGGTCGATTACATAAGCGATGCGGCTGGCGATTTTTAAATTTATAAGGCGTGTCGTCAGCGCACGTCAGTAGATCGCAATGAACTTGTTTCGGCAACGCGTACGCATGCCACTGTCCTTGATCGCGAATACTCTTCCGCTAAGGCAGGACAGGCCAAGCGTGGCATGACGCGCCACACTACGCGGTGTAAGGCCCTCGGGCGTCGCTACGCTACCTACCTACCAACTGGCACTGCTTATTCAGCGTCTCGTCGCCGCCATACGAGTATTACATTAACCTTTTGAAGGTCATAAGAACGTAGTATAATAAGTGATGGGACATCTCTATTCCCATTGGTGACGACCTTAATCTGGAAAACAGTTGCTATTTACATTTGGTATCGTTTTTAATTACGTTTATGGTAATTTTAAAAACCAACCGAAGTTCGAATACCAATTTCCGCCTGCTTCTTTTGAAATCATGTTTTGTTTTCATTTTCTTTGAAAAAAGATTCTAGTTATTGTGCATTTTTGGAGAGCTAAGAAAACGGTTATGTTTTAAAAATAAGGAAATAACCTATATCCGTGTGTGCGTGCCCTCCTGCATCGATTAAAGGTAGGCAACGCACCTGCTTTTTCGGATTTCTATAGGCAGCGGTTGTTTCGCTACTTTGGTGAATCCAGGTGACCACTTGCCCGTTTGCCACCTTATGATGTAAAAAAAGTCGAATGATTTTTAATTAATACTATAATGTTAATCAGTAGTATATCGACATTTGTCCTGAATGACGACATTTTGAAGGATGTAAACTTTGATATATACGTACCAAGTGAATGGAGGTAAATACTCGAAATAAATCAAAATAACAAGTTGTAAAGTTTAACGATATATCTCAGGAATCACCAGAATTCGTGCGTTTAAGGTTTACAGTAACAAATGTGTTGGCGACCCGCTGATTGTTGCTCCCTTTTTCGATAAAAATATATTTAACTTACAGCCAATAATATATAGAAATCGATCAATTCGCTAGAACCGGGAGTCGCGAGATCGGAGAGCGGCGGACTGGAGGCGCGCGGCGCTGGGCCGCCTTCGCCTCGCACTACTTCCTTCGGCCCATCACAATGGTCAAAAGGAAATGAGAGCACAATAATCCTTTAACGAAATACTTAGTTCATTGACCACAGCATACATTATAAATATAAGATGCTAAATGAACTTTTATACAGAGTTCGGAAAACACGTGTTCAACGGAATAACTACCACAAATTCAAATACGCAGCGTAAAAACTATCGTAGTATTACAAAGAAATATAGGTAACACCCACTTATACTGATATTGTATTCTCTTAACTGTCTCTATAAACTGTCTTATGAACTTCTTTGTCGACTGTGACTTCGAAATGCGAGTAGCGTTAATGTTTGTCTATGGTTAAGGTTTTCGATTTATTTTTCGGTTATCGTTTGGGCGAAAGAGGGCTTTTCGTTATTTTATATTAGCTGTTTCCCGCAACTTCCTTGGCACTGTATTGAAAAAAAAAACATACGAAAAACAAAAATTACTTATCCTCAGGAAGCTGACATTTTTCAGGGATGAATGTTACTTCAGACTTTATTTTATATCTGTGTCAAATTTCCATAAATTATGTTGAACCGTTGCAGAATTATCGAGTAAACATGAAAAAACAAAATTAATGTATCTCACGGGAACCGTAACTATTTCCGGGACAAAAAGTAGTCTAAATGTACTTCCAGAAATCTATGCCTTTCGAAATCCGCTCAGCCGTTTAAGGCTATAAAACAACCTTCCATCCGTCCATCCATCCATCCAAACTTTCACATCTTACTAATAATACGTCATTACCTACGAAATTGCGGTTATGCAGTACTGGTCATTTTATTATAAATCAAAATATTATTTTTTGTTTGGCTAAGAATTCTAATTTCAAATTATTTTTTTTTGAAAAACATGGAATTCTTTTTCCATAATCCATAAGTAGTCATTTGTTTATTGATTTGTGTTATATTTCATAGCATTTAAATATTTTTCGTCATCATGGATCTGTTTAAAATTCGAGTAATTATGGAATATGAGTATCGTCGTAGCTACGCGGCACAAGCGGCACGCAACATCAACGACGTTTACGGAGCTAACACTACAAACCAACGCACCACCTGTCACTGGTTTGCTCGCTTCACTTCAGGAAATTTCGACGTGAAAAATGAACCTAGCGGTCGTCCGAAGGCTTTGGTCCACAATGACGAATTAAAGGCGATTGTAGAAGCTGATAATACACAATCTACGGCTGAATTAGCAGCAGCTTTCGACGTTAGCGTCAACACAATATTGTTCCATTTGCGTCAATTTGGCAAGGTAAAAAAAATTGACAAATGGATGCCCCACGTTAGCGTGGTATGGGCATGTTATGAGAAGGGATGAATCGCATGTAACAAGAAGGACGTTAGTTATAAATGTAGAGGGGGGTACACCGGTAGAGGTAGACCTAGAAAGAGATGGATGGATTGCATGAAAGGTGACATGATCAAAAAGGGAGTGATGACTGAGATGACGCATGATAGAGTTATTTGGAGGACGAAAACCCGGTGCGCCGACCCTACGGGAGATGATGAAATGGATGCTCCACGAACTCAATGATCGCCAACGCGAACACACAAATGAAGGAATTTTGAACTGCATTGTTACCTGCGATGAAAAAAGTATTCTGTTTGATTACCGCAAGCGCTCAGCAAGTTAGTTGGACCCTGGTTCAGCACCTAAACAATGTCCTAAACGAAAACTTAGTCCTAGAAAAGTGATGGTCACTGATTGATGGTCTAGCGCCGGTTAGATTCACCACAGCTTCTTACCAAACGGGGTGAGCATTACTGCAGATGTGTACTGTAAAAACTTGAACACCAAGATGGAGAAGCTGGCACATCTCCAACCAGATAGATCAATCGCTCGTCTCCGATGCTCCTGCAGGACAATGCGCGACCTCATACTGCACAGCAGACAGTCTCCAAGTTGCAAGAACTGGGGATGGAAGCTCTCCGACATCAGGCCTATTCACCAGATCTTACGTCTGCAGACCAATACTTTTTCTAGAATTTGGATAACTTCTTGGCGGGAAAAAAATTCAGTACCCGAGAGGGAGTACAATATGTCTGAAGAATTTGTTGGCTGCCGACCAGCTGATTTATTTAAGAAGGTATTCCAGCAGACATGTCTACCGGACAACTGTACATAGACATATATCTTACTTCTTTTTTATATAAATAACAAACATAACAAAAATGATTATCTTAAATATTTAAAGAGTGTCAGATATTACCTATAGATAAAATACGCAGGACCTAATTACATTACAATCATATCAAGATGAGAGACCTACAGATGTAGTCGCTAACAGTTACAACACTAGGGATGCCGCCACAATAGACTCCCCAAAGTCAGAGCTAAGAATTACTATGGGGAACGCACTAATAAATTCTTAGTTCCTAAGTGTATTAACAACTTCTTACAACCATTAACTAACACACAAGCGATCCAAGCGAGTAGGGCCACTCTAAAGAGAAAATTAACAAATTTGTTGTAATAATTAGTAATTAAGGATAAACTTTCATAGATCATTTGTTAATAGTTGGTTTTTTTTGTTGTATTTAATTCTTGTATTTTACTTGGTTCCCCATACTTTTTTTTATTTCTTTTTAATACGCATTCTATTTTGTGTACATGTGTAAAATGTGCGACGCCTATAAACCACGTAAGTCAGCTTTACATATTTTCTTGACATTTCTTGTTGAAATAATATAAAAATTTGGTTTTGGTTTTAACTTTTACCGTGCTATAATGGACCCTCGGAAGGGCAAACAGATGAACATGACCGTTTAACTTGTTTGTTTCGTTTTAACTGACGAACATTTTTTGTTAAATTCTTGAAAAAAAAATATCTTTGACATAACACCATTATATTAGCGAAATGTTCCGTAGGTTTATTGACGCGAGACTGCCGAGACGAAACACTAGTCTGACTCACTATCCGGTCGCCAATTTTATTTTTCATATTGTAACAACCATACTATTGATTGGTAAATAAGATAATTGCACCTCCTTAACATTAACATTCGCGTACTTACATAAATTTTAAGAAGAAACTATCGAGAGGGTTTGTTAATCCGGTTTGTCGTTTGTGAATCGTCTCTGTACAAAACTACCAGCGCTCTGCTCATCAGATGCACCTCGCACTCGCGGCTCGCTGTACCGGGAAGCCCGATGTGTCGCACTGGGCACGGGGCGGCGCGCCGGACTATCGACCGGCGTCAGCTTTGATCACTACAATGTAGAACAAACGGCACGAGCAGCAGGCGGCCGGCGCGAGACTGACTGCGGCGCGGCGCGGCGCGGCGCGGCGCGGCGCGGCGCGGCGCGGCGCGGCGCGGCGCGGCGCGGCGCGGCGCGGCGCGGCGCGGCGCGGGGGCGCGGGGGCGCGTTGCCATGGTACGAGATCAGGCCACGTGCCGGCCGGGCCAATGGCGGGCGCGCGTGCACGCCGCGCAGTCGTGCCGGTGCCGTGTCGTCACTCGTCCTCGTCACCATCACTCTTCACTCCGCTACCCTTTGCCCGCTGCCAGTAGCCATAACACATTGCCCATGCCCATACTAAATAGTGAACGCATAGATATATACATATGTATATGATCTACTAGCTTTCGCCCGCGACTCTGTCCACGTAGAATTAAAAAAAAACAAATGTTCTTCCATACCAGATTTTGCAAAGATAATCTATTTGCGTTGCTGATAACGAAAATCGCATTAAAAAAAAATTTTGTCTGTCTATCTGTCCGCAAGCCGGGTAAATCCGGGTAGTCTAATAAACGGCTGGACCGATTTTGACGGAACTTTCACGGCAGGGTAGCTGACATGGACGTATTATAGGCTAATTTTTTAAATAAACTCTGTCAAAACGACGACCAGACCGCTATCTCTGGAACAAGTGGAACAATTTTAACGGGAAGGTAGCTGGTAAAAAGTAGATGCACGCGGTGATGTTATAGACAACCATATTTTTTTAAATTCTGCGCTGACGAAGTTTGCGGGCGACAGCTCGTTTATAATGTTAGTAAGAAGTAAGATAAGAAAGCAGACATATAAGCTAATACGCCCTTCACTCCTGGCTAGTACAATTCGACAGTAGCACTATAAAACGACTGTGAATCACCTGATAGTGTGAACGATAACTGTCATCAGTGAGCCCATACTTTATCGCGCGCTGTCTAGAACACTGGCAGAATGTAAACCAGGAACAACAGCAGTGTAGTAAAGACAGTAGAGCCGGACAGGAATGAACTGTTGTGACGATGGTGCTTACATAATCCGTTTATAGTATATGCAATGTGTCCTCGGCGTGGAGTTGCTTAAGCCGGGAGATTATTAAATATTTTCTTAGTGTAATTCGGACTTTGAATAGTTAAATATTTATCTGTTTATTGGCTGACTGACAGATTAGTGTTCTAAACAAACGCTAAAGACGTAAACTTGTAATTGGCTGTACATTGATTATCATATTTCTACTATTTAGATCAAGATATGAGTGAAGATTCGTTTGCAAAAACCGAGGACCTCATTTTGTATAGACCCCAGACATCTAGTTTTTGCATTTTGCCACCCGAATCTGTTGTCCGTTCTTCTCCCACCCACTCTACAAATTGTTATTCGCTTAAAATAGATGTTTGATTATAATTATTAAGTAAATCTCTTAACAAGCTTTTTTTTATTTTTAGGTCCTAAAATGACATATCAAATGAAAGGCCTTTTTTTATATCATAAGGTGGCAAACGAGCAAGCGGCCACCCAAATCCGCCAAAATGGCGAAGCGACCGCTGCCCATAGACATTCGCAATAGCGGATGCGTTGCCTACCCTTGATTGACGGAGAATTCCTATGCGTCTCCTGCACCATCAAATCCACGTTCCCTTCCCATCCTTTTCTAATAAGAAAAAGGGTGGGAAGGAAAAGGGACTAAAGTTGGGCCTCGAGTTTTTGCCCTCGTTGGGCGCCTTGTCGAGTGAAGTAAGATACGCTATGAAAAATCCAAAATGGCGGCCATCACAAATTGGTGGACAACATATTTTTGTACAACATGGGTATCAAATGAAAGGGCTTAACTAGCAGAGTACAGTGCACTATGTGCTAAATACTAATTTTATTACTAATTTTAATCAAAGTCCTTTGTAAGCGAATACAAATTTGTAAAGCGGATTGGGGGAGAATACAGGAGAAATCCGGGTCCGGTCCCTACCATACGTTGCAGAAGTCAAAATGAGGTCCTCGGTTTTTTCTTCACGAATCTTCACTCATATTCTGATCTAATTGTATTTTTATTTGACTGATCTCTAGGTTAAACTTACAAAGTCACTGGTAATTTGTCAAATCTTCGTTAGAAGGTGATAGGGGTGACTACTATGGCCTATGGCCGACCACGGCCGGACGTACATTCATACAGTAATTATATTGTTCACTAACAGTAGTTATTGAAATAAACACCAAAAAAATACAGACGAATTGAGAGCCTCCTTCTTTCGGGAAGTCGATTAAAAAGAACAAAATGAAATGAGAAACAATCAAGGAACAGAAGCGACCTCCGCCTGCGCCTTAGCAAGTTGTGAATTACAGGAAAGACGAAGCGCGTTTGTTTATTATACGTCTCAGTTAATGTAATGAAAAGATAAAACGTAGTTATCAGTGGTCGCGGCGACCTTGTGATGTAACGCTGTTCGGTTATTTATGCAAATGCCAATGATTAGCGTTCATTGACGTCATCGCACATTCATAAATATGAGTAAATTTCCGCCCCGACGAGAGTAAGCAGTCGCAACAGTCGGCTTGAGATACTCACCTAACTTCTGGCAGAGCGAGCCTCCGCTGCAACCAAATAATGCCACTCGTCGGTCGGTCAACGGTCGGCAACGAATGCATATTAAATTATTATTTTATTTTGAAATAACATATTGCATCATTAATCTTTACTTCTAAGTCTATTTACACAAATAAAAACTGTACCTCAAGTCACAGTTTCAAGACCACTATTCTAGGTCATAATATGGAGTTTACATACAAACAGACAAAGCCACATACATATAAAGAAGTCGCTCAAAAAATAAAACCGACTTCGAAACAAAATACAACAGTTATAACAGTATATTCTAAAAAAAAACTACACACTAAAAATAACGAAATTGTCCCTTGAATGGCTTAGACCTCCCTTATAAAAGATGTTATCTTTGTATTGTACAATTATTTTTACTTTGATGTCGGTGTCAGCCGAGGTAGACAGTGGTACGTTAGGCTGAACTGAATTTACCTTGATTGACACCAACTTCAAACCAATAATAATTATAGGTTTTACAGTGGTAGAGTCCGCTTTAACATCTTCTCACGAATGGGTCGGCTCGCCCGGTGTAATACCACGACCACACAGAAAACAGGCGTGAAGTGGAAGCAATTCCGCGTTTCGTATGATGAGTGTGGTGCCGGAGGCCTAATGTTAATCCCTTTCCCTTTCCACCCTTTTCTTAAGAGGAAAGTATGGGAAGGAAAAGTGGATTTGACGGTGGAGGAGACGCATAGGAAGGGGAAATGTTCTCTTTATGCGCGTCTCCTCCCCCGTCAATTAAGGGTAGGCAACGCATCTGCAATTGCGGATGTTTATGGGCAGCAGTCGCTTTTCATTTCGGTGGATTCAGGTGGCCGCTTGCTCGTTTGCCACCTTATATTATTATAAAAAAAAAAAAAAGACTTGTACAATGGACTACCACTGATTCCTTGGTAGAAAATATGACGATATGACCCAACTTACCTTTAATTACGGATTTAAAGTTTTCTAATTATTTTACCTTTATTCAAATATCTCTAAAAGCGTTTTATAGATTTTATTCATATTGAAAGCATGCTTTCTATTTGTTGAGCTACAACTTTTTGTGGAACAAACCTTTGTTATGAATTCATCAGGGGTCTCGAAAAGTCAAATATCAAAACAATATTTAAAGGTACTTTTCAACCGCCTGTACAATAATTTTATTTCTCGGATAGACAGTCTAAATTCGAAGATTTTTGGTTTCTCTTAAAATTTTAAATTGCCGAACGGTTTTTTCGCAAAACAGTAGATATTTTGTAAATTACCTGCGCTCTAACTACTACTAACGGGACTATAAAATGACAATTGTTAATATTTTTTATCAAAATTTACCTGTACTTTAGGTACCATGTGGTTGAGTGATGCATTATTGTTTTAATTGCATTTGAACCCAGAGTATAGGCATGAAAATGACATTTGTACATCACATATTAGGCAGAAATATAAATACAGGCAGATATTTTTTATTATACTTACCTTCTATCCTACGAAATAGACCACAATATATACAAGAAGCAAGGCACTTTGAAGTGCGAGGATGTGGGCGACCGCCCACTTTTCCCATACTTTTCTCAACCTCCATATTGGTGGCATTGCGTTGTTGGTTCGCGGTAAATTTAATTCATACGGTAGCTCTTTTATAACAGGACGATTTCTTATAGCGCAGTGTTGCATTTTGAGCATTGGGTGAACGTAACAGGAGTGCTTTTAAAGCGTTTGTCGCTTGAGAGCCGCCACCGCCGAATTTTAACGACATCAAAACAGCGCTTGCGCTTTTGTATTTGCACATAATTTTAATATAGTTTCCAGAAATCAATTACATATAATAGATTTTTGTTGCGGACCATTAGACGCCCCATTGGCACTGCGCCCGGGGCAAGATGCCCCCTTTGCCCCCCCTCTCCCTTCTCTACGCCACTGGATTTAATCTCTTTTTGACTTTTGAAAACTCTGAGCACTGAGAGCTAATTAAATATTATACTTTGTTGTTGTTTACATCGAAGTGACATCTGAGCGGATGTATGGTCTACTGACGTCACAACACTCCGGCCAACTTCAGCCGCGTTTCAAGTAATCAGTAAGGATGAGTTAAGGAAATCGGCTATGAATCTTTTCGATTTTTACACCCATAGAAGTTGGAATCGATAGTTACAAACTTACATTATACGAATCAACATAAAACCAATCCAAATCAATCTTAAATAGACAAACTATAACTTTATTATATGTATATAGCAGTGACTGCGGCGTGGCCGCTGTGGGGAAGTCGCAGAGCAGTCGCACGTCGCAGGCGCAGCGCCGCCAGCTGCAGAGCCGCGTCACGTCACGTTGTCGTGATAACCGCTTGCAGCTGCTCGCGTGCTAATATTATCACCGCTGGTGCCACTTCGTACCAGTTAAGTAAGCGCTAATTGTACTAACGTTAAAACAAAAACAATGTTTTTATTGAAAATTGTGTCAGATACACAATGCATTATTACATATCCAAGGCTAAAAGATAATCAGCACTGAAAAAATAATGGGGTCATAAACATGTAGATGTAAGAAGCGATGCGTGTGGCGCGACCACTGCTCGTGTGGATGACGATGATGATCTAAATTTTTTTGTATTCTGGTTGACAGCGCAAATATCAGAATCAGATCGTGGTCAAACATTTAAAAAAAACTAGGGGTTATATACTATTTATTATAGAATAGAAAAATAACTGACGGGACTTTGCCGGAAAGGAGCTTCTCCCAAATGTGATTCGCTTGCACTTATGACAAGGTATGTAGTTTATAGCCTAAACTGCTGAACGGATCTCTATGAAATTTAACATATAGATGTAGAGGGTAGCCCGGAAGAACACATTGGCTACTTACTTTTGTGGTTTTTTTAATTTCACACGGACGAAGTCGCGAGCGATAGCATACACATGTTACCGAAAATGTAAAAAAAAACTAGGGGTTATATACTATTTATTATAGAATAGAAAAATAACTGACGGGACTTTGCCGGAAAGGAGCTTCTCCCAAATGTGATTCGCTTGCACTTATGACAAGGTATGTAGTTATAGTGAGAGTATTTAGGTAATAAAATAAATAAAAGTATTTCAAAACTTTAATAAAAAATACAAGTATTACATAATCTAAGATGTGTGGTGAGCGGCGGGCGCGGGGGGCGCGGCGGGCGCGGCGGCGCGGCGGGCGCGGGGGGCGCGGCGGCGCGGCGGGCGCGGCGGGCGCGGGGGGCGCGGCGGGCGCGGGGGGCGCGGCGGGCGCGGCGGGCGCGGCGGGCGCGGCGGGCGCGGCGGCGGCCATGTGCAGCAGCAGCTTGCCGCGCGCGCCGCCCGCCGCCGCGCGCGCGTACGCCGCCCGCCCCTCCCACCACGGGAACACGCGCTCCACCGCCACCGAGAACTGCAACACGCCCGCGCCCCGCGTCATGCGCCTTACAGTGTAATTGTGGCAGCTCGCTATTCGCGGTTATGAATAAGTAAAATAATTAGCTAACTGAGCCCTCTAGCGCCCAAATGAAACAACTTCGGAGAGAGGTAAGTCGGGTCAAATCGTCATATTTTCGACCAAGGAATCCGTGGTAGTCCACTGTACACGTCTTTTCCGGACACCCCGCATGTAACGACTCAAAACCGGTCTTATCATAAAATATTAAAATATCAGCACGGTAATTTTTTATTCTTCGAAAATAAATCCCTAATATATTTGGAAACACCAAAAAAGTTTTTTTTTGGCTGTTGATTTAAGTTTTCGCCTAATTTATCTTGAATATAAAAAATAGAACCTTGCCGGTGTCGGCCAGTCGGCGCAGCAGCTGCAGGTCGTGCGCGGAGGGCGCGAAGAACGCCCAGCGCACGTGCGGCGGGCAGAGCGCGGGGGGCGCGGCGGGCGCGGCGGGCGCGGCGGGCGCGGCGGGCGCGGCGGCGCGGCGGGCGCGGGGGGCGCGGCGGGGCGCGCGGGCGCGGCGGCGCGGCGGGCGCGGCGGGCGCGGCGGGGCGCGCGGGCGCGGCGGCGGCGGCGCCGGCCAGCAGCCCGCGGCGGTCCGTCTCGCGCAGTAGCGGCGGGCTGAGCGTCACGTAGCGGGCGAAGCGCCAGGCGCGCGCGCCGGCCGCCGCGCCGCCCAGCCCGGCGCAGTCCAGGATGGCGTCGTACCTGCGCAGCGCAACGCGGCGCACCGCTGCCTCATCGCACCGCACCGCGACATAGTGCGCGGCAGCGGTTATGAACTGGACTTATTTTGTGATAATGGAGGAAATAATAATGCACCTCATCGGCATGCCCTTGTCCCTACAGAGAATTTACTCTCTTATCAAGCATATATATATATTTTTAACATAATTAAACCGGCGCTCGACCACGACTCCACCTAAGCTAAGTGAAGACGCGGCCGAAGGATAGAGCGCGCTAGCTCGATAAGTGCCGATTCACCCTTCTATATTCTTTCACACAAACCATCCATACGAATCGGTAGGACGGAAAGTCTAAAAAGGTTAAACTAACATAAACAGTATCCAACTACAATTTAGGGTAATACAGCAGTCGGTGTTTAAATTGATCATATACAAACATGTACATTTTTAATAAGTTTGTGAACACAATGTGGCAAGTTACATTTAGATTTGCTCGATAAATTCTTATCTCGTTCGAATCCCACCACACGCCGGACGCTCCACGACCATACGATGAGTACGAGCAGCTCGGGAATGCTCCAACATCGAGGCCGACTTTCCGCGAATTTGACGGAAGAAGACAACTTACGGGCCAAACTCCTCCAGCCGGCGGCCGTAGTCGGCGGCGTGCCGGTCCAGCGCCGCCGCCGCGCCCAGCGCCAGCGCGCGCGCGCGCATCTCGCCCGCGCACCCCACCGTCACCTGCAACACGGCGCCGCTCAGTGCTCAGTGCTCGCTCCCGGCGCCTGCGGAGCGCCGCGCTGCTCGCCGCGCTGCTCGCCGTGCCCGTACCCGCGCGCCCGAGTACACCAGCAGCTGCAGGGCGGCGTGCCCCACGCCGCCCAGGCCCAGCAGCAGCGCACGCGGCGCGGGGCGCGGCGGGCGCGGCGGGCGCGGCGGGCGCGGCGGGCGCGGCGGCAGGCCGGCCGCCCGCAGCGCCGCGCACGCCGACAGCGCGGCGTAGGGCGCGCCGCCCGCCGCGCTGTCGTCCAGCGCGTCGGGCGCCTCGCTCACCTGAGGTACGTTGTAATATGTATTATTTAATGTAATACATATGTAGCTCTAATAACTAAGTATTAGTTTATTGACCGACTGACAGTTATCCAAACAAACGCTACGAGCGTAAACTAAAACGTAAAAACAAAAAAAAACTCGCTGTGAAACTCGGCCTGCAAATTAAAAAAAAAAACCGTTTTCTTAGGTCTCGAAAAATGCATAACAATGCGAACTAGGAACCCGTTCCAAAGGCACTGAAACGCATGATTTCAAAGCTATCGAACGGTAACTCGTACTCGAACTAAAGTTACGATTGGTTTTATTTTGTTTCTATACTAATGTTAACTTCTATATCTATACTAATGTTAAAGAGGAAAGATTTGTATTTTTGTATGTATTGAACTAATTCAACAACTACTGGGCCGATTTTAAAAATTCTTTCATCATTAGAAAGGCAGGAGGCAGGCAGGAGGCAGGCAGGAGGCGGCAGGAGGCAGGCAGGAGGCAGGCAGGAGGCAGGCAGCCGTGGCGCGCTTACCCAGCAGTCTCTGACGACGAGGTAGTCGGCGTGCGCGCCGGGCCAGTGCGGCGGCACCACGCCCCACACGCGGCGGCCCGCGCGCAGGCGGCAGCGCGCGCCCGCCGCCACCACCTCGCCGCAGAAGTCGCGCCCCACCACCAGCGGGAACTCCACGTCCGCGCCGCGCCACGCCCGCAGCGCGTTCAGCGCACGCGCGCCGTACCCCTCTGCGACACTCCGCCTTAGCTTACATGTCTCTTACGTCTGCAACATGTGCACATCGTCATTTCCCCGACAAACTGCCGACCTTACGTACCGAGCATAGCGACGTCGAGAGGGTTAATGGAAGAAGTGTGCACGCGCACGAGCAGATGGTCGGGCGCGCGCAGCGGCGGCACGCGCGCTTCCTCAAGCCGCAGCTCGCCGTGCCCGCCGTAGCAGTGCGTGCGCCACGCCCGCATGCGCGCCGCGCCCGCGCCCGCGCCCGCCAAGCGACGTGTCGTGTTACTCACTAAAATTTATAATTATCTAGGTCACTTTTCATACAAGAACAACAAAATGGATATTAACTACTATGATTCAATGCCATCTAAACTTTACTTCTGTGCTCTGAATTTGGGACCAGATACTGTGCACAGCGGGACATAATGGTCACACACAGGAGGGAGCTCCTACACTGTCTGCACCTAACTCTCACTTGACAATAATTGTGTATACAGCTGATTGTGAGCTACAATAACATTTTACAGACCAAAATTGAAATCATGCAGACATTTAAGAAATATCTATATATTTCTTAAATATATAGATCCCTCTGTCTAGTATAGACTAGAACAACCTTTTATAACTGTAACTAAACTGTAACTTCTTCGAAAGATAGTATGTTAGTTGTCAAGTTCAGTATCACCACCTTATGTCCTTGTATTGAAATGTTATTATAAAACATTTTACAAAATTATAATAAGCTCCATCTTATGTCATAATATAAACTGAATGGTGTGACAAGATAAACCATTAATATTTAAGTATTATTTAATGACATATATTGGCAATCAATTTCAATACAACAATAGTGTTAGTGAGGATCATGTAAAAAGTCTAGAGTAAAGTGTCAACTATGCTTCAACTATATATTTTTTTAATCTGCTTAATTCATATGGATTTATAAGTAACAAATGTTTATGGCCAACATGTACATACAAGCTGCATTAAGCAGGAAACTCATGGTGAATTTTGTGAAACAGAAAAAAGAAACATGTAAGATAAGAGTGTATTCAGAAATGACCGCTTATAGATATGTATTGAAGAGTAGTTCATATCATATCAAGCATCAGTATGGAAAAGGACATGAATATTTATTTAAATTTCATCTATAAAAAGTTATATAGCATTAGTTTTTTACACCTTGAATCTTTACAGTCTAAAGTATGAAAGGAGGAAACACCTTTCTCTCATATACATACAAGCATTTATCATAACATTTAGTAGTTTCATCTAGTCTTTCATTCTGTGTTTATTCTTTATTCTATCTTGCATGCATGCAAACAAATGTGAAGACATCTAATAAAAATAATAATAAAGAAAAATTTAAGTTACTTACTAGTGTTAACTTAGGGATACCAAAATTATTTGATTTTATAAATTTACATTTCCACGGCAGATTACTCAAATGTACAAACACAAATATAAGCTAAGAAAAATAATGAAATAGATAGTAATAACATAAGAAAAATAATGGAATCTTATTAATTGCGCTTAGTACAGAACTTTTTGGTTTATTCTACTGAAATAACTGAAAACACGAACTAATTAAAATGTAATTCTTTATCTTTCGCTGAAACCGAAATAACTGGACATAAAATAACCAAGAAACAAAAATAACAATGGAAAAGGAAAAGATGTCTTCGGATGTCATTGTCAGATCAGCTGAGACCAGACCACAGAGTAGGTATAGTGCTACAAGGATATTGTGGCACCTTTTTGACATTGACAGACTCTTGAGACAGTTAGGGAAGGAATAGTCTTAATGTGATAGAAATTGTCTTACTTAGCGCTCACCTTCAGAATAATAGAAATCTTAATGATTCTTTGTTGTTTACAATCTCGCACAGTACAAACTATGTGGTATGCTCCGTGGTTTGAACTGTGTGTTTTAAAAATATCAGATAGGGTAGATCAGACAGTTTCCGACCAGGGGGGAGTTACGGTCCACTTAAGACAAAAACGGATGTTATGGAGCTCTTATGGAAATTAATTGAAAGTAAACCACAAGAAACATATGCTACAACTAATATTCTAAAATTTGATATCTAAATGACTAATAGAAAATATAAATTTGAAAAGCCACGGGTGATCTAAATATATCAGGCGCGAAGCTGATAAAAATTGTTAATTTCTTATCACTTTTGTTAAGGACAGCTTTTTTTAAATCTTGAAATTTGTTTACTTTTTCAATTTTAATGTGCTTTCTTATGATTTTATCTAATAGAAGAGATGTTCTAGTATCTATTTATGTAGATATTACAACGATTATTATTATCGTAAGGCTTAAAATATGGTGGACTACTACTGTCTCAAAGCTTGTATGGAAGTATAGTTATGGCCATAGCACTTTACAGTTATGGTCCTAGGCCGAGGTACAGTTTCGGTCCACCTAAACTTCATATTGTTTCCTGTTTCTTAATGGGATGGGTAATTTATTTTATGAAATTTCCGAAACAAAAATATTGAAACAAATCTTAAATAGATTGTTTATTGGACTTTCATTGCTTTGTTACTTAAAAATTGTAAAAGTCTTATGTAGACTAGAAGGAAGGAAAATAAAAAGCGTTTTTAGTAAGATAGTCTTATAGTTAGTGATCCTACAAAGATAATCAAAATATAAAAAAAAGAAAAGCATCTAACAGATAGTTTACTTTTTGTACGTGATCTCACTTTATGTTTACTAAATTTAAATTACCTTCCAAAGAACATTATTAGAAAAGGACGCAGAAAAAATGCTATTTCCTGAAAGTTAAGAAATATGTTTAAAACAGCTATCCAAATTATAATTAAAAAAGGTGTATGATTGAAACAATAAAATTTCAGCAATTGTCACGAATATTTCGATTTTTTTGTGTGTTCTTTATATTAAAAAGGTGATTCAAATGATTTTGATTAGTTTCTGATTTTATAAAATTAAATTGTACTGTTTAAAAAAGCAAGACAAATGACAAATAATAATTATTTTATAACTATTATAGTCATATAAAGGTGGTCCGTAACTGTACCCCAGAGGTGGTCCATAACTATCTCGGGTGGACCGAAACTGTGCTTTTAGGGGTTTAATTTTAATTGAATAATATTTTTATATTTGATAAAATACTTAGTCTAAAATGTTTATGTTCGTGTAAACAAAATATTTACGTTTAATAAAAACAGGCTTTCATCTATTATACTCTTCAATAATGATAATTACGAAGAATTTTGTGACTCAATCTGCAAAGTGGACCGTAACTATCTGATCTCCCCTAGTTAGTTTTTAATACATTACTAAGTACACACAGTATTTCCTTATTACGTAAGTAAATATGTAATTTATGTCACGAAGGCGATACTTCCAGTTGCACAAAACACGTTACTATTAAGGGTTCGGTCACTGCAATTTGAAATAGGTAATAAAACAACTTTCAGCAAAATATTTTTAAGTCAATTAGTTTGTAACATTTTTTTTTGAAATCACAAATCTAAAAATATGCGTCGCTTTGAGAGTTTGGGAATTTCTTTAATTAACAAATGGTAACTTCAGTTTTTTAATCTTTTTCCATAAAATAAAGTGATGAAAGTGTTAGTGAAAGTGTATATATATACTTATATGCTCTTTGGTGTATAGTGTGTCTAAATAATTTAGATTAGTTTGACAATTCATGTGACAATTTAGTAGGGATGGTTATGTAAAATTAAGCATGAATCTTTTCGATTTTCGATTTTTATTCTTATGGAAGTTGGAATCGATAGATTCATAGTTATAACTTATGAATAAAAAAAAAACACAGTTTAGTCAAATTAATAATGACCTGCAGAACCATTAAAAATAATGAGAGTGAATAAATATTTATTACTACTACAGCCGCATGTAATCGAATTGGATTTCGCTATTATTATTGTCATCGCTAAATTCTCTACACCATAATTAATACTAGAATAGTCCTCTGAATTAGTTAATAAGAAAATAATAATTTTATCTAAGTTCGATAAATTTTATTTAAACCGAATATCGATAGTCCATAATTGTTCGCTATGCGTGTTTGTTTCGTCACTACGATACCTGTCTATTATGTACGACATTTGCCTCATACAAATTGAATTCGATACTTTATATGCATCATTTATCAAACTAATCTATCTTATTTAGACACACTATAACGATTCTCAAACGATTTGCATAAAAAAAGTAAAAAAAAAATAAAGTGAGGGGGCTAACTTCACGGAGGTCAAACTTCGGTCCATGTCGGTTCCATTCCGTTTTCGAACTCGAGTCAATTCGAGTTACGCCCAACTCGAGTTGACTAGAGTTACCTACTCGAGTTGACCATCACTATCACAGAGTACCACAGAGTACTTTGCACAGAGTACTTTGTAACATGTTGATTTTTACTTGGACTATACCTAAGTTATAATAAATAACAATAAATAATCCACAAAAATTGACAGAGAAATGTTTATATAAAGACGAAAAATCGTACATTGAACAATATGATCATTTTTACGGTGTTATGTTAAAAACTATCTTCCACAAAAATGTTTTCAATAAAAAGTTCAGCCTTAATTAGGACAAATATTAAATATATTTATAGGAGTTCAAATAAATGGTTTTGTAATAAGGTACACAACATTACACTAAAATATTATTAATGATATATGGCATGTAAGTAATAGTATGTTTGTCGGTAGCGTAAGACAGGCGAGGAGTCGGGTGATGTAGGTGATGGTTGGCCGAGGCGCGTGGTGACCGGGCTGCAGCCGACGGGCGAGCTGCACGTGGGCAACTACTTCGGCGTGCTGCGGCGCTGCGTGCAGCTGCAGGAGCAGGGCGATGATGTCATGGTGTTCATTGCCGATTTGCACTCCTTTACAGGACGACAGGTGATTTCTATTTAAATATTTGCAAATACTGATTGCAGTCATTAAAGATGAGAGTGGTGTGGTTCTACGGACTCAATACTGCAGACTTTGTAGGTTTCCTTGGCATGTATTCCCATATCATAACAAAATTGGATAAACACACCAGTGATATTTAAAAACATATTGATACATGAGGTAGATCAAACCTAGGATTTATAATCCAGTGCTAAAGTTAATGCACTGCTGAAGATTCTACTGTTTTAAAATATTGACAATTATGTTGTATCTGCTATCTGCTGGCAATTTCTTATTTTATACTTTCTAGTCCTTTGATAAGGTGTTTTACAATTCCCAATTTACTTTGGGATACACCGTAGATATTACATTATGGTGTGTACCTGCATACAGTATAATGCATATATATATACTACTAGCTGCTACTCGCAACTGTGTCCATGTGGAATTTAAAAAATTAAGAAATATAGCCATGTTATTAAGAGAAAGTAGCATTTTAACAGTGAAAGAATATTTGAAATGGATCCAGTAGTTTTGGCGTTATTACATAAATACAATCTTTTTTAACAGTAAACGGCCTTTCATCATACAATCTCTTGAGATGTGACCAATTCTTGACCTCATGACATGTCAAATAACTTGCAGTCACCTGCTCGGTAAAGAGCATTGCTTGTAATTTGCTTCAACCAGATAATTAAGCTTACTTTTCTGGTCAAGACTAAGTACATTGTATCTCCGCTTACTCAGTAATATATTCAATTTTACTTTTCCTTTCAATATTTTGTCAATGTAGATTTCTTAGGAAAAGTGTCTATTTAACACATTTCCAAGTGATTTTAAGAGATATACACATTGAAAAGTGTCTATTTAACACATTTCCAAGT
The DNA here is from genome assembly GCA_029286645.1 of Papilio protenor. NCBI lineage: Eukaryota > Metazoa > Arthropoda > Insecta > Lepidoptera > Papilionidae > Papilio > Papilio protenor. Next base: position 46,964 of record JAGSMZ010000012.1, read on the forward strand.
GATTTTAAGAGATATACACATTGAAAAGTGTCTATTTAACACATTTCCAAGTGATTTTAAGAGATATACACATTGAAAAGTGTCTATTTAACACATTTCCAAGTGATTTTAAGAGATATACACATTGAAAAGTGTCTATTTAACACATTTCCAAGTGATTTTAAGAGATATACACATTGCCTTGGAATTGTGTACAATGACAGATTTCATATATTTCTATTAACATATCATATATCATATTCATATAAATATTATAAATGCAAAAGTTAAGATGGATGGATGGATGTTTGTTAGCGTTTGTAGCCTAAACGGCTGAACGAAACTCCATGAAATTAAGCACAGGTTTAGGGCATAGTCTGGAAGAACACATAGGCTACTTTTTATCCCAGGAATAGTTACGGTTCCCGTGGGATCCTTTAATTTAGTTTTTTAATGTTTTCTCGATCATTCTGCAATGGTTCAACATGTCTTATTGAAATTTGGCACAGATATAAAACAAAGTCTGGAGTACACATGGGATAAGGTTCATCCCCGAGAAATATCCGGTTCCCGAAGGATACGTAGCTTTTGGTTATTTATATAGTTCGTATGTTTTGTAATACCACGCGGACGAAGTCGCGGGCAACAGCTAGTATAAGTATATATTTTATAAGGTAAGGTGGCCAATGAGCAAACAGCCACCTGAATGTGCAGAAATGGCGAAGAGACACCGCTGCCCAGACAGCCGCCATTGATAGGATATTAGCGGTCCACTAAAGGACATCCAAGACGTGTCAGGTGTTGAGACGGTGTGCGGCAGGAGGCGCGCGAGCTGCAGCCGCGCACGCTGCAGGCGGCGGCGGCGGCGCTGGCGGCGGGGCTGCGGCCGGAGCGCGGCGCGCTGTTCGTGCAGTCGGCGGTGGCGCGCCACGCCGAGCTGTGCTGGCTGCTGGCGTGCCTGGCGACGCAGGCGCGGCTGGCGCACCTGCCGCAGTACAAGGAGAAGGCCGCCGCTATCAAGGAGGTCCCCGTCGGCCTCCTGCTCTACCCCGTGCTGCAGGTGTGCCGTGCATGGTGGACATTGTTCTATTGCAACCTGACAATGTAACCCATGTTACGAAACATTAGTTACTGGTTCGACATATTTGACCTATATTTGAATTTTTTTATTGCTAAACTTTGCATGTGCGATATAAAACTATGAGATTGCATAAATTATGTCGAGGGTTTAGTAGTGATCATTTGTTCCACCTAGAAGGATATTTGTAAGATCCGAAGTAACGATGCAATGTGTGGCAATGAGTGGCATTGTGTGGCAACGTGTGGCAGGCGGCGGACGTGCTGGTGTACCGCGGCACGCACGTGCCGGTGGGCGCGGACCAGGCGCAGCATCTGCAGCTGGCGGCGCAGCTGGTGCGCACCTTCCACCACCGCTACGGCCGCGCCTTCCCCACGCCGCGCCCGCTGCTGCCAGGTTACACCTGCACACCTATTTTCAATATTTTACGCGCCCAATAAATACTCCTAGCTTTTGGAGAGTGAAAACTGAGGCAACACGGCCGACCGCCGCCGCACGGTTCGACTGATGTTGAACGATTTCTGCGTCTGTCACTCGTAAATAGTTGCACAGCAAATATAACTTCTTTATGGTTGCCGTAGACGACGGCAGCGACAGAATCAGAAGCCTGCGCGATCCCTCGAAGAAGATGTCCAAGTCCGACCCCGACCCCAAGTCCCGCATCCTGCTGACCGACTCCGACGACGTCATCCACCACAAGATAAGGAAGGCCGTCACCGACTTCACGCCAGAGGTGACTTCCGTTCCGTGCGGGGTGTGGGTGTGGGTGTGGCAGTGCGGGTGCGGGTGCGGCAGTGACGTGTGCGTGGCGCAGGTGACGTTCGAGCCGGAGCGGCGCGCGGGCGTGGCCAACCTGGTGCGGCTGCACTGCCTGGCGGGCGGGCTGCGGCCGGCGCAGGCGCTGCAGGCGGCGGCGGGGCTGACGAGCGCGCAGTACAAGGCGGTGGTGGCGCGCGCGCTGTGCGAGTGCCTGGCGCCGGTGCGCGCGCGGCTGGCGGAGCTGCGCGCGCGGCCGCAGCAGGTGCGCGCGGTGCTGCGCCAGGGGGCGGAGCGCGCGCGGCGCCGCGCGGACGAGGTGTACGAGCGCGTGGCCGAGCTGACGGGCCTGGCGCCGCCGCGCTCCGACTCCGACTCGCTCTGACCTTTGTCTTTAACTATAAAATAGTAACAAGGTACAAACCATGTAGATAGGTACTCTTAGCTAGCTTTTCCAAAAATGTATGAAACGAGTCTTTTGGGTTTTCCAAATTTTTTAGGGCCCATTGAATCCCTAGAATCGATCGGTCCGATGGGAAAAAGTCTCATTGCTACGATTGGTGGTGGCCCCGTCGGCCTCACGGAACACTTTATTTTGTATAGAAAACGCTCTATTGTATTCTATATTCGCGAAGGACAATTTAAACTTTAAGGATAGACTTGGGACAATGGTTAGAAATCAATATTTTTACTGTTAAAATTGTATTTATTTACACGATATTTTAACTTAATTAATATACATTTTCATTATACACATTTAATGTAATCTAACAGTATTTTTTGTTGCATTAGATTGGATAGGATCAGTAATTGTAACAGGATAAAATAAAACATCTTTTTCATGAATAATTATGTTAGGAATATATTGTTGTCTGCTCTGAAGAAAACAGTAGCGCAGCTCAACACGCCGCTAAAGACAAAGAAGTGAAAAATAACATATTTTGCAGACCATTGTTATAACATGTGATTATTTATTGCTCATGTAATAACTGCACAATTGAGGCATTTTATTCACAAACGAAATGTAAAACTGAACACAAAACTTATAATGTAACAAAAATCCCAATAAAGGATTTCCAGTATTTCACTAGTTTACTGTAAAGTCTCGAGCAGTGATACTGCGCTGCGCGCGCGCGTCAGATGCGCGGGTGGTGATGCTGCTGCTGCTGCTGCTGCTGCTGCTGCAGGCTCACCATGCCGTGGTCGGGGTGTGCGGGGTGCGCGGGGTGCGCGGGGTGCGCGTACGTGCGCTCGCGCATCAGCGCTACAATGTCGCGCAGCAGGTCCACCGCCTGCGTGACGGCCTCCGCCTGCTTCTCCGCGGCGAGGGCGGTCCGCATGGCCGCCTCGGCCAGCAGCTCCTCGGTGCCGAGGCGCGGCTCGCCGCCCCCCGCGCACCCCGCGCCCCCCGCGCCCCCCGACCCCTCCGAGTACATGTCGTCCTCGAGCACCGGCTTGCGCTCCTCGTCGGAGTTGCTGCCGCCGCGGCCGCTTGCTTTTTCATTAAAGATAAAAATGTCGTCATTTATTATTAGGAAAGTTTCTAGTGCAATTTATGGACCTACAGAATTTGCTTTACTTGACGAGAAATGAAATTATGGGTTCACAGATTGTACTGTATTGAATCGAATCTTAACCCTTCGCTCCGTGAGCGCCGCTTACAATCTAACATTAACATTTTAATGGAATTTAAAGTTTGCGAGTGGCCTTCATTTAAAGATGCTGTTAAATATTTAGATGAGTCGTACTCGGCTGTGAGATTGATAGACTGGAGGGGTTAGCTATGGTATGTTGCACATGCGGCATATGCGGCACATGGGGCAGGTCAACTTACAGTCCGGCGGGCGCGTGCCCAGGATGCTTTGAAGGCGCTCCTCCGCATTCGAGAGTTCGCCCAGAGCTCCACCGGCTGCACACTTTTTTCGGGCCTTGTACTTAATATCTGCCCAATACTGCAATACAATACGGTCAAATTTTTCTTGAGACACAACATTTATGTCGTACGATCTGTTGCCCGCAAACTTTATTAGCGCGCGATTTAAAAAAAAATGGTCTTCTAAAACATTCCCACGTGCTCCAGAGATAGCGATCGGTCGCCATTTTGACAGCGCCGAATTAAAAAAAAGTGTTTAATATGCCCGTCCTCGTTAGCTACTCTACATTGAGAGACCCGTCAAAATCGATTATTAGGCAACAAAGTTATATCCAAAATAACTTTATTTATCTGGGTGCGCGGCAGTGCACCCGCCGAGGCGAGCACGGCCATACACTCTTTTCTCGAAGCGGTTCAAGGCACTTTTGATACTTTTGTAACTTCGTTATATACGAGTAGATAGAAAATAGAAGGTTGAAATTTTGAACATTAACAGATATACCATAATTTATATTTCCAAAATGTCTTAATTATACCTAGTACTTTACAAATTATATCTAGTTTAATTTTTCACTTTTTTACACAAATGCTTGTTCAATCATAATTTTAAGGCACTTTCAAATAAATCAAAACCCATGTAACTTAGTTATAGATAAAGCTAGACATTTGAATTTTTATGTATGGAACGGGTGGACCGATTATGACTGGAAGGTAGCTAATGCACACGGAATTGTTATAGACAGGCATTTTTTAATTATCTGTTAACGAAGTTTGCCGGCGACAGCTCGTATGTAAATAAAGATAAATGTAGTAGTAAGACACCAATAATGTTCTGAGCTGTCAAGATGTTTCAAAAATACAATAGTTGTACTTTATTATTCCAAGTCCATATATTTCAACACTTATTTGACAAATAAATGTGACCATAGTTTAAGGAATTTGCTAACACTGTACTAGTAGTAACATATAAAGTAGTAGTAGTAGTACTAGTACAGTGTTAGCAAATTCCTTGAAACTTTAATAGCAGAAGGCACCAAACTAGGTCGCTGATAAGTGCACATAAGGCAATCAAGTTGCAGACACTGAGCCCTTGACCGCAATCGCCTGAAATTATTGAAATCAGAAGTTAATGAAGCCAAAAAAATTCATACATTCTTTAATTCAAATCATTGAGTCAAAACATCATATTCACTTTCTATCTTTAACATTTTAGGACAAGGAGAGGACTAGTCCACTCCTTGTCCAAGTTCTGTTCTGAACTGTTTTGTCTTTGATTGCTGTCTTTTAGTTTAGATTTGTTTTTAGATGTTATGATAACTATGTAAGACCATGCATCCTGAGTAAAAACTACATCAAACACTGACACAATCAATGTTATTTGAATGGTAAAATATAGAATTATCAAATTAACACATTCAATGCCAAGAAAAAAACTGCCGATTCCTGTCCAGGCCATGTTGGTCAGTGATGACTATATTTTCAGAGGGGTTTTGTTTCATTCTAACAAGCCGTTGGGGAGTTTGATACTTGTGGACCTCTAGCTTTTTCATATTAAGTAGGTTTTTGAAAAATTTAAGAACTTAAAAAGAATAACAACAATTACCATACAAAGAAATGCATTGAAAAAATCATCAAAAAATCAAAATATTTTATTTATTTTTTCGAAAAATTAAACTTAATGAAAGTAATTTAATTATTTTGATAAATAATGACTTTTGTTATAACCAAGGAGTAAAATGAAAAGCATATAAATAAAAGAACAATTTAGTAAATTTTAAACAGATTTATGATATTTAATAGGCCTAAATAAAGGGAAACTCCACTGATGGTCAGCACTGAACGTGTTAGCAGAGAACATGTTAAAAGATAATTTCCAAACATTTTTCAATACTTTCCAATGACAGTTAATAAAAGGTTATTTCATTATCTTTATATCTCGTCTCATCCAAGATCTATTCCCTGAAGTAAAAGAAATGAGATAAAAATATAACAAGTTCAGTGCAGAGCAAGTGACACACTCGTTCGTGCCTGGTAGATTTAGCCATTTACACAGTATGAAAATTTAATTATCAATCATAGGAAGGATATTTGTAATTTAAAAAGGGTCACAATGTCACTTACCCTGCACCATTTATCTGGTGATTTTCGCGCACCCCCCGTATCCGCCGCTGCTGCGTTGAGCCGCTCGGCCAAGAGACGCCACAGCTTGCTCGAACTGAAGCGAGAGTAAATAGACTGCTTGCCGGCTGCAAAGTCGCGGTGCTCTTCCATAAACGACAAGAGCAAATCCAGTTGCTCCGAGCTCACTCTACACCTGGTCAACACACCGCTCATAGCTGCTGTTCATAGCGTCAGTCAGCCAGGTTGCATTTGTAAGAAATGGTATGTATATTCTCACTATACCTGATCGCCAACGGCCGACATTGATTTGAGAACACGACTACGAAACATTGTTGTATAGAAGATTCATTAATTTAATGTTTATTAATACTTTTATTTGTTACTCTACGTACGTACGTTACGAATTATCAGTATCACCTCTTTTAAATATAGCAGTAAAATTAAATATTTTCTTGGAGAAATTAAAAAGTTTGATAACATATGACATATAGGCAAGATGTAATGGCACGACTAGACGTGAGCGTTATTTCACGTCACTAGCTACTATCACCAGTGACGAGATATGTAACCGCATAACTGGCTACGAGTCAAATTATAGATGGTGATTTCGGTATTGACATAGTGATTTTTGTAAATGGTGATTCGGGCGAGGTCGGTCGGTTAATAGGGAATACTTCTATTAAATTTTAATATGTAACGGTATTTTAGTTAAACGCCCAATGTTTACGGTGTGTAATTTAGTTTGATGTATTGAGAAGTGTTTTGTGATGTTTTGCTTTTAAATTTTAAGCCCTGTTTCTGACGGTTAGTTAATTGGTTCAGAAGACAGAGCCACAATAAATTTTGTGAAAGATTTTTTTTTTTTAAATGCAATTGTAATGGAAAAAACCATTTGCAAAAATCACTACTTTTATAACTAGTGACGCAGATCAAATCAATGGTTTCGTTACGTTTCTCGAAAATGACGTAACGACTCACGTCTATATAGGTCTATCCCCTACCTATCTATTGTTGGTTGTTATATAGTTGGTTAGTTGTTATGGCAATGTGAATAAAACAAAGCAGTTATTCCGTTCCATATTATTAACTGATATTATGTATTGTATGTCTGTTACGATATATATTGTTAAGATTAGTTATAAAAAAATTAGTATAGGTTTTAAATTTTCTACGACTCGACTATAAAAGAAAAGCACCCATGATCTCGAACTGGCACAGAACGATGTGTCCATTATTCTTTTTCCGTTTATTTGTTCCTACGCAACATCTCATTTTAATTATAATTGTAGGCTTGGATGAGGAAATTATTAAAATCGCAACCGCAACATATAAAGGGGTACGTATAACAAGCACATAATGTTTTCACCCCCTTTCGCAACATAAACTCTTGTTAACCTTCTTAAAGGCTTCTTAATATAGGCTTTCAATTTCAACGTATCCTAACCCTGTAAGCATATCTTTTTCAACTTTGGTTACAACATCTCATTTTAATTATAATTGTAAGCTTGGATGAGGAAATTATTAAAATCGCAACCGCAACATATAAAGGGGTACGTATAACAAGCACATAATGTTTTCACCCCCTTTCGCAACATAAACTCTTGTTAACCTTCTTAAAGGCTTCTTAATATAGGCTTTCAATTTCAACGTATCCTAACCCTGTAAGCATATCTTTTTCAACTTTGGTTACAACATCTCATTTTAATTATAATTGTAAGCTTGGATGAGGAAATTATTAAAATCGCAACCGCAACATATAAAGGGGTACGTATAACAAGCACATAATGTTTTCACCCCCTTTCGCAACATAAACTCTTGTTAACCTTCTTAAAGGCTTCTTAATATAGGCTTTCAATTTCAACGTATCCTAACCCTGTAAGCATATCTTTTTCAACTTTGGTTACAACATCTCATTTTAATTATAATTGTAAGCTTGGATGAGGAAATTATTAAAATCGCAACCGCAACATATAAAGGGGTACGTATAACAAGCACATAATGTTTTCACCCCCTTTCGCAACATAAACTCTTGTTAACCTTCTTAAAGGCTTCTTAATATAGGCTTTCAATTTCAACGTATCCTAACCCTGTAAGCATATCTTTTTCAACTTTGGTTACAACATCTCATTTTAATTATAATTGTAAGCTTGGATGAGGAAATTATTAAAATCGCAACCGCAACATATAAAGGGGTACGTATAACAAGCACATAATGTTTTCACCCCCTTTCGCAACATAAACTCTTGTTAACCTTCTTAAAGGCTTCTTAATATAGGCTTTCAATTTCAACGTATCCTAACCCTGTAAGCATATCTTTTTCAACTTTGGTTACAACATCTCATTTTAATTATAATTGTAAGCTTGGATGAGGAAATTATTAAAATCGCAACCGCAACATATAAAGGGGTACGTATAACAAGCACATAATGTTTTCACCCCCTTTCGCAACATAAACTCTTGTTAACCTTCTTAAAGGCTTCTTAATATAGGCTTTCAATTTCAACGTATCCTAACCCTGTAAGCATATCTTTTTCAACTTTGGTTACAACATCTCATTTAAGCCAAACATCTCCCTTAAAACACTATTTCTAATTTTGGATGTCTGTCAAGTCATAGTTACAACCAGTGTACTTCCAAAGACCGCAATAGTCTCACTTACTTATCCTTGTTTGTTATAAATAATTGATAATTTGCATTTAATTAATTTTTTCAGGAATGTTAAAGTTCTCATTATCATTTAACTCAACGTAAAACGACGATATGCTATTGCCGCAGAAGAAAGAAAGTGTTTAGAGGTGTGCCGGAGCAAGTGTGTGGTGGCGGCGGTGGACATGAACCGGTACGTGGTGGTGCAGCAACTCGGCGACGGCACCTACGGCTCCGTGGTGCTCGCGCAGCGCCGCGACACCGGGGAGAAGGTTGCTATAAAACGCATGAAACGGAAATACTACTCGTGGGATGAGGCTATGAACCTACGCGAAGTTAAATCTTTAAAGAAACTGAACCACGCCAATATTGTAAAATTACGCGAAGTGATACGTGAGAACGACACGCTGTACTTTGTTTTCGAATATATGCGAGGTAACTTGTATCAGCTGATGAGAGACGCCGAGCGGCCATTTCCGGAGCCGGTGCTGCGCAACATTCTGTACCAGGTGCTGCAGGGGCTGGCGCACATGCACCGCCACGGCTTCTTCCACCGCGACCTCAAGCCTGAGAACCTGCTGTGCGCCGGGCCGGAGCTAGTCAAGATCGCCGACCTGGGGCTCGCACGCGAGGTGCGCTCGCGGCCGCCCTACACGGACTACGTTTCGACGCGCTGGTACCGCGCGCCCGAGGTACTGCTGCGCGACACGCACTACGGCCCGCCCATCGACCTGTGGGCTCTGGGCTGCATCGCCGCCGAGCTCTACACGTGTCGGCCGCTGTTTCCCGGAAATTCGGAAATCGATCAGCTGTACAAGATCTGCAGCGTGCTGGGGAGTCCCGAGCGCGGGGAGTGGCCGGAGGGGTTCGCGCTGGCAGAGGCGCTGCGGTTCCGGTTCCCCGCGAGCGCGGGCGTGCCGCTGGCGCGCGCGCTGCCCGGCGCCTCGCCCGCCGCGCTGGCGCTGCTGGCCGCGCTGCTGCGCTACCCGCCCGCCGAGCGGCCCACCGCGCCGCAAGCCCTACGGTAACGTCCCCCATTGCACTCGGCGCGGGGCTGCCGGCCGACAGAGTTGCACCGATGCGCCAAAAATGTGCCCATTAACCTTATAAAACAGTGATCGCATTCCAAATTTAAATTAGATTACTCAATAAATGAAAAATAATCTTGTGTCTTTTACTTGTAGGTTCCCTTACTTCGCAGTTGGAGTCGCTCTAGCTGTCCCTGCGCCGATCTCGCGCGCTAAAAGGTAAATCTTCTCACTTGTTCGTTTGTTTTCTATTTTTTTATATTATTCATTTTAACTTATTGTCTTATTGAAATCATAATTATAGGTATGTAATTTAACTAGCCGTCGGTCGCGAATAAATCCGCGCAGAATTAAAAAGTTTAGTAAGTAGCCTATGTGTTTTTCGATACTATGTTCTACATCTGTGTTAAATTTCATATAGTCGTTCAGCCAGTGGCGTAGCGAGCTTATCTCGCGTCCGGGGCACAATACCTTTTTAGGGACCCCCCCCCCTCTATTCGAAAACCATATATTTTTTACATCTAAATTATACTCGCAAATTAATTATATTACATATTGAAGTTAAGTTTATTTGCAAAAGAGTTAAAATATTGTCACCTTCTCTGTGTGTTTGCGGGCGCGGGCGCTAATCTCAGAATTAATTAAATGAACGCTGTCGTGTTGTAATAAGCGCTTGGTGTATAAAAAAACTGTATTAATTGAATTTAAGTTTTTTAGTTCTTATAAATTGCAATGTAAAGGTATGTCTATTATTTATTTTATCAATCCTAAGAAATAGACCACAATATATTCAAGGAACAAGGCACTTTGAAGTGCGAGGATGTCGGCGACGGCCCACTTTACCCATAACTTTCTCTACCTCGGCATTGTTGGTTTGCAGCAAATTTAATTTAATTTGGTTAGTTCAAATCAAACTACTAGACCCCCTCCCTCCTCGCTTGATTATTGCCTGGCGTCGGTCTTGCTGCTCATTCGCTCATCCTTTCCTTATAAGAAAAAGGTCGGAAAAGGGAGGAGGATCGGAATTGGACCCAGGCGTCTCTATGCTCGTCAGACGAAAAGCAGGAATACTTCACTTTACGGGAGATACCGGTTGAGAACCGTTGTTATCAATTATTATTGTTGTAGATAGAGTATGTCTTGCCACCTCGAGGGTATTGACGTTGCGTCTACCGCTTTGTAGAAGTGCAGTGCGAGCGGAGGCGGGGTACTCCGCCGCCGCGGCCGCGGGGGCGCCCTCGGCGCGCGCCGACCGCTTCGCCGACATTCTCGGGTACGTTAACGGTTTGGGAGCGCTGCGCGATGGATTCACGAACGGAAAGAGTTCTACACCGACATTGTTGTAGAGGCGAGGTGGTGCACGACGTGCGGCGCGGCGTGCCGGCGCCCCCCGCGCCCGCCGCCGCGCCCCCCGCGCCCGCCGCCGCGCCCCCCGCGCCCGCCGCCGCGGCGTACCTCGGCGCGGCGCGCTACGTGGCGGGGACACGCATCGACACGTCCCTGTTTCGTCCCATGTACTTCCGATCGCATCGCGGTGAGAACTATATTTTGTTTTAACTTTTTCTGTGCCCGTTGTCCGCGGGGGGCGGCGGCTCCGAGGTCATGATTTGATCATTTTGAGAGACGTTTGCTTCCGCAGGATAGTTCTAAAAACATCAACCACAGAAATATTAACTTTATAATGAATATATACATACATACATACATACATGCCGGCAATTTTGATATTTGACTTTTTTATTGGTTTGCAAATATTGTGAGACAAAATGAAGAGCCTTATCCTAATTCCGTTGGGTCGGCGCACCGGGTTTTCGTCCTCCACATAATTCTATCATCAGTCATCTCAATCATTACTCCCTACTTGATCATGTCACCTTTCACGCAATCCATCCATTTCTTTCTAGGCCTACCTCTACCGGTGTACCTCCACACTCATAACTAACGTCCGTCTTGTTGCAAGCGATTCATCCCCTCCTCATAACATGCCCATACCACGCTAACCTTTTACTCCTTAATTTCTCTACCACTGGGGCTACTCTCAAACTTCCTCTAATATACTCATTTCGTATCTTATCCATTCGTGTTACTCCACACATCCATCTTAACATTCGCATTTCTGCCACATTCAGATCCATACATAATACATGTCTTACGACGGTCTTGTAAATTCCCCCCTTTATTTTAAGGGGAATTTGCGGGTCACATATTACCCCTGTGACCTGTCTGCATTTCATCCATCCCGCTTTTATTCTATTTGCCACGTCACGGTCAATATTTCCGTCGCTTTGGATTAATGAGCCGAGGTACCGAAAGTCGGAGCATACTGGGAGATAAGCGCCATCTAAGGCAATCGGGATAAAACTGGATAAGCCTCCGAAGTCGCAGACTAATTGCTCTGTTTTCGATTTGCTCATCTTCAATCCGGCTATTTCCAGTTTACCCCGCCAGTTTATCTCCCCAGTCTACTTTGGACCTCAAGCCCATCTTCCCCAACAAGTACAATGTCGTCGGCGAACAGCATTCACCAGGGAGCTTCCTCCTGGATCTCCAATGTTAACGCATCGATAACCAGGAGGAACCGATAAGGGCTTAATGCCCATCCCTGGCGCAGGCCCACAGCCGCACTGATCTTGTCGGTTACGCCGGCTTCGGACCGGACGTAGGTGTTCGCTCTTTCATACATAGCACTCACGAGTCTTATGTACAGAAATGAAAAATAAATAGCTAAACTTATAGTTATGGGATAACATTTGTTTAAATACTAAAACGATTTGATTACAGAGGCGACGGTAGTGGGCAGCGGCGAGCGCGTCGACTGGGCCGCCAAGTACCTGCGCTGAGCCGCCGCCCCATCTCCACATACATTACACATTCTATAACTTTTTAAATTCATTTCAATGTTAATTAATGTTCTAAGATAGCGGTCGCTTGCGGCTCGTACCGCCTCGGCGTAGGCGCGGTGCAGCTCGCGGGGGGCCGGCAGAGTCGCTCTCCGCCGCACCACACCTAATGCCATTCCTACAGAAGGAGAAAGAGGATAAGATTGAGGAGATAATGTATAGCAGTCATCACTGTCCAAAATTAACTTAAAATCTTCGAAAAAAATTACATCAGTCTGGCTTTGAAATTCAAACTTTTAAATTAATTTAATAGAAAAACTTTTTTTATTTAGCTTAATTGTAATGTTATGATTGTAAAGTTATAGTATGGTGAGGTTGGAGCGGCAGGGGGCAGCGGGCAGCGGGCAGCGGGCAGCCAGTACCGCAGCCCACTGCCTCTCCGGAATTGTAAATAAAACACTTATTTAATGACATGCGTTTCCTTTTCTCTCTTCTGTTCATATTTAAATAAACGACAGACAGTAATATAATTCAAACATTAGTTCTTGATCACAATTATTATAATTTGTAATAACATATAATAATGCTGCATCTGATGACATTTGCTGTATTGTAAAGGGAAGGCGAATGCAGTCATGAAAATAGTTTAATGAAATGTGACAACCACATGAAACATAACTAGAGATGTGTGGCTGGACAACAGGGTATTTAAATTGTATTGTGGTTAATTATATACAATGTTCATTTACTATAATAATCAAGGCACACACAAATTCTTATTTAGTAATCTTGCCAGAATTAAATTTCTTACAGACATGGATATATGGCAGGTCGGCACAAATCAGATTTACACATCCAAATGCACCATTCCATGTGAACACTTCCAGCGTTCACATCACACCAACTCTACAGTCCAAATTGTGTCACTATCAACTTCCACACATCTTGATTGGTGTGATATTGCCTCGGTTTAACCAAGATTTCAAATACATAATTACCTAAACTTAAATTATAATGCTTTAGTTAATTATTTTCAGCATGAAATTAGATTTTACCCTTAACAATATGAACTAAAACACAAACAGGTAACTTTGTTTCCTACTATTGTATATTATTTACACATTTGCTTTGATATAAAATCTGTAAGTATTTAACAGTGTCAGTGTGTCAGTGGTACTTGAGGTAGGGCTTGTGTTCTCGCGCAGGCGAGAGCGGCGCGGCGGGCGGCGCGGCCGCGGCGGGCGCAGGCGGCGCGTGTTGCGGGTGCGCCGGCCACGCCTCCGCCGGCCAGCTGTACACGCGCGCTCCACCGCCCTCCATCAGGCCCCACCCCAGCAGCTGAGAACGAGACCCTCTATCTCTCTTAGGAGATGCTGTTGAAATGTTCACCGACACACCCTTGATGATATGGTCCTGCCCGCACAGTGACTGGGCTACTTCGGGGTCCATGAATGTTACAAAGCTAAAAGCGCGAAAGGGACGGGGCACAAACACATCTGTCACTTGACCGAAGGCTCCAAAATATTCGCGTAAATCATCCGCAGTGAGGTTTTCGGTACATCTGCCGACGAACACCTTGCGGTGTGCGGCCGCGCCGCCATCTTTGCTGTTGGGAATGCGCACGTCGCACCAGCGACCATCGATCATGTGCCGCCGTCCCAGGGCGCGCACTTGCGCTTCATATTCAGCAAATTTTATAAATCCAAAACCTTTGGATAGACCCGTTTTAGCGTCTCGTTTAACCTGCACCATGAGTAACTCCCCAAAGGAAGAAAAGTATTCACGAACTGTATCCTCTCCGGTCTTCCACGGCAAGCCCAGCACGATTAAATCCGAGCAACGAGGACGTAACGGTGGAGCGCTGGTTCGAGGGAATGCGCAGAAATAGCGATGCGCTGCCCAGCCCCCAGGCGGGGGCGATACTCTCTCCTCTACCAGACGCAAGCCCCGGAGCCGACCACCAGCGCGGTATTTAAGTCCACTCGCTCCAGCGAATTGGGCTGTGACCGTGCTCAACAATAGGGAGCCGTCTTCTTCTGTTGGCAACTCTATGGGCTCGTCTTGTTCGCCCTCGCTAACCAACGCGTATTCTATTGACATGTCGATTACCAACCGATTGTACCTATCTTACTCCTCATCATGTTGATATTATCAGAAGCCACAAGACTTGCTGTCGCCTTTTTTCTGCAGAATTAGAGACTTCGATTATCACTTTTAGGCAATAATATCATGTGTAATCTTGCGCGTGACGTATTAAGTGACGTTTGTAAAACATCAAGAACTGACAGCTGTCAGTGTTACTAGCAATTTTAATGTTATAGTAAATGTAATGAGTTGAGAATTATTCATAATTTTCGGACATTTATGATATTACCAACAATAAAGGTAAAAGCAGGTAAAAGTATGAAATTCATCACATTTATAGTAGATTGAGATCCCAGACCAAGATGACGACACTTATTTTCTAAAACCTTAGTGTTATACGATTAGATAGTACTCGTATGTGATGTAACCGAATGGCCATTAGTTATCCTGTCCAATAGGGCAGTTACGGGCTATCACGCGCTGAAGTTGGTAAAAAATACACCTAAGTTCAATTATTTTCACAAAGCTGATTTTCACATATGTGTTGGAGACCACTGTCAGAATTACTAAACAAATACTGGCAGACAATTTCCGTGGGCCGTTTTCGAAGACAGACGATTTAAAGTTGCCAAAAATTTGAATAAATTTTATTTTTATTTTCTAATGCTTGATTTTTATATATTACACTCAGGGGCCTATAACAATACCCCCTGCAAGAAGGCAGACATTTCTGATGGGGCAAACGGCGTCTCAGACACTTTTAGTTACGCGCGGTTCGTAACACTAAAACGAAAATATTGGAACTTTTCTTATTTTCAAATGCTTGATTTTTATATATTATATTTAGGGGCCTATAATAATACCCCCTGCAAGAAGGCAGACGTTTCCGATGGGCCTAACGACCTCCCAGATACTTTCATTGTCCGCGCGGTTTGTAACACTAAAACGTAAATAGCAGGATTTTACTTAACTTCAAAAGCTTAATTTGAATGCATGGTGCTCGGGGGACTATTTGAATACCGCCTTCAAGCAGCCAGACACTCTAGACTAGTCAAACAACCTCGCAGAAACTTTAATTGTATATCTATACTAATATTATAAAGAGGAAAACTTTGTATTTTTGTATTTTTGTATTTTTGTATGTATTGAAATAACTCAAAAACTACTGCGCCGATTTTAAAAATTCTTTCACCATCAGAAAGGTAATTTATCTGTGAGTAACATAGGCTATATTTTATTATTACTAATGTTCAGGAACTATTAATAAACAGCGTGTTTCTGGACGCCGGCGTTAAAAACTCACTAAACTTTAACTTTTCTCGGCTTACGCTGCTTAAACCGTTAGAGGTATATAAAAATGATGTATGAAAGAATTGTAGATCTCAAAAAGTTCTACAGAAAAGTCAGCAATAGCATATATCTATCTTTAACGGTTTTCTTACAATAACCACTTTTTTGTTTACAAAATGAATTAAAAATCCAACGCTATTTGCAGCGCTCTTTTATTGGTTTCAACATTAATCCTTATCCAAATAAATGCGTTTGTTATCAGGAGAATTTAATGTAGAATAAAATTGTCATTTGCAGTATTAAAATTGGACTAATAGTTTAGAAGATATCGCGAACACAAACAATAAGGGTAACCGAAAAATCAGCTTACAAGCTACCGGACTTAGAAATTTGGAATCTTGCATCGGTAGATTTCTGTTATAACGTAGATTACTACTAAGTTAATACTTTTGGTAATAGGTTGAAAAAAAGATAGAAATTTTAAACATCAATAGATATTCCGGAATTCATTATATTTCCAAAATATCGTTTAATTATAGCTAGTTGAATTCTTCAGTTTTTACACAAATGCATGTTTAATTGTAATTTTAAAGCACTGCCAATGGTCCTACAAGATTGAAATTTAGAATTTAGTCAGCGCTCTGTCTGTAGATTTAGGATGAAACTGAAAAATCTTGCAATCAGATAATTAAAAAAATTCACTGAAAATAGTTAATCAAGTAAATAATAATTTTAGTTGTGTTTGATAAATTTTATATAGATAGTTAATATCGAATATCGATAGTTCATAATTGTTCGTTTTGAGCTTATGATGCATTACTACATACAAATTTAGTTAGATAATTCATATGCGTCATTTATCAAACTAATCTATACTATCTATATCTATACTTCTATATCTATACTTCTATATTTGTTTGTTGTTGCATGCTCTGACCTGAAACCAATTACGCTGGTGTCCCACAGGGCTGTGTACTGTCGCCCACCCTGTTTCTTCTGCATATCAATGACATGCTGCAAATCCCGAGCGTTCATTGTTATGCAGACGATAGCACCGGTGATGCACTGTACACGGCCCGCGCTAATGTTTCTCGGGCCACTGCCGATGAGAACCGGACCAAACTTGTGTCTGAGCTGGAGACCCTTTTGGGTGAAGTCTCGGATTGGGGTCGACGAAATCTTGTTGATTTCAATCCCAAAAAGACACAAGTTTGCGCCATTACCGCTAAAAAACAGCCCTTTGTCGTGGATCTTTGCTTTGAGGGCACTCCCCTGGTTGCCTCAGCCAGTATCAGTATTCTCGGCGTTGACATATCGAATGACGTTCAGTTTCGCGGTCACTTGGAAGACAAGGCCAAACTGGCCTCCAAAAAGCTGGGCGTGCTCAGCAGAGCGAAGCAGTATTTCCAGTCGGGCCACCGCCTTCAACTATATAAAGCGCAAGTTCGGCCCCACATGGAATACTGCTCGCACCTCTGGGCTGGAGCCCCCAAATGCCAGCTTCTTCCATTTGACCGCATACAACGGAGAGCGATTCGAATCGTCAACGACCGGGCTCTTACTGATCGGCTCGACACTCTGGCCTTGCGGAGGGACGTCAGTTCCCTCTGCATCTTCTACCGAATATACCACGGGGAGTGCTCTGAAGAATTGTTTGGAACAATTCCTGCCGCCGAGTTCCGTCATCGGACGACTCGACAGACCGCCAGGTACCATCCACACCATCTTGATGGCTGGCAATCCTCAACCGTGCGGTTCTCGCGGAACTTTTTGCCTCGCACCGCCGCGTTGTGGAATGGTCTGTCCTCGGCGGTATTTCCAAACCGCTACGACTTAGGGTCCTTCAAGAAGCGAGCTTATCACCTCCTCAAAGGCCGGCAACGCATCTGCGGTTCCTCTGGTATTGCGGATGCCCATGGGCGTCGATGAACATCTCGGTGTTCCCGCTGCTCGTTTGCCCCCGCTCTTATAAAAAAAAAAAAAAAATACTAATATTATAAAGAGGAAAGATTTGTATTTTTGCATTTTTGTATTTTTGTATGTATTTGATTCACGCAAGCCGATTTTAAAAATTCTTTCACCATCAGAAAGGTAATTTATCTGTGAGTAACATAGGTTATATTTTATTATTACTAATGTTTAGGAATTATTAATAAACAGCGTGTTTCTGGACGCCGGCGGTAAAAATTCAATAAACTTTAACTTTTCTCGGCTTACGCTGCCTAAACCGTTAGAGGTATATAAAAATGATGTTTGAAAGAATTGTAGATCTCAAAAAGTTCTACAGAAAAGTCCGCGATAGCGTATATCTAATCTTTAACGGTTTTCTTACAATAACCACTTTTTTGGTTACAAAACGAATTAAAACAGGCGCGCTACTTGCATCGTTTTTTTATTGGTTTTGGTATTAATCCTTATCTAAATAAATGCGTTTGTTGTCAGGAGAATTTCATCTATACTATCTATACTCTATACTATATACTATTAATATAAAGCGTACACACACACTTCTTTGTTGCCTAAGATGTCAGCAATTACAGCATATTTTTGAATAACTGTTTTTTTAATAAAAAGCCCTACGCTTACGTCACGCTTTAGGCTATATATTTTCACGCCATTAAACTTAGGGGTAAATATTTTGGATAAAAACCCTAACGTGGGAAAGAGACCATAAGTTGCTGCCAACATCAAGGAAGCAAGGTTGCCATGGTTTGACATCATGTCATGTCATTTTGACATTTGTAATTGATAATTTTGAAAAATGTAAACAATAAAATGAAATTTTTATAATTCTATGCGGATGAAGTCGCATGGGAACAGCTAGTGTAGAATAAAATTGTCCTTCAAGGTATTTAAATTGAACTAATAGTTTAGAAGATATCGCGAACACAAACAATCAGGGTAACCGAAAAATCAGCGCACAAACTACCGGGCTTAGGAATTTGGAATCTTGCATCGGTACATTTCTGTTATTACATAGATTACTACTATAATAAGTTAATACTTTTGGTAATAGGTTGAAAAAAGGGGCGAACGTAAGTTTTGAACTTTAAAACTCCACACGGGCGAAATCGTGTGCAACAGCTAGTATTAAATAAATTATAATCCCGGATCAAAGTCCAGAGCGCACCTACTATACATTAGACATCAACGCGCTCATAAACAATGTCGCCGACTGTAGCTTATTTTTTTTCTCCCATGAATATATTTCGATAAATTGCGGTTTGCAGGTATAACTGAAGTTACATTTCATACTCAAGTAAATCATATTTTAAATAGAAGACAAACATAGTAGTAGAGTTATCACAACGCTAATAGTCTTTATTCACTGTTATTTTTTACTAAAATTGGTAGAATCCACATTAACATCTTCGCACTGTAAGGCAGGCTCTCCCGGTACAATACTACGACCACACAGAAGACAGACCAAGACGACAAATGTCTGCTGAGTTTGCGTGCCGGAAGCCTAATTTTAGTCTTCTTCCTCTTTTCGCCCTTTTCTTTAAAGAAGAGGGAACGGAAAGTGTGTGACACATCGCACATAAAGAGGTTCCTTCCTTCCTATGCTTATAGTAAGGGGTAATATCCTCTTTATGTGCTTCTCCTCCTCCGTCAAATAAGGGTAGGTAACTCATCTGCAATTAGGGATGTTCATGGGCAGCGGCCGTTTCGCCATTTTGATGAATTCAGGTGACGGTTTGCTCGTTTGCCACCTTTTGATTTAAACATTAAAATACTTCATAGTTTTCTCATTGTCTTTTATATTTTCTAGGTTCTTTTAGACATGCATTTTTTCAATTTTATTCTGAACTGTTAGTTACTTTTCTACATTTGACACACTTATAATATATTACAGTCAGTATCTAATTTGTTATAAATCAAACCTCTTTATAAATCCATAACACCTATTTTTCCTTTGCTTCTCCTCCGCCATAAAATCCACCTACCTTCCCATTCTTTCCTTATAAGAAAAGGGTGAGGAGGGAAATGAGCCGGGAGGAAGCCGACTGCTGCTTTGTACAGCTGCCTCTCCGCCGACGTACAGCCGCCGCGCCGACAATTCCCGCGATGGCTCGCTCGGAGCTCGCCGCGAAGTCGACGTTTATGACACTGATGAGTTGCGCTTTAACAAAAACGTGCTGTGGCACTTCATCTTATAATTCATAATAATAATTTTGATAGAAGCCTAGGTAGTTAACTATTGGAGTTTGTACCATACAGCCGGTAACGGTGCGAGGCATTAAGCGCGGTCCGCGGGTCGCGGGGCGGCGCGGGACGGGCGGGGCGGGGCGGTCATAGCTTTCGGCGAGCTTACAAACAAACAAACCTGTTTCCCCCCGCACCACGCGCACCAACCTGCCGCGCCCGCCAACATTATCCGCTTAAATGCATGAAATGAACCTTTAGCGTCGCCTCTCAAAAGAGACCTGTCTAAACGTACGGGGACCGCAACTAGCTTTGCACTCGAGCTTTCCCTCCAAAGTACCGTGTAGTAATTTGTAGCATAGTGTAAGTAATGATAGTAGAATGCACGAGTGACAGCAGTGTCCGTGTATGTACAAACTACAAACTACGGACATGTGTTGCGCAATTGTATTGTCTTCGGGGAGTAGACTTTAAGGCTTTGTCCACATGTGCCGAGCTCCAGGCGACTCGGCAGTGGCGACGAGGAGTTCGGCAGTAGTGCGCGCGGGCAGTGGGGAAGGGGGAGCGGGCGGGCACGGGCCAAATCCAGTACACGAGAGACCGCGTGCGCGAGTGGTCGCAGCTATCGGCTTGGAGCGGCGCGGCCGCGGTGTGTGATGCGAGCGGGCCGGCCGCCATGGCCACTCTCGGCCTGTCCAAGGTGTTCATTCTCGACAAGTACTTTACCGAGCTGCAAAAGTTTTGGGAGACGGAGAAGAAACTGCAAGGTGAGCGGCGCGCCCACGGCCAGCGCTGCGGCCTTTCACGCCGTTGTCACGTATTTATGTTTTTGTCGGGGCGCTCCGAAAGCCTAACATTTTTGACGTGTGAACTCGACCGGGCCATAATGAGCGCCGGCGCTCGCAGTGCCAGCAGGTAGGTGCGCAGCGGACAGATGTATTATGTGCTCCATAATGATGAAAACATTATAAGTTTCAGACGTAAAATGTAGTCTTTGTTTGTAGTACGATATAGTAACTGTATAAGTATGTAATACAGATTGAGCATTCCGAGGCCCGGGCCCGCCCCCCGCGCCGCGCCGCGCCCGCCGCCAGCCTCCGTCCCCAGCGCTCGCGCTGCACTATCTATTAGATCGTGACGCACCGACCGCGACTTGTTTGACTGCTTCTCAAAATGAAAAACTTTTAGTTACTTATGTACTACTTTTGGTTATATTTAAGTTAGGTCCATTTGTTCCTTTTAATACTTGTATACTTCTAATACTTACTTTTATCTAAAAGTTTTTTTTTTATCTAAATAGAAATAGACGAAAAAGTTTATATCCCGCTCCGTTCAAAAGCTCGCTCCAAAATGCTTAAGTCATTCTACTTGACGGCGATAGTCTAATAGAAAAGCTCTGGGATGACAGTAGGGCACGCCGTCGCCAGCCAGTTATAATCTGTGGCTTAAAACTGCTCTTTGCAAGTCGTTGTTTGGACAAACATTCAGGAACCCCTACTGTGCAATGAGATCCGGTTTCATTAGATTTGAATAGAGGACCTCGAACTATAATAGTAGGTACAATGCGCCCTGGGCGGTTGCCCCACCCCACCCTACTCCGCCCTACTCTACCGCCGATACTTAATCTACATCTACATATACTTAACCTATCTAAAATTCAAGATTTACTACGGCTCTCTCAGTGGGCTTGTCTAGTGTTGTGTTGTATGTTCTACATTATCAATACAAAATTCCCAGATCGAACAAATAATTGTGGTATTTTTGTTCTAGCAGGTCTTATACTCTCATTCACACAAGCCCATGCATGTCACTAAATGTTCGCGGTTTGTGTATACCATCGTACCATCTGTTCTTAACAACACTACACCTGTTATGTTGCAAAAGTAAATATCGTGAGTGATTTACGTGCGACACCTTCCTCCACTTGGTGGAATTAAAAGAAACGGCGGGAACGCGGTTTTTACTTTTATAAATTATTCGTCCACGTGAGATTTAAAAATAGCCTACGTTACTAAACGATAATGTAGCTTTCTAATAAAAAACGAATTTTTGAAATCGCTCCAGTAGTTTTTGAGTTATTTCAAAACATATAAAAATACTAATCTTTCCTATTTATACGAGTAATATTAGTAGTTAGAAGAGTGTCCTATTCTTAATCTACTGAATACGTTTGTATGTGAATTATCTTTGTAGGTATGTTATTGATTTGTGAGCAACGAATCCTCTTCCAGTGAATAGTGACATTCTGTGGACGGAGATTCGCTTCAGCCGAGCGTGGCCACGTCACAACCTCCGTGCACCGTCCTCCTAGTGGACCGATTTTAGTGATTACTTTTATATGCTATTATTATTAAACATAATTTAAACATATTATACATGCATTTTCCGTGATATGTAATGGAATTATTCATAGCGGGCTGCGGGGGGTAGTGGGGGGGGGGGGCGCATTGATATTAAGGTAGTGACGAATAGAACGCGTAAATTTTGTAAAAACATAGAATACTAAATGATTTCGCGGTCACTTGTCCGTTCTATTCATTCATTAACGTTTTTCAAATGAAGTTACAATGTTTGTATGTAAGTTTTTCCGTTCGATAGGATAACAACATTTTTCTTAGTGTTGGATGTCAAATGTCGACAACGCGCGTGCCACGCATGCACGCGCTGTGTTCAAGGGTTGATGACGCTTTCGCGAGCCGGCCGGCGCAGCGGAGCGGCGGGCTCCGGGGTATGTTATATGCCGTGCAACGTATAGTCACGGAAATCTATGGTGTTCCACTTCACGACAAATTGCCTTGTTATTTAAGAAATCCTATACGGAAGAAAAAGGGGCGAAATACGGGCGCGTGACGTGATTCATCCAGAGTGTCGAGTGTGAAGAATTCCATATTTGAAGCCGGTTTCTGCAAAAAAAAGAAAAATTGAAAAAAAGTCAGATCGGTCTTTGTTTTACGGCGCCGACCATATACTCGTATATACTTTTATTTAGTTTATTAAAAAACCACAATCAACATTCTACCAGTAACTACTTTTCGCATAAACTTAGCAATAGCAGCTCTGCGGAAATAGATCATACGTAATTATACATTTGTGTTTACATGTGAATTTACTTCTAAATGTTTGCGCGGGATGGCGTATTGGACCGCCGCGATGGCATGCGGGCTCCGAGACCCGCTGCGGCGCAAGCTCTATAGTGGACAAGGCACTTAGCTAGGCGCGAGAACACCATCTGACGGAGATGCGTGTTTTATAAGGCACTAACTGCCATTTGATGAGTTTCTTGCGGCCGGTGCAATGACGCGTTTTTGCCGCCGGCCATAACACAGCACGTGTCGCGCATGCCTCAACTTGCTCGTGACAAGTTTACATTAAGGCGTAACGCGCCTGCGCATGTGTTATTTCTCTCCCGAGGGGACTTCCCCCGGGGCAATGTAAACATACTTCTGCAATTCAACTTGTCAGTGGTCAGCCGGTGGCGGCTGGCCGCGCGCCTCCCGCCCCGCGCCTCCCGCCCCGCGGTGCACTGCAGCCTCTGCTGATGGTATGCCTCATCTTGAACAGTAATAGTGTAAACTACTTGTTCTCCTCAAACCGCTTAATGTGGGTAAAGTTTATAACAAAGGCGTGTCCAACGTGGGGTGCGCTGCCGGCTGCAGGTAGTCGACACTTGTTTTTTTGCCATCAGAATATCGATATCAACCCAAATCGTTATTTAAACAAGATGCGGAGGTTAACTTCTTTGATGAACATATTATTATATCTCTGATGTAAATTACGAACTTACCAACTTGTTGTGGAAATCCTAAATGTAATGAGATCTTTGTTTATTCTGAGCTTTTACCAGCATTACCACGGCGATTCATAAGATTTTCGACATTTCCTGCACTGAAACTGAAACAAGGCAAATGTCGATATACTCGTATCAATTAGTTCTTTGTCATCACCAAATTATAATCTTGATAGTTTCAACATTTATTATACTTATCAAACTTAAGGACTATTATTGCAGATGTGGCCGCCAAGGCCGTACATATTTTGTATTTGTTGTGTACTTCTCGTTCTAGATATGGTTAATAACAAAACAGCGTCACAAGAAACTTGTATATTAGGTTATTACTCCGATTTTAATGTAAGTTCGTAGTAATATAAATAGAAAATAAAAGAAAGGACAGATCATTGTTATGAAATAACAAGTCCGTCGGTTCCTGCCCGAACTGCGAGGCGCGGGGGGCGCCGGGGGTGCGGGGCGCTCGGCGCGCTGACTCAGCGACATTCCACCGCGCCCGCCCCGCGCCCCCCGCGCCCCCCGCGCCCCCCGCGCCCCCCGCGCCCCCCGCGCCCCGCGCTTTCTGAAAATGAAATGCACATTATAGCTAAATATTATGTGCACATCTATGTTTTAGGACCATCTAGTATTTAAGACATACTAAAGGAGATCATTTTTCTCAGGCCCATGTTACTGTCGGTATAGACTTACAAGAATCATATAATGGGTCGAGACTCATTGGTGTTCACCTGTACATAGTGGCATAAATGTGGTATACGATACATAATGGTATACAAGGTATTGTTGTATTTACCACTACCACCACTACCACCACTACCACCACTACCACCACTACCACCACTACCACCACTACCACCACTACCACCACTACTACCAGTATACCCCGGCTAAGGATGACATCGAACGCGATTTTAAGAATATCGGCGTTAAGGGCTGCAAGCAAAAGCCCAAAATGATCTATTTTTATTATCTATAACGTGGAAAAATTAGCTGAATCAGCCCCATTCCTCCCGCAGCTTTAGTGTCTCAGATGTCGATGATAGCCCCAACTAAACTAACGTCATGTATTACTTTGTGTGGGTGGACTCAGCAATCTGTGCTTTTCCTTCTAGCTGTATGTGCTGGAGCTCCTCGGGTCTGTTACATCGGTTCTGCTCATGAGTGCTTTTTTTTAGTCCATAGAGAGGGTTGTTTAGTCAGCAGTGGGACTAATATTGGGATAGGTTAACACCAATGAGCCTGAACTGTTGCATTGAGAGGTATGTAGCTCCTATATCTGATGGTGCCCTAAGGAATTTTTTTTATAGAGATAAAAAAATGAGTGCTTGTGTGTACACATGTGTATGTCAGTCAGTGCTGATACAAATTGTGTCTTGGTATAGATACTGGATTTACAGATGTCAGTGATATTTGCGCCTCAAGTTACTAAGTTTCTCAGAGTTTTGGTTGCACTTAAAAACGTCGATTATACGAGTAGAATGCCGTTCGCTCGCGGAGAAAGCACGCACAAAATATTTGAAGAAGGCAAACGGGGTGCGTAGCACCGGTGCGGGGGGAGGGGGGGGGGGGTCCTGTGACCTTCGGTCGCACACCAATAAAAAGGTTTTTGACGCGATCCCTCGTCCGAAATTACAGACGAAGTTAGTTTGTCCGTAAGGTCTGGGGCGCAAGGTGCAGGTCGGCCCCTTGCCCCGCCGCCCCGCCTGCCGCTCCCCTAGCCGCGTCGGGACCGGTCCGCCGTCTCCCCTATACCCGCACACCCGCCACCACCATCTTCCCTAATGTAATCAGGTGTTCATTCTGCTTACCTCGAGCCTTCTAATCTGTTAATGAATCACAAAATAACAGCGACCTGAACAGATCTAAAAGGCAATTACTTTTCCTTCACTACAATTTTTTTGGAATACTATATAGCCGTCTATATATCGCAACTTCAAGTGTTGGGAAAATTAGAAAATGTTTAAAAGTTTGTGAATAATGTTATCGCAACGTAATTACTTTTCGCGAGTGATGCGCGCGGCGAGGGCGGGGGAGCTCGGAATAGGTCGGCATCGCGTGCGCAACAAACGTTACTCATTTCGATATGCAATAATGAAATTTCACGCTTACATCGGTCGTCTGAGACGTGCGGGTATGGGCGCGGGCGCAGCGGTGGCGAGTGCGCCGCGCGCCATTGAGGGGCGGTGCGCGGGCGCCGCTATACACTGTGCACTTTCAAAAAATTTTACAACGCGTGTTAAAGGTTCATGACTTCGTCAACCGGTGAGCGAGCCGCGGCGGCCTCCGAGCATTCGATTGCATAAAGTATAGTTTAACTGTGGTTCTTTTATGCGCAGACGCATCATCGTCGAATGAGGCCGTGCACCTGCAGCGGCGGCTGCTGAGCCTAAGCTCGGAGCTGGTGACGCTCCGCAACCACCTGCACGTGGGCGGTGCCGGGCCGGCCGGTGGGGCGGTGGGCGCGAGTGGTGCAGCGGGCGGTGGCGCCCAGCCGGCGGTACCGCCACGTGCGCCGCTCCTGCCACCGCCGCCTGCGCCCGCGCCGCCGCCCCCTGCGCCTCCTACACCCGCGCCACACATTCCGCAGGCAGCGCTCGCACCCCATCCTTCCCTGCAGCCGCCGCCGGTGCCGCCCCGTGAGACTTTAATTCATTCGTAATACACAAATTTATATTCATATAATATACACTTCAATAATATAAGTACTATAATCGTGACTGAAATATATACGGAAGTGAAGGTCGCGCCAAATAGTTGCGGCCTGCACTCATGGATATCCTTAAAATGATAATGTCTAACAGCGGAGACTAGATGGCGCGGCGGGGCGCCCGGCGTGGGGCAGGGTGCCGCCCAGGGCACGCTGCAAGGCGCCTCACAGGGCGCGGGCCAGGGCGCGACGGCAGACGACCTAATCCACCTGCGCGGGCCGCTCACCGAGGACGCGGTGGTGCGAGCGCTTCAGGCCCGCTTCTATCAGAACAAGTTCTACGTAAGTGGATACTTACCTAACGTCGCTGTCGGTTGTCACCAGTCAAAAAACTTAAAGTTGGATACCGATGAATTACCGATGGAGCCGTCGTGGCGCATTGAATGGTTAAAATATCAAACAATTTGTAATCTGGTATGGTTCCAGACGTCGGTGGGCCCGATCCTGATCGCCATGAACGCGTACACGGACTCGGCCAACGCGCTGACGCCGGCGGCGGCGCGCGCGCAGCGGCCCGAGCTGGCGCGGCTGGTGCACGACGCGGTGCGCCACCAGGCCGACACCGGCTGTCCGCAGGCCATCATACTCTCCGGTAACGCCTCGCTATTTAAGGTGCTTAGTGTTTGGGTGATAATGGTTAGTGATAACTGTTAGATGTGCAGGCGTGTCGGGGTCGGGCAAGACTTACGCGTCCATGGTGCTGTTGCGGCGGTTGTTCGACGTGGCGGGCGGCGGGCCAGAGACCGACGCCTTCAAGCACCTCGCGGCGGCGTTCACTGTGCTGCGCTCGCTGGGCGCCGCGGGCACTCTCGCCAACTCCCACTCCAGCCGCATCGTATGTACCTATACCTAAGCCGAGCGGCACGTGCCACATAAACACGCTCCTTTGTTAGAAATCTTGATCTTTTTATTCTCAAATTATACATTTTAGATTATACTATTGTAGATTATTTTCATAAGATTTCTGTAAAAATAAATCGCCGCCCATAGAAATCTCCAACTAGTTATCGATGCTTTGCCTATGCAAATGTAAATGTTAATTGTGATGATGTCCAGCGTGACGTACAATGTCAATGGCAAACCGAGATTGCACTTTGAGAGTGGGATCGGAAATGGCTGCCAAATCAGAATTTAGTTTTGTAGGACCATTCGCACGGTGCACGGCGCACGGCATGAGTACAACCGGCCGGAGGTATCCGATTATCATCTCCCCTGCCTTATCCTACTCCCGTAGGGTCGGCGCACCGGGTTTTGGTCCTCCAAATAACTCTATCATCCGTCATCTCAGTCATCACTCCCTTTTTGATCATGTCACCTTTCACGCAATCCATCCATCTCTTTCTAGGTCTACCTCTACCGGTGTACCCCTCCACATTCATAACTAACCATATCGGATATGTACATAGGTATAGGATGACTTCAGTCTACATTTTCCAATTTGGCGTTTTCCCCAAAACCCAGGGAGAGGTTGAGTCTGAACATACAGTACTTAAGGCATGGAGGGTGCACCAGCAATAATTAATGGTACACCACTAATGCGGGACATAGGGAAATAAAACAACCTAATGCTGGTTTAAGAAAGAATCCTTTATTTGTGGAGATGGATCACTTTATATTTCTTCTTAACTGCTGACCAAACATGGTCCTCTACACGGAGTACATTTGTGTGCGTGACCAATGCTAGCG
Source organism: Papilio protenor (assembly GCA_029286645.1). Taxonomy (NCBI): domain Eukaryota; kingdom Metazoa; phylum Arthropoda; class Insecta; order Lepidoptera; family Papilionidae; genus Papilio; species Papilio protenor. The sequence goes on from JAGSMZ010000012.1 coordinate 74,986, forward strand.
CTGCATCACGTGCGGCCCCAATCTCACTGAACTCCTGCTAACATTATTATTTTATGCTAGGCAACAGTTCTGCAGATTCTTGCCTTTATTCCCGAAATTAAGCTTAGCCATGGACGTTGGGACAAACACTGGTCTTGAAGTCGTCGGATTTCAAAGCATATTACTTCCTCACCTCGCCTTCTTGTGTGTGGCTGCAGGGGCACTTCATCGAGGTGCAGGTAACCGACGGCGCGCTGTACCGCACCAAGATCCACTGCTACTTCCTGGACCAGACGCGCGTGGTGCGGCCGCCGCCCGGCGAGCGCAACTACCACATCTTCTACCAGCTGCTGGCGGGCCTGGCGCCCGACGAGCGCCTGCAGCTGCACCTCGACGGCTACTCCGCACAGGACCTGCGGTACGCCGCCGCCCGCCTCGGCGCACCGCCGCCCGCTTCCCCGTGGTCTATAACGTGATGAATTCATACCTTTTACAGGTATTTGGCATCCACTCCGCAGCGGAGACCAGAACCGGAGGACGCTGCGCGATTTCACGCCTGGAAAACGTGTCTCGGCATCCTCGGTATTCCGTTCCTAGACGTGGTGCGCGTGCTTGCGGCGGTGCTGCTGCTTGGCAACGTGCAATTCGGTGAGGGCGCAGAGGGCGCGGCCGAGCCCGCTGGCGAGGCGGAGTTGGCCGCCGCCGCGTCTCTGTTGGGCGTCGCGGCGCCGGCGTTGCTCCGCGGACTGGCGTCGCGCACGGCGCCGCGGCATGCGCGCCCGCAGGTGCGTGGATCGGCTGGGCCCGCGCACGCCGCCAGCGCGCGCGACTCGCTCGCCAAGGCACTGTACTGCCGCACCGTGGCCACCATCGTGCGGCGCGCCAACTCGCTCAAGCGGCTGGGCTCGACTCTCGGCACGCTCTCCTCGGACTCGAACGACTCGGTGCGCGACCAGGACGCGGCGTCGCGGCGCGCCTCTACGGCGGGCGGGCGATCGCGCGCGGGCGCGCAGGGCATGGCGGCGCTCAACGACGCGGTGCGCCACGCGACCGACGGTTTCGTCGGCATCCTGGACATGTTCGGGTTCGAGGACGCGGCGCCCAGCCGGCTGGAGCACCTGTGCGCCAACCTGTGCGCGGAGACGATGCAGCACTTCTACAACACGCACGTGTTCAAGTCGTCGGCGGAGTCGTGCCGCGAGGAGGGCGTGGCGGGCGCGCTCGAGGTGGAGTACGTGGACAACGTGCCCTGCATCGACCTCGTGTCCTCGCTGCGCGCCGGTCTGCTCGCCGCGCTGGACGCCGAGTGCGCCGCGCGCGGCTCGCCCGAGCACTACGTCGCCAGGATCCGGACGGCACACAGGTCGGGCGGCGACTTTGTCATACTAAAATATGTTTGGGTAGCGGCATGAAGATGTCGGTAAAAGTATGATGAGGATCGAACGAAGTTGAGGGTGGTGTGTCGCAGGGGGCACCCGCGGCTGGGCGAGGCGCGGCCGGCGCACGCGCGCCGCTTCGCCGTGCGCCACTACGCCGGCGAGGTGGTGTACGACGCGGCCGAGTTCCTGGACGCCAACCGCGACTGCGTGCCCGACGCGCTGCTCGCCGCCTTCGACTCGCGCTGCTGCGAGTTCGGCTTCGCCACGCACCTCTTCGGCTCCGAGCTCAAGGTGCGCCCGCGGCCCGGATACGAGAGATCCCGCGTTTGTGTCCATCTTCCTTGTGGTCGATGTAACTCAATCTATACTAATATTATAAAGAGGAAAGTTTTGTATTTTTGGATTTTTGTATGTATTTGATTCACACATAATATACTGGGCCGATATTAAAATTCTTTCCCCATCAGAAAGGTAATTTATCTGTGAGTAACATAGGCTATATTTTATTATTACTAATATTGAGGAACTATTAATAAACAGTTTTTGTACCCCGGCGTTAAAATTCAGTAAATTATAACTTTTTTTGGCTTACGCTGCCTTAGCGTTAGAAATATATAAAAAGATGTACGAAAGATTTGAGATCTCAAAAAGTTCTACAGAAAAGTCCGCGATGGCATATATCTATCTTAAACGGTTTTATTACCAGTTTTTTGTTTAGAAAATGCAATTAAAAACGCATGCTATCGAAGACTACTGCTATCCACGCAGACGAAGTCGCGGCTTACAGCTAGTAAATAATAAAGAAAAGACATATTATCATGTAACATATGTTTTTTTAAATATAGTAGGAGGCGGCAAACGAGCAGCGGATCGCTCAATGTTAATTAATCCGACGCCCATGAACATCCACAACACCAAGGGAACTGCAGATGCGCTGCCGGCCTTTAAGGGAGGAGTACGCTCTTTTCTTGAAGGCCCCTAAGTCGTAACTGTTTTACATATATGTACATAAAAAGGTGTGCGTGTTCGTTGAGAGGTGCTGTGGTCACAGGCGCTGGCTGCGAGCGGCGGCGCGACGGGGGCACTGTTTCGCGCCTCGCCCACCGCGCTGGCGCCACCCGCGCCCGCCGCGCCCCCCGCGCCCGCCGCGCCCGCCGCGCCCGCCGCGCCCGCCGCGCCCGCCGCGCCCGCCGCGCCCTCCTCCACACTCACGCAGGACTTCCACACGCGGCTGGACAACCTGCTGCGCACGCTGGTGCACGCGCGGCCACACTTCGTGCGCTGCCTGCGCGCCAACGCCGCCGAGACCCCCATGCTGTTCGAGCGCGCCGTCGTCGCCAACCAGGTTAAACTTATTTTTATTTGAAAGACTAAAAAAATACTCGTATGCGTGTGAAATATGGTCTTGCACACATAAGGATAGGGAAATACTTAAGGCGTTTGAGTTGCGGTGTTGGAGAAGGATGGCACACTAAAGACAGGCGTGAAGTGGAAGCGATCCACGTTTAGTTTGGTGAGTGTGCATGTCGGAGGCCTACTTTCCACCCTTTTTTATAAGGAGAGGATATGATAAGTGGATTTGATAGTTGAGGACACGCATAGAAAGCAACGCCTCTGCAATAGCAGATAACTATGGGTAGCGGTCGCTTCCGAATTCGCGAATTACGGTGGCCACTCGCTCGTTTGTCTCCTTATCTATACATATAATAAAATTAGAGTGTCTGTTTTATCAAAAGAAAAATTCTAGATTTCGCGAAGATGTATTTGCTTTGCTGATAACGAAAATAAAAAAAATCGTCCGGTTGTCAGTCTGAAGTTAGTCGGTAAAGGTAGATGCACGCGGGAATGTTATAGACGACCATTTTTTAAAAAAATTTAAGCCAACGAAGTTTGCGAACGACAGCTCGTACTTTAATATATGCAAAACGATCAACTTGCAGCCTTAAAACGATTACCTAAACTCGTCAACAGGTGCGGGCGCTGCAGATATTGGAGACTGTGCAACTTATGGCCAACGGATACCCCCACCGCATGCGGTTTCGCGCGTTCGGCGCGCGCTACCGGGCGCTGTGGCGGCGCGGGGGCGCGCGGCGGGGGCGGCGCGGGCGGCGCGGGGGGCGCGGCGGAGCGCGAGGCGGGCGCGGCGTGCGCGCGGGTGCTGCGCGCCGTGGCGGCGGCCGCCGCGCCGCCCGCGCCCTGCTCGCCGGCGGCAGTGCGCTGGGCGCTCGGCAAGCGCCACGTCTTCCTCAGCGAGGGCATGCGACAAGTAACAAGAACACACATTCTACACGCTATACGCTAAACAGCCAAGTCTTCAATTGTCGCACTCGCCATTTTAACTTTACTTAATGCAGTGTATTTATAATCTCGCAAATGATTCAGATTGTTCATACTTTTCTTAAACTTTTTATAAAAGGTGAAGGTTCAAAATTGCACAGTCGAGTCTTCGTTAATTCCTTTTTCGTTGTTTATTTTAAAGTATTATAATATATAGTCATTATGTTTTTTTTTCAACAATGTCAAAGTTAATAAAATTTTGATGAATTTAAAAATCCTGTAAAACAGGCACACACAAACAAACTACTTATATGAGTCATTTTATTAATGACTAGCTGTTGCCCGCGACTTCCTCCGCGTGAAATTTGAAAGTTCAAAACTTACGTTCGCCCCTTTTTTCAACCTATTACCAAAAGTATTAACTTAGTAGTAATCTACGTAATAACAGAAATCTACCGATGCAAGATTCCAAATTCCTAAGCCCGGTAGTTTGTGCACTGATTTTTCGGTTACCCTGATTGTTTGTGTTCGCGATATCTTCTAAACTATTAGTCCAATTTAAATACTGTGAAAACTTTCAGTTGCAAACGACAACTTTTCCGTTGGATAATTCTCGTTACGGCCATGGTAATCTAGCTTTGTTGCTATTGGGTTGTAGTTTATGTCTCTTTCTTGTATGATTATTTTTACTAAGTTATTTACCCCCGAAGTTTAATAGCGCGAAAATACGAGTATACGGTATAACCTAAAGCGTGCCGAGAGAGAGAGAGAGAGAAGAAAATAACTTTTTAGTAAAAAAATAACTATTAAAATATGTTGTGATTCCTGACATCCTACATAACAAAGAAATGTGTGTTTACGCTTTATTATATTAGTATAGGAGTATAGATATAGATATAGAAGTAAAGATGAAAAAATGCGTAGGCCGTAGCGCGGAGAAGTGAGTGCTGCCCTACCCACAGCTCCTGCTTGCTCCCTTTTTTTAGAAAAAAATCTTATAACATCGTAATCTCTAAACTCGTGTAATATCTAAACGTAACAGTTCCTTAGGACATTTTTCTTTAGATTAGAATAAATATGAATATGTCGTTTCTGTTACGTGTTAAGGTGCTGGAGCGAATGCGGCGCGCGCGACGGCAGGCCGCGGCCGAGTGCATTCAGGCGGCGTGGCGGCTCCGCGCGCGCGCGCCCCGCGCCCCGCCCGCCGCGCCGCCCCGCCGCAGCGCCCGCGCCCCGCGCCCATCGCCGGCACGCCGCCGCCCGACGCGCCCGCGCCGCCCCGCGCGCCCCGCGCCGCCCCGCGCGCCCCGCGCCGCCCGCCGACAAGTGCGACACCACCCTCGTCAAGCGCACCTGTTCACTCTTCGGCCTCGACCTGGTGAGTTCGTAATGCGTGAAGGTTCTAGCCACCTTTTGGATGGATTTGATTGTCGCACAATCAGATGCGCCGCGCGGCAAGTCGCCTCGCGGCAAAGGAACCAGCGCTCCGGTTGTTGCAGGAGCGGCCGCCTCCCCTGCCGCCGTCGCGCGCGTACACGGTGTCGAACGGCGTGAAGCTGGGCTACCCGCAGCAGCGCGTGCTGGCCGCCGACTGGGCGGACGAGGGCGGCGCGCTGCGGCTGCGCGCCGGCGACTCCGTGCTGGCGCTGGGCGCCGCGCGCCGCGGACACGTCGCCGTGCAGGTCGCCGAAACTACCTTTAACTCGCGAACACTTCTTAAATTATCGCAAATGTACTGGTGACATATGTAGTAGTAGCAGCGGACCTCCGGTTACCGGGAACATATATTCTATCGATACGTATTCCACGTACGCAATCGCTATCAATATCGATACACCGATGTTAAGACGAATTATTAAAATTATTACATACTAGCTGTTGCCCACAACTTCGTCCGCGTGGAGTTTAAAAGTTCAAAAGTTACTTTCGCCCCTTTTTTCAACGTATTACCTAAAGTATTATCTTAGTAGTAATCTACGTAATAACAGAAATCTACCGATGCAAGATTCCAAATTTCTAAGCCCGGTAGTTTGTGAGCTGATATTTATATTATACTGTAAAGAACAATTTTATTCTACACTAGCTTTCGCCCGCGACTCAGTCCGCGTGGAATTAAAAAAAACAAAAGTGAGTAAGTAGCCTATGTGTTTTTCCAGATTATCCTCTACAATTACAACATATCAAATTTCATCGCAATCCGTTCAGTCGTTTAAGCTACAAGCTCTATCAAACATCCATCCATCCGTCCATCTAAACTTTCGCATTTATAATATTAGTAAGATAGTAATAGTATAATAATATATTATAGTAATAGTGTAGTATGTAGTATAGTATGAGTATGATTAAATTCTCCTGACAACAAACGCATTTATTTGGATAAGGATTAATATTGAAATTAATAAAACAACGACGCAAATAACATACGTTTTAAATTCATTTTGTAAACAAAAATGTGGTTATTGTTAGATCGGCCCAGTAGTTTTTACGTGATGGAAAACATACAAAAATACAAATCTTTCCTCTTTATAATATTAGTATAGATGAAGATATAGATTTCATAGAATTTCTTTTTTATGACAGAAGGTGGTGCAGCGGCAATCTGAGTTCTCTAAAATAGCCGAGTGACCGTTGCCTATAGACATCTGCAATAAGTTCGAATATTATCGATGCGTCGCCTACCTTAAGAGTGCAGAAGAGAGGGCTTAAAGAAAGGAGATATTTCTCCATTCTAAATACGCTCTATTAGAGTCTTTTGTGGTCGACGAGCAAACCCTTTCCCGGACTCACACTATGAAATAAATTATTTGAATTCGGTGGCAGGTGCTGGGGCGCACGGTGTCCGTGCCGCACAGCGTGCTGGCGCCGCCGCGCGCGCTGCGGCCTCGCGCTCCGCCCGCCGCGCCGCTCGCCGCGCCGCTTGTCGCCGCGCCCGCCGCGCCCGCCGCGCCCGCGCTCTCATGACCACCCGGACACGACAGATTTTTTTTCTATGAAAGCTATTGCGAGCTCGCATTATAACATCCACATCAAATATTATGGGATGTCACAGTGACGATAGAACAGGATTGCGAGTGTCTCGAGTGCTGCCCGCTGACGGGGCAGACGGGCGAGCCGCATCTTGTGACAAACTATTCTATCCCGATGGGAAAACTGACCCATAGTGACAGGCGCTTCCCGAACGATGTCAAAAAATTGCCCCGAGTGCTTTGATGGACTTTAGCAGCCTTGTCATACAATGTCATAGGTGTTATTTGCTACGGATATAAGTTCGTTTACCATATAGAGACTGCGCCGGCAGCGCCCAGCGCCCAGACTGTACCTAATTATTTAACATGCGGTCCGAAATGTGAGTTTATTGTAAAGTGACTAGATATTTGATGTAAGATTTATTATGAATACATAGAGATATAGAGTTGCGAGGAGGGCCGGCTGCGGCCGAGGGCGCGGCGCCGTGCACCGGCAAGACGCGGCCGGCCTCCGACTTACAGTACAACATACTTCTTAATTCATTTTTAAAGGCTACTGTGTGTCACGGTATTGTTAATTATATTATATGCAATTATTTATGTTTTTCTCATACAAACGTGTATATGGCCGAACTCTGTAAACTGTGCGTGTGAGTGTGTGAGTGTCTGTGTGTATGAGCGTGTGTCGAGCGACGTGAGCTCGCGCCGCCAGCCGACAAGAGTCTGAAGCCCTACTCACTCGACGACTCGATAATGTAGTTAGGGAAACGTACAAAATAAAAGATTATATTTTAAAATACCATTTCTTTTATTTGTAGTAGTCAATACACGAAATAACTCTGGAATGTAAAAAAACATCGCGAGCCGAGTCCGCAGCCGCGATAAGCTCGGCACAGCTCGGCACAGCACGGCACAGCTCGGCACGGCGCGGCACGGCTTGAGTCGGAGCTGCGCCCATACTCATTCACGAAATATAAACATGTGTTACTTCATTTTTATTGAAGTCAATATTATTGATTATAAAAAGCATTATGAACATTTTACAATCGAAATCGTTACAAGAAATTTGAGACATAAATCGGTATAAAAGCATCAAGTTAAAACTAATCAGCGAGCTGGCGACCGGCGGCGGCGGCGCGCTGCGGTCGCACAGAACGTCCAATCCTGAGGCAGGACATTGCCTCAAAATTGCCATGAAAATACATCACGCATATATAAATTTAACAGACGAATAGAGAATATTTTCTAAAATATAACCTTTCTTAGTTGTAGGCATCGAATAAATCTTTTTTTAAAACATTAACACTATTAAGTTATGATATGTCGCGGCCAGATCGTAGGATTGGTCAGTGGCAGTCCCCGCGCAGGCGCTGCTCGTAGTCAGCTTAGCAGAGGGGCTTCATCAAAAATAAGTGATCGAACGCTAAGATGTGGCCACGACGGATACATAATTGCTTTTCAAACATACATTTAATTTGATCTACAGACGAGTGCCGGCGCGGCGGCCGCAGCTCGCACTCTACGTACAATTTGGCAACTTTATATAATTCCACGCACTCGTCATTTCAAACCACAGTAGAGACCGCACAATACGACATCGGTTGTAAAATATCTTAGAAGAGCATCGAGCGGTCGTCGGACCGCGTTATACCCACTGAATGCTGTCAGCCTCTTCGACGTCGTCGTAGCTGGTTTTCACTGTTGTTAACATTATAACATTTACAAACTATGGCTAAGTTATAACATTAAAAAGTCCATAGAGTAAAATGCATATTGAGAATCGTAACACTGACCCAAGAAGTAAAACACGAACACGAACACTTATAAAAGGCGAGGCGCGCTAGGGGTCTGCGAGCTGTGCGCAGAGCGCGGCGTCGCGCACAACTTACCACTTGTACAAAACACACATCTTATAAAAGTTGAACACATACGATAAGGCAGTGAGGTTGTAGCCCGGCGCCCGCCGCCCGGCGCCCCCCGCCCGGCGCCCCCCGCCCGGCGCCCGGCGCGGCCGCGGGGGGGGGGGGGCGGCGGCGCTAGTACTGTACAATTGTACTAACAACAATTACAAAAATACGACATCGAAACGTGCTCACTGAGACAGTAAATATTCGAGGTACAAACACTCCAACAACAAAGCCTATAATTATTTAATAGAATTCGAACGAACGTAAAATAAATGGTTTAAGAAAGCGCATCAATACAAAATATGTCGTACGAAGATTCGTTAAATTGTCAATAAGAAGAATGAAGAAGGCAACGGTTGCGGTGCGGGTCGTAGAGCGCAGGGCGCAGGGCGCAGGGCGCAGGGCGCAGGGCGCAGGGCGCAGGGCGCAGGGCGCAGGGCGCAGGCGCAGGGCGCAGGGCGCAGGGCGCAGGCGCGGCGCAGCACAGTTACGAGAATAGGGCCCGGCAGAAGAGCGGGCAGCGACGCCGCTAGGCGCGCTGGATGGGCGTGCTGACGGCGGAGGGCGCGCGCCGCTCCAGTGAGGTGGGCGTGCGCGGCGTGCGAGCGGCGTGCGGAGTGCTCGAGTCGTCGGAGGGCGCGGGCGAGGGCGCGGGCGAGGGCGCGGGCGAGGGCGCGGGGGAGGGCGCGAGCGCGGCGGGCTCGCACAGCGCCGCCAACACGTGACTCGCCGCTACCTCGCGCACGCAGCGCCGCTGCTCCGCTGAAAACAATGACCAAAGGTAAACTTATATGTAAAGGAGGTTATAACACTATATATAGTTTGTATCTGGATTAAATAAAATACAAAATAGAACGTGTAATAATTTAGTAATGCAACTCTCGTACTTATTAGGTATTCATGTGTGAAAATGACGAAAAATTTGTGAACATGAGTGACTGTGGCGACAAAAAAACAGTGACTGTAGTTGAAGTACGTACGTGTATATGTGTGTGGGGGGGGGGGGGTAGTGGACAAAGGGTAAAGTACAGTGCTTGGTTCTCACCGATCAGATTGTGCAAGTTGTCGACGACCACCTCGGAGTTGTAGGCGGCGTCGACGGCGCGCTGCAGGAACGCCGTCCACGCGCTCAGCTCCCCCTCCTGCAACACGCACGCGCCTTGCCTCACTCTGCAACTTTACCCTTACCATACACACGCTCTATTCTTATTTTACAATAGATTATACAATACAATATACCTATTAGTTTTATTTAAAGCCATTCTGTTACTTTTCATTACTATTTATTTTTATTATTATTTATTAGAATCTAATTTTAAACAGTAAAGAAGATATATTTTAATTAAAATAATGTTGTCGTAAACGTTATATGTCAAAAATACCGCAAGCGAAGTTGCAGCTGAACGCATATAATGTATATTACAGTAGGAAACATTGGCCGCTATCGAGGGCAGTCGCCACACGAGATACAGCCGCTGCGCCGCGCCGCCTATCGAGATACGATGTGTGCGCACCAGTGACCTAAATCTGTCCAAATCTCTTGAAAAGTACAAATTTAGATAAAGCAATTTACTTAAAAATTCTTTGTCAAACCTGGAGAAAGAAAGTGAATATTTTAAAAACATCGGCCACACAGCGCCCTACACGGCCCCTCGCAGTGTTTCAGTGTAGTACATTGATAAAAAAATTAAATGAGTATTATCGATAATGTGTCACAACAATGGAGTCGGAGAGACCTTATAAAAAAACAGTATCGGAAGAATTCAAGTCCTCTCATTATTCATAACGAACTTGGAGGCTTCGCCGGCCGCCGCAGAGGGGGGAGCTCACGAGTCGTCAGGCAACGCTAAATGAAGTTGAAGCATCGTCACATCGACTTCACTTCTGCACCACACGCGTCTATTTAGCGACGGTGACCGCGACCTCGGCCGGCGGCGCGGGGCGGAGCGGGGAGGAGTTGCGGTCGCCTCTCGGGGCGCCTGTAAAAATATCCCGCGAGATGTATTGCACGAACACGTAACAAATATAAATATGACTTAATATTAGCGTAACGAAATAAATATAAATAGCCCGATAGCAGCAACCGAGTGGCGGTGGGCGGCGGGTGCGGGGCGCGGGAGAGCAGGCAGGCACGGTCCCCCGCGCGCCGCGAACCTCTTGCAACTAGCAAATCTTGAGATCGAATCAGTTCCATTAATTGTTGTACATTGTTAGACAATAAGATAACCACCCAACGTCTAACCACCGCTAATGTTAATATTTTAAGGTGTGATCTAATTTATAGCGACATCCATCGGTAAATTAGACCGTATAGATATAGATATATCAAGTCAACAGACACAATCGCTCCACATCGATTATTAGCACCTACATATGGCGATTCTTTTAAAAATATCAAATACTAAGTAGGCATACAGCTTATTTATTGAGAGCGCGAGATATCGCGTATTCATTTATTACGATGTATTAATTGATTAATATCTATATAGGAAGCTACATACATACATTAATCTGGCCAACAAAGATATGTACCCGTGGTATATAGCCGGCTCACACAATGACATATTTAGGAAAGTATGATCGCATCTCCCGACGCGCTCGAGGTCAGTAGGGCAGAGCGGGGCGCGGGGGCGTCGCCCACGCCCTCGCTACCTCCCGTGCCCTCGAACTTCGCTCCCAGCGAAACGCGGGCGGCCGGGCGTCTCGTCACGGGCGCGCACCGCCGCCGAAACGCCGCCCGTCCCGCTATTATAAATATAGCTTTGATGGCCACGGCCGGCCGCTGACCGCGGGGAGTCGCGCCACCAGGCCACAGCTGTAGCCGAGCTTCCTTACACTTTGATCGTCATCATCTCCCCGCAGCCCGCGACGCGTACCTGCAGTGGCGGCGGAGGCTCGCAGGCCTTAATCTGATAATCGTTATCAGGCAATTAACTAGTGCTAATTGTCTTGAACGGTTATCGGTTAATTCCACAATTCGCGAGGGCCGGGGCGACGTGAGCAGCTCGCCGCCAGATTACAGACAATTTGATATGAGTGCAACAGTTGGACTAGCCGGCGAGAGTTTTCCAACATTACAAACACCTTTATAAACGTTCGGATTTAAACTACTTTCATTTCATTACAATAATGTTTTTCAAAAGAACCTAAATAGCGGTTACGTTAACAAGTTTTATAAATAAATATTAAACGTAATGATATTAGATAATATGTAAATGAAGCTTATAAAATATTCGTACGACGTTGTAAATGAGTATACATAAGCAATATCGTGTGTAGATTGACTGGAGAGGGAGTATACGAGTATGGACAATGTCGACAAGTGGCTGGCCGGGGACACCGGCCGCTCGCCGCGCCGCGCTACGCCATTAGTAGCGGCAACCGTCACAACAGTGGAGGGCATTGCTATCGCGCAATGCTTCCTTCAGTTCCACATTCGAAAACTCTCTTGAAGCTGTCTCTCTTCGAAAGGTCTCCTGGTCAGCCAGGAGGTCGTGCGTACCAGGACAAAGTAATTTCTTGTAAAGCCATAATATTGGCAAGCCGTCAACCCAAGCTAACTTATGGAATGCATTATTTTTTTTATTCACGTAATTAGGTGTAGCATTTTTCAAATAAAAGGAAAGTGGAGGGAGGTCTCTGCGCAGCGCTCAGCTTAAGTATATCCGCCAAGAAAACCGATATATGTTTTATTTATATTTTCCTGGTCAGAATTATATAACAGTTTTTGTTGGCGTGTTTGTGGTTGCAGTCGCAGTGCGGGTGCGGGCGGCCCTGCGGTCAGCGCGCCGCCGTCCTGCGCTTTCTCTATGATTAACGCGGACAATGCGCGTTAGAAAGCTAAATTTCGCTTATATGTAAATGCGCACGAGATGGCGTGAGCGTGAGCGCACCACTACCACGCTTCGTTACGCTTTTACCGGCAGGTGGGGTTCGTGTCAGCGCAGCGGTAACAGTGGCTTAATGCATGCCCTCCATGCCCTGAGCCAATTAGACATTGGTGCGTGGTCACTTCTGCCGTCGCTCAAAACGTGAGGCGGACGTGTCGGTTTCACAATATAGCGACTATAGTTATCGTGTTCGAACAACTGGTATCACTGCAAGTGTTGCTGTTGTTTACTCAATACAAATGTGATCGGTGGACGGCGACGGCATTGTTGTAACATGAACTAACGATGTTAGTTTGTTGACGGTGCTACGGTTGCTACTTTGTTTAGTAGTGCGATGGCTGATGGCAGATGGCGGTGTGGGCAAGGTGCGCGGGGCACACTAATTTATGTTGCTTCGGTCGTGAGGAATACATAGTTGCATGCGAGACAATCTCGCTGTATGGTCTCGGAATCCTTTAAAATGTCACAATTGTAAAGCTAGTTTCTATTATATGTAAAATATAAATTAGGTATTCATACACATAATTAAAATTAATATAGAAATGAATTAGTTTAGGTGTTGTGTCGGTGCTCGCTCGCCGACTGCTTCAAGTGTGAGATTACGCTCGTGTTCAGCTTCCCGCAGTCGAGAGTTTAAGCTGGAGAGTGGAGAGTGGCGTCTTGAGGCGCCGCGCACTCCTCAGTCGCTTGGACGGAGCGCGTCGCCTTGAGCATCACTACTCCAACTCTAATCTGTCTAAGTGCCGGCTTTAGAAAAACCGCACTTTTGACAGAATTTACTATATTATCATTGATACTAAATCATTTTAAATCTATTCCCTATTTTGGTAATTTTAACTGTGGTACTGCCTGCAATAACGTGTTATGCACGACAGGGCCCCGTATCACCACAACCACACAGAAGACAGGCATCAAGTTGAAGCTACTTCGCATTTCATCTGACCTGTGAGTAATACCTAATTTTAGTCCACTTTCATATCCCGTCATTTTTTAAAGTAAATGATGGAATGAATGATACGAAACATCGTCGACCTAAATCATGTCTACCATAAATTCGACATTCGGATGCTCCATACATGTAAGACATTCAATTATTTTGTGATCCCATTGAAAAAGAACGGTATTAGTGTTAACCCTGTTAAAAAAGAGAAGCGCTTTAAATTTTACGTGCCAAAGTCTACATAGTGCAGGATTCTATTTATCCTATCAGTAACAGTTTATTTGATCAAACCATTTGCATAGAATTGGTTCAAGATTCATTATATTCATCGTCGAACAAATAACGACTCACAGTTATTGCATCAAAATAATTAGAAAGCAAAGTCGCGGGACAGGAGCTGGGCGGTGGCGACTCACGCGGTGGAACAAATCATTTTATTTGGCTTAGTTCAAGCACCCCTCGGCGGCGCGGCGCAGTCGTCGCATACGAGCTTTATTTACGTCACACGGACATCGCCGACCTACCGCCACATGTTGTATGCCCACTAGCAAACACCACACACATCACTCAAAATCATCTATATCTATACTAATATTATAAAGAGGAAAACTTTGTATTTTTGTATATATTGAAATAACTCAAAAACTACTGAGCCGATTTTAAAAAATTCTTTCACCATCAGAAAGGTAATATATCTGTGAGTAACATAGGCTCTATTTTATTATTACTAATGTTTAGGAACTATTAATAAACAGCGTGTTTCTGGAAGCCGGTGTTAAAAATTCACTAAACTTTAACATTTCTCGGCTTACGCTGCCTAAACCGTTAGAGGTACATATATAAAAATGATGTATGAAAGAATTGTAGATCTCAAAAAGTTCTACAGAAAAGTCTGCGATAGCATAATCTACCTTTAACGGTTTTCTTACAATAATCACTTTTTTGTTAACAAAATAAAAACCTTGCGCTATTTGCAGCGTTCTTTTATTGGTTTCATTATTAATCCTTATCCAAATAAATGCGTTTGTTATCAGGAGAATTTAATGTAGAATAAAATTGTTCTTCACAGTATTTAAATTGGACTAATGGTTTAGAAGATATCGCGAACACAAACAATAAGGGTAACCGAAAAATCAGCTTACAAGCTACCAGGCTTAGAAATTTGGAATCTTGCATCGGTAGATTTCTGTTATTACGTAGATTACTACTAAGTTAATACTTTTGGTAATAGGTTAAAAAAAAGGGCGAAAATAATAGCTTATATTTGTAATTTCACGCGGGCGAAGTCGCGAGCAACAGCTAGTATGTCAATAATATATCTTCTCCTATCGCGTTCGAAATGTAAACGACACCATTTAAAATGACCATTTGCAAATCAAAATGATTGTTGTTTTCCTCTAGATAGCTTTTGGGAAACATTAACACAATCTGCAATTTTTTTAGATTTCCTTGGATTCAAAAATTATAAAGTAAATTGAAAATAGATATTGACGTCCTATCGAAGACAAAATAATTATTTTCCATTTTGAAGCGCATCGGGAGTATAGAAAGAGTGTTTCAGCAGCGCGGGTCAGGTCGTCTCAGCAAATTAACACGGTAATGTGTAATTGGGCGCTTAATTGCACGACCGGTAAAATCGACCTCGCCATCGCCGCCACGGGCAAATAACACGCAAATATAGTAAACCGAACATGCATACACAAACATGACCTTACTCGTTCTAATGTTGGAGAGAACACTAAACGGGAGAGCGGCAAAATTGTCTGTCGCCTAGTCGATGGGCTAGCTGACTGTAATCATACGTTCCGATGTTCCATTGTTTTTTTCTTGCGCCCATTGTTTCCAATGATCAATGAGTGCTGCTGTCAGCGTGTCGCGTCCCGAGTACATTGTATAATATAAAAAAATAATTTCAGAAAGATAATTAACTTAAAATATTACGAATAATAAAGAACAATTTCCGCATGAAACTTCAATTGTAAAAGTAAACGTAAAATTCGTAACCAAATTTCCATAATTAGCACCACTCGAGGGATGCTGTTATTATTTGCGGCCGTCGTCGCGGCCGAGACAAGGCACTGATACAATCGGTCCATTGTCTGCGAACAAACGACGGCGACGCAAACAAACAAAAACGGTTCGTGACGATGTTATTGTTATCCCTATTAGTGTGTCGCGAATCCGTTAACCCCTACGACGGGGTTTTGATGCACAGCACAAATGAGACGGTACAGTGTCCTTCAAATGTGTCGCGTCCTGACGGCGGTGTCATTTGTATTCCTGTACAGCGGCAATAGGCGACAGGCGGCAGCACAACTCATACAATGATGTGCGCAACACGCAACTGGGCGAGCTGGGGAGAGCTCTTGATCTAGTCAAGACAACACAATGCCCCCCACATTTCGTCGATTCTCGGGGAATTTGTCCCAATTTAAAGACACATTTCGTGACTTCACTACAGAGATTCAAAAATATCATGAATAACTTTAATAAATTGGACGAACGTTTCGTAAACATGAATACACGCAAGGATTTTATATTTATTGTATTATAATTTAGACGCAAGCGCATATCAGAGTCACGGTAGTGCAGCGCCGCCACCAGCGCGTGGGAAATAAGAAACTTTTGTATTTCAATTAACAAACAAAGAACAAAGAGGTTTAAATCATATTTCAAGATAGATATTGATACAAAGGACGAAGCATTCACTTTATAATGTTATCGCGATGGTTTCGGAGCTCGTGCGCTTTCGATGCTAAGATCCTCATGCTCCAGCTCCACAGGATTGCTTCAGTGGATGTAGCCGTCGAAGAATTAGTTCTCTGTATTGACTCATTATAACTTCTAATAATTGTCCATCTTGTTTTATGTTTCCTATAAGTTTAGACTTATTATCGCAAGTACAAACGAAGAACTAAGTAAGGCGAGGTTACAATCGGAAACTCAAATTGGCAGCACTTAGTGGTTCGTTCATGAAAGTGTAATGATGCTAGTTCAAAGGATTGCGCTATTAGTGTAATGGCTCTGTACGAGGTCAGAGTGGGCGATCACAAAAAATGGTGTCAGCAATCCGTAGCGCCGGTAATGAGTCGTCACAACGGGGTCAATGACCGCGCACCTCGCCACCACTCGCCACCACTCGCCATCGATACACTCTACTTCCCTTTATAATAATTAACAGACAATTAAAATGTCATTGTCTGTGACATCCTAAGATTGATGCGATAATTCAATATTTTGATACAAATCGTTTAAAATAATATCTATTAATTTTATTTATTGTTTTACTTGTACATTTTGCCTTTGACTTACATTTTAATTAAGATTTGTTATTTGTTTTGTAGGCTTTCCTTTTTTTCTATCTGGGGTCAGGCGGACGACCAAACAAACAAGTTCGCAGCCAAACACTATACGACCTGCCTACGGCACCGGATAATGTGACAAAGGCCTTGTAATTAATTACAAGTAAAGTGAGATGAAGATTTTCACGACATAGGATCCGTCGCACTCAGAGCAGCATTCAGCAGTGACAGCTGCAGCACACTTTATATTCACTATTACTTTTTGTTATAAGTAGTTCCATTATATGTTATGTCATCTACCTTAGCATTGTTGGCGTAGCATAGTTAAGATGAACTTGTAGCGCTTCTTAAAACTCGTGGAAGTTTAACTTTGGTCAATTTGGACGGTCCCAGAGCTGGGGGAGGGGGGGGGAGGGAGTGAAGCACTGAGCTCACTGAGCTCACTGGGCAGCGCGGCCGGCGGAGCGGCGTGACGCACTTGTTAATATAAGTGGGTGTTAATTCTGATCTCGAGTACTATGAATCACCTCTACGTAAAAAATAAAAACATGAGGCGTTACGTATCCTTTTCATTTCTAGTTTATATTTTTAATAAAGATTATGAGTGTCTTACATAATACAGTAACCGTGGAACTTGGACAGACACATTATAAATTGTGTAGGTTAATGTGTAAGACTTTGTTCCATACATACGTTTCAATTAACGTTGTATGAAGCAACGAGGTCTAGCAAAGTAAAAGCTGGTTAGTACATGCGAGGAACTGGTCAGTCGGCTTTGCATTAGAGGGCTGGTACTGCGGGGCGCGGGGCGCGGGGCGCGGGGCGCGGGGCAGAGCCGGGGTTGTTGGACTGGCGCGCTCGCGGGGCTTCGCGCCGGCCGCCCGGAAGGAATCGCATTGAATCCTTGTCACTACTGATAATTAGACAAGTCATTTGTGCCTCCTAAGGCACCTGTGTCATCGCGCACTAATTAACCAAATGTTAAAATATAACTATTAGTTCTATCTACAAAATTAATATCAACCAATGGTTAAACCAAAACTGAATAGATCAAATGAAATCCTCGTGTCGACGTACATTATATGTACCTATATGAGATATGGGTACAAAACATCGTACAAGGTATATAGTTGGTCATGAAGCTAAACACTTCAGTACAGTCTCTTCTCTTGTGCGTGCGCCTTGGAACCAACATTCTTCTTAAAAGTAAACAATTGTAAACACTCATGTTTGAAAGGAAATTTGTGATGTGAAAACAGCGGATGTACATAACATAACCACGCGTTCCTTATCAAATGTAACTAGTAGAGAAGTAAGAAGCTATCAAAAATAATAAAGGTTTTCATGCAATACCTTCTTTATTTGATTAAGGACGTGTTATAAATAACGACCCCGATTTGACCCGGGAAAAACTAGTCAACCTGCAAAAGTATAAAAAGTATGGAAAGTAAAAATGGTTCACACCGCAACTTGATTAATTATGTTAGTACACATCGCACGAACAAAGCGTCATGGTTAGCAAGGCAGCGCGAGTGGCCGCCTGCCCCAGGTCGCTCCGAGGCGGCACTGGTGCGGGGCGTGCACTATGGGACATCGCGTTGTATCTCGCGTTTGCACCGCTGCCGAAAGCGTGTCTCATCAAACTGATTTTATTACAACGTTGAGGAATCGTCGATCGCTCGGCCGGCATTCATGATCGAGCTATGGCCCAAGCGAGGCACACCGCACGCCGCACGCCGCGCCACGCTGGCTAGGTAGCAAAAAGTTGTTTTGATACATTGACAATGAAATTGAAACACTCCGATCAATGTAAGGTTTCGGATACATACGATTGTTGCCTTACGTTAACGCGAACGCAACCCTATATGTAGCATGTAACCACCAACCATGGCCGCACGCCGGGCTGACCGCAATCGTCAGCCATCGCCACCGCCAGCGCCAGCGCAACAACACGGAGTCGCCGCTCGCCATCACTTCTAATACAATATCCCTTTTACAAGGCAAAAAATGGTTTCGGTGTATTGTGCATTTATCACTATTATGTGCGAACTGACCCTTTCTGGGAAAATCAGTCGTTTCCTTGAAAAGTGTAATGAGGCAAACAAAAGAATAGAACGTCTTACATCACTTTATTTAGCGTAAGATAAGTACTTCTATTCTTCTATTATAATACAACTGTGATCTATATCAATACATAAAAAATCAAGCAAAAAAGATGAGTTCGTGTACAAACTAAAACGAGTTTCACGTATGACGAAACCGTCGAATGTGACAGGCGCTGCCACAAAAAATACGGTAACCAGACACGTCGTTAGACTTTCGAAAATGTCAATACGCCGGGAAGCGAATGGTGCCCCTCGCCGCCGCCGCTGTGCTCTAAATAACGGACAAGAAAACGGCAAACGATTAAGGTATCCGATAAAACCGGACTCATCAAAATCATGGTTAGTTTCTATCACGAGCTTCATAGCTAGTTTAATGCATTCGTAAGAAAACGTCTTAACCATTCGGGCAATAATAAAATCGCCACTAATAGTGGCTCGGAGGTGAATGATGTCAATTGCTAATTATGATGACACGGCGTGCGGAGGTGAGGGCCTGCTGTAACGACCAAAGTATCGGGCGACAGGTGTCGGGGTCAAAACCATTAAAAATTGCTTTATTTCGGGCATGGCGTGGATGTCGCGACTTTTGATTACTAGAGTAACGCGAATGGGGCCTTTAGCAACATCTTACAGAGTAAACCATTACTAATAGCGATAACCATACTGATTGAGATTTAATATACATACATACACAATGATATGTGAGTTGTATCGGCCGAGGTGCCGTGCCGCCGCGCGGGGGAACGTTGTCCTAACCCGGTTAGAAAGCGTACCTGAATGAACCTACACTCTATGGTGTATGTTCTGCCGGCAGGCGACACGCCGTGGCTCTCGTTGTTGTTTCGTCCTCAATTCGCGTAGGTGTAAATTAGCAGAACAGTTGTCGTCTGAGGGTCCGTTTATCTAGTTTAAATAACACCCACCACAAGACGGGGAAGGGTTTTTAGTTTCTTTTTTTGCCTTTTTCCCTGGCGTCGTTTATACAGACAAAAATTAAATGAATACTAACACTTTATATGCACCTACTCATCATAAATGACACTATTTCTTTACTTAGCCTTTACTAACATTGATGAGTAAATTTCGCAGACGTATGTGGTAGTGGTTGATAGGTGCGAGTGACGTGAGGCTCTGGCGATGGCGAGTGACAAGTTGTTTGTTGTTTACATTGTTCATCAATATCTCCCGGCCGGCGCCGACGTTAGGAATGGCGTTAAGAATGACAATACCAATTCCAACTATTGCTGTAGTTAACATTGACATCCTGTTGGCGCCCACATAAAGAAGTTACGATGTGAAAATAAAAATTGACTATTTTAAGTCTTGGAATAAAATAGAGAATGTCTTTAGATACTTTCTTCACGGGTCATTGAGCACATTGAGAATGCGATTATCAGCTATTTGATGTTTAACGACACGTAAAGGTGTGAGACGCGCGTCACGCCTCCGCGCGCCGCCACGCGCCGCAGCCGCCGCCCCTAGCGCCGCGCGGCCGTCGACACTTTTAACACCACCGGCACTATAACTTGTTGTTCCACTCTAATTCCACTCATGTTTTATAATCAGTGAAACTCGCATTATAGAGTACAAAAAGTAGTGAGAACTAAAACGTCGACTAATGTTAACGAACAGTTTTGTTTCCGTGTGAAACATTCAGCAGAGTTTGCACAAGAGCTCGGCAATCGCTCGCCACGAACAAAACACAATAACGTACAACTCAACACACAACATATGTAGTTCGCATAGTTTTAAATCCGGGGTAAAAGATTAAATTGAATTACGAGGACTTAAATTGAATATCGCAAGTATACAATGAGTATTGATATTAACTTCTTGCCGCACAACTTAGTCGCTAATCATCTACACAAACGTTATGGCCGCGACTCTCGCCGGCTATTTTAACAAGACTTCATCGGCGATGCGTACGATACATGAAGTATCAAAATACAACGTTCACTTATCAATTGTCCTTCCCTTATTCGTCTGTTGTTGATCGATTGTAAATTAGAGAGTTGCTATAAAAAGATGGAACATTTAAGATTTGCAGCAGCATTGGCATGCTGCAGGTTTGACTCCGCATCCGTGTTGGGCGCAGTCAACGAGTTGAGAGGTCGTATCGGTCATGTTGCTAGTTTTGTTTCTGTGAGATAACTTTGACAAGTGGCTTATCTAAGTGGGCAAAGAGTACATAATTTATCACTCCAATGACAATCTCTAGTGTGAGCAAAAATTTCACGAAGTTATGGTGACGATCTCCTATATGTAGTAGACGTAACTTGAATCCAACAAATTATTATGATAGTACCTACAGTCACAATAAGCGTATAGAGAAAGGATCACATGCAACATATTTCATTTTCAGAACATTGGCATATCTCCGCAAAATAGATACGCGGGTAGCGTTGCGCGCACGCATGGTTAGGGAAGTGGACTGGTTACTTAGTTAATTGCAAAAAAAAGACATTGATTATGTGAGCTACAGTCGACGACGAGCATTCAGCATGAACAATAGCCATTTAAAATTAAAATTAAACTAACTAAAACTACGAATTCACAAACTTTTTGATGGTCAACGATGGCTTTTACTAATCATTATAATGAGCCGGAATCACCGTAACCTTTTTTATCCGTACCACCGGCAATCTCGTCTAATAAGCTTTAGGCTGTCGGCTTATACAAACTGTGTGGAGAGACTCACCATTTTGGCGAGCATGGTGTCCATCTGTGGTCGGTGTGCGGCGGTGAGGAGCTGGCGGATGCGCGCCGCGTTGGCGACGCACTGCGCCATGCTGCGCTGCAGCGCGGCGGCCTGGCGGAGCAGCGCGGCGGCCAGCGGCACGCCCTCGCCCGCGCCCGCGCCCCGCAGCACCGACTCCAGCACGTGCGCGTGCTGCGACACGTACTGCAGGCAGCGCTGCAGCTCCACCGCTTCGCGCCGCTGCCGCTCTGTGCACACACACACCACTTCATACTCAACATATCTATACTAATATTATAAAGAGGAAAGATTTGTATTTTTTATGTTTGCATGAATTGTAATAACTCAAAAACTACTGGGGGGATTTTAACAATTCTCTCACCATTAGAAAGGTATATGTGAATATCATAGGCTATGTTTTTTTTTTTTTTTAATTTCAAGCGGACGAAGTCGCAAGCAACAGCTAGTCATTTATATATTCAAGGTGATTTTTGAATAAAAGAGCACTTGACAATAGTCCCACCTCAAATTATACACTTGTCAAGTTATATCTTTACCTCCAGTCACAGCTTTAACCTCTCTTTTGTGAAACTAACATTACATTCTAATGCTTAACCCAAAAAACATAAAATTTAAACAAATAATACAATAAAATCAAAGTGTTGCAGTCATTGATGACGCCCCGCTGGTCACTGAACATTGGATCAGCCGTATATTAATTGTGAGCTGGCATTAATCTATACTAATAATAATAATAAATAATAATAGAGGAAAGGTTTGTATTTTTATTATATGTATTAAAATAACTCAAAAACTACTGGGCCGATTTTAAAAATTCTCTCACCATTAGAAAGGTATATGTGAATATCATAGGCTGTTTTTTATTATTTTTTTAATTTCATGTGGGCAAAGTCGCCAGCAACAGCTAGTCATTTATAATATGACCCAGCTTAGAGCACAACACAATATAAGTAGCAATACAGAATTTGATGCATAAAATACCACCGACAGGCAGACTAACTTAATAAAGTACAAACTTTTTTACTCATGTGTACTTCTCTACAAATTAATCACTATGAATGTGTTACATTTTGATGTACTACTATGGAAAATTGTGTGACTGGATTTAAATCATTTTTATTATATACATACATATAGTTCATGTTATGGTTTCAGAAAGCAATATGAAGAGCCGTCGGTACACTCTGTCAAAGATCAAAGATGTTATCACCACGTCCACTCTAGTGGGGTGGTTTTATATTGAAATAAACTAACTACAGGAATTTATATTTTCTTCACATTTATTTAATGTATTTAAGTGAACATATGAGCAATTGCTCAGTTAAAATCATTATCACAGACGAGACAAAAAAGAATCAAAGGTCTAATCGAATTTTCAAATTTGCTACAATTTAAAAACATACCATGAAAATCGTATATTCTCTGAGTTCGTCTCTGATATTTTTCCTCCTGTAGCTGTCTTTCTAACTGTATTTGATTATCTCTTGCCTCCAAAACTTCTAGGAAAGAAGAAAAAAGAGACTTCCTCTCGTTTGTATTTGTAACGGTCTCTGTCATTGTTGTCATAAATTGAGCTAAAACTGCCTAACTAGATAACAATAATTTGCAAATATCAACAAAACTCTGAATCAGTGAAACTGTTTTAATAAGTAATTGATGAAAATGCAGGAATATGGAAATAAATCGAAATGAACGAAAATATTGAAAGACACAACCTTCCCCTACATCACACAACCAACCAACTGAGCTGACAACTGAACTGAACTCTGAACTGACATCTGACATAAAACGAAATGACAAATGGCAATTTGACAATTAACAATCAGTCTTAAAAATCCAGACCTCCGTGAAGTTAGCCACCTCACTTTCTCTTTTTTTACTTTTTTTTTATGCAAATCGTTTGAGAATCATTATTTTTTTATATAGAGAAATTGAGAGGAAAGAAATATCGTTTGAGAGTTCTTAGTTTTTCTGTAAAAAATACTTTACCAAACGATGTTTCTTTTCTCTGAAACCCTCTCGAACGATGTTTATTTAAATAAAAAGTAAAGAAAAAAAGGAAAGCGCTAACAATACGGAGGTGGAGGTATGTGAAATGCTGTAGTGCTGCCATACCAAGTTTCACATTTTTTTAGTCTGTGAATCACAAGAAAAATGCGCGGTTCACACTTGGCCAGTACAGTCGGTCAGTAGCATGAGTGTGGCAGAAATTTTATTGACGTTGTTTGTTCACATAACGCTAGTCTTATCTTAGAGTCGTCAAGACTACAGTTACAATGAGTTTCAGATGGCGGTTGAAATTATTTTTGTAACAAACAATCATTTATAACCCCAAACCCTCCCCCATACTATCAATATAGCTTTTTTTTACTGTACATGCATTCAGTCATCGGAGTCCTTTTTTTTTTCAATTTTGGCACAGTCTTTACGGTCTTACAAAAAACATTTACATTCAAAAATCGTAAAAATCACGAATGAAAACTTTGACAGATTAAAAACCACAAACTGAAACAATGGCGGTCAATTCCTGATTCGCAGGACAAATAATAAATCTGTTAAAAAGCAACGTATGGTTCCTGTTCAGTTATTGCGTCAGCACTGGACTAGACATATGAAGGACCGTTCACACTTAGTCAGTTACGGCGGAATCGCAGAACTGTTCTAAAAAGTAGAACGTTTCGCCAGTCATAGGACTGGCATGCTTGCTACAAATATGTAATCTGTGCTCATTGACGTGCGTTTATCGTTTATACAGTGCCCATTGATAGAAGACAGTCCAGTAATTGTGGGCTAATGACCGACTGTACTGGCCAAGTGTGCACCGCTCAAAAGATGAGTATCAAAATTCGAAAAGCTACCAATGACAAGCAAAACCGGCAAGCCGAGTAAATTCTCTACCTTCTGTCAAAAAAATTGTATGGTTGAGTCTATTTTACTGTATTCAAGGTTTTGTTGTTCTATTCCAATAACTTATAGATTAATTGTGATATAAGAATGGCTCGTGAAAGTAGTGCTGGTTTTGATAGGCATATTACAATTTTTTCCCCCGAAGGCAGACTTTATCAAGTCGGTAAGTAGCTCTGAAAACTGTTCTGTGTTGATTGATTTTATATTGTATGGTTAAAAAGTTAATACAAACCACACAGACCATTAAACTTTATTGATTTAAACTTAACCATGCATGTTTTAAAACTTAATATTGCTGACACATCAAAATCTCTATTATAATGACTTTTACTAGATTCTTGGTTAGTACGGTGCATTCTCCATGGTCAATTGTATACACATGTATATTGCTATGTGAATTTCATTATTTGAAACAAAGAAGTGTTGTTTAGTATCTGCCGAAACAAGCAAAGTCAAAACACTTTTCTTTTAGAGCTTGAGGGCACTTTTGACAACTTTGTAAAATCTATATGCCACCAAAAACAATGAATAATTTTATAGCTTAAAATAGGTGCGGCATATACTATGTTTGCATGGAAACTGACAAACTAAGTGCCACGCAATAAGGTAACTGTATTGTAGGAGTGTGATGATTGCAGAGTATGCACTGAAGGCAATCAACCAGGGCGGCCTGACGTCGGTGGCGCTGCGCGGCGCTACGGCGGCCGTGGTGGCGGCGCAACGCAAGGTGCCCGACCGCCTGCTCGACCCCACCTCTGTCACGCACCTCTTCCCCCTCACTGACAACATTGGCTGTGTCATGACAGGCATGATCGGTATGCATATGATTTTATTGGTGTCATAACATACTAAGAATTTTATGTTATAGATGTTTAAAATATAAACAACATTCATTTTCTTTTCAATTAATGTGTTATTTTAGTAAAATTACTTGTCAAGGCCTAAGGAGATAAATCAAAGCTAGAAAGAAACATCTATAAAAACAAATGCAATTAGGTCTTTGAATTTAGTTCAGTGAAATTGGTGCATATTTATGATTTTAACTGCAAAATGAAATGATGGGAAAAGGGATTGTAGTGTAGAGAAGTGGAATGGTTGCTCCATGTGTTTGTAATGTTGTTTGGCGCAGCGGACAGCAAGTCGCAGGTGGCGCGCGCGCGCTACGAGGCGGCCAACTGGCAGTACAAGTACGGCTGCGAGATCCCCGCGCACGTGCTGTGCCGCCGCGTCGCTGACATCTCGCAGGTGTACACTCAGAACGCGGAGATGCGGCCCCTCGGGTGCAGTCAGTACACTTGCCTGTTACTTTAACCCTAGACCTTACACACCATGCACTACATAATAATATGTGCAGTACATTTGCTTAAACAATATTGGAATATTATTTGACGGGTATAAAAGCAAATATTATTCAGTTCAATTCAGTTATTTCAGTTAAAAAAAAATATAATTTCAGTTCAAATTCTTTTCCGAACTAGGCGTACAAAATTATTGCTTCTTCAATATAACTACAATTTGGTATGCCTAGATTAAAGAATAAAGTATTTTCTTTTATATTGTTTTGTCATCAATAATGTTATGAATTGATTTTAGTGAAAATACAATGATAATGTGAGCATCATGTGCCGTGTGTGTGAGACAGGCATGATGCTGATCGCGTACGACCCGGAGACGGGGCCGGCCGTGTACAAGACGGACCCCTCCGGGTACTATTGCTCCTACAAGGCGGTGGCTGCCGGCGCTAAGGCCACAGACGCCAACGCCTACCTCGAGAAGAAGGTAACCGCACACCTACATCCATATATATCTCAATAGCAGTAAATACCTTATTATTATTGTATTCACTATGTTTATTGAAAATGGTTAAATTTTTAAATAGGAGGGGGGCAAATAATCAGCTTATATGAATTGATCCAACGCCTAGCCTATTTATTTGAAGTTCGATACATTGAAGATATGTGTGTGCGCAGCTGAAGAAGCGCGGCGAGCTGGGCGCGGCGGAGGCGGTGCAGCTGGCGGTGGGCTGCCTGGCGCAGGTGCTGGCGGTGGACTTCAAGGCCGCGGACATCGAGATCGGCCTCGTCACCAGCGACCACCCGCGCTTCCGGTCACACACTTTATATAACCCTTTATGTTCTTGACTACGCTTTTCCCATTCGCCGTGTTTTTGTCTGAACGTGTTAAGTTCGTGAGTTTATACGAGAGCCCCGAGCGGGCACCAAATGGCACTCCACATATTTTGGGCACGTCGATAATCATAAAAACACTACGAAAAAATAATGAAGTAGGTGCATCATGGAATTGACGTAATAATCGCATTTTAAATTATTCGATAACACGTCTAAGTTTGCATTAAATATTTCTTTTAAAAAATGGAACTTGGATAGATAAATGTCGGCCGCCGCAGGCCCAGAGGCAATGTCGTGCGAAACTTCCGCATTTGTGACAATGCAGTATAACTAGTATTAATTAACTTAACACGTGGGCCGATGAGTTTTTCAATATATCTTCGATATCCAGAATGAAATTTCTTAAAAGGAATATGAAATAAGCGATATAAAATCTGTTACTTTTGCAATATCGATGTGATACGGAAGTGGAGCGAGCAGAGAATGC
This sequence comes from Papilio protenor, assembly GCA_029286645.1. Classification (NCBI taxonomy): domain Eukaryota; kingdom Metazoa; phylum Arthropoda; class Insecta; order Lepidoptera; family Papilionidae; genus Papilio; species Papilio protenor. The sequence continues at coordinate 101,973 of JAGSMZ010000012.1, forward strand.
TGACGTGTACGTTTTGCCGCAGCGTGCTGACGGAGGCGGAGATCGACAAACATCTGACCGCCATCGCAGAGAAGGATTGAACACGCTGGGAATCGTTTATAATGTATATTGATAATTTTTAATAAATAATACAAACAAAACTTCTCAATTCTTTTATTATATTTACATAACATTCAGAAAGTGTGGCACGCCGCAACAAGGCGGTTACGAATTCGACGGAATATTCAACTTTCAAACAGAAATATGTCATAAATTGACATATACTATCACTATATTGATCATTCTTAAAATACATTGGTTATAAGATACATTACATTAGCGGCGACATGTTGCCGAGCTGTCGCTGTGCGGCTGTGCGGCTGTGCGGCTGTGCGGCTGTGCGGCTGCACCGTCCCGCGCACTGGACCGCGCTCGACTCACGCTCACTTTGCTCCCCTCCCTTCCTACTCTATTCTAATAAGAAAAGGATTTGACATAGATTGAGACACAGGAAGGATAAATACCCTCTTTCTATGCTTCCTTAACTCTATTGACAAAAATTGTCCAACTGTCTGTAACTGTCAAGTGTGAACCGCACATCAATGTAGAAAGTAACAAAATGGCGAGACACAATAGTATAGCAGTAGTGTGTGTGGCTATCGGCTAGGGCCGGGAGAGGCGGGCGCGGCCAGGTCGGCCAGGTCGGCCAGCAGGCCGGCGGCGCCGCGCGGCACGGCGGCCAGCGCGGCGGGCAGCGCGCCGGCCAGCGCGGGCAGGCGGCGCGCGGCGTCGTGCAGCGCGCAGCAGAACGCCAGCCCGTACACCGCGCTCTCGTGGCGGCGCTGCCGGCGCAGCTCGTGTAGCCACGACACGCGCGCGCACTCGCTCTCGCACGGCGCCGCCGAGCGTACCTCGCTCAGCGGCACGAACGGGTCGTTGAGCACCACCACCGCCAGCGCGCGCCCCGCGGCCTCGTCGTGCACCACCGTCCACACGTACCGCGGCACCGGGAACCGCTCGGGCTCCAGGAACACGTCCGTGTCGTTGCCGGGCGTGCGCAGCGCCAGCACGCCGTGCGCGCCCGCGTGCACCTCGAGGCGGTGCGGGCGCGCCGCGCGCAGCAGCCGCGCCACGTCGCGCTGCAGGTGGCGCAGGTTGCCGGCGGCCACGCTGCGCCACGCCGCCACCCTGTTGGACGCGAAGTCGGCGACGCGCACGTTCTGGTCGTCGAAGTACGCCGGCGCGAGCAGCGGCGCCGAGGTGAGCATCTGCTCGGCCAACGAGAAGCGGTCGTGCTTGAGGAGTTCGCGCAGGCGGCGGTTGAGGCGCTCGTCGTCGGCGTAGAGGCGCTCGGCGGCGCGCCGCGTGGCGGAGTCGAACGCCCGGTTGAAGTTGGCGAGCAGCGAGCGCGGCGCGGTGCGCTCCTCGTGCGGCGGCAGCGGCAGCGCTCCGTCGGGCGCGTTGCCGGCGCGCGCGGCGCTCGCCACGCCGCGGTCCTGGTCGAAGCAGACCGTGGCGAGGTGCCGCGCGCCGTCCTCCTCCCGCACCCGGTACGCTCGCCCCTGCAGCGGCGGCGCGCAGTGCTCCACCTTCGAAGGAACGACATACGTAAAGATATGTACGCGGGTCGACGTGTCACGATTCAATAGAGGGTAGGCACCTGGTGCGGCACGTCCTCGAACACGTCGTCCTGGCAGCCGAGGTGCAGCAGGTGGCGCAGCGCGGCGTCGTGGCGCACGCGCAGCCGCCCCGCCTCGCAGCGCGCGGCGAGCGCGGCGTGCTGCGGGTAGGCGCGGAAGCGGCCGCCGGGGCAGGCGAGGCGCAGCTCGTCGCCGGCGCGCACGCGCACTGCGCCGGCGGCCGCGCGGTGTGACGTCACCAGCGGCATGTGCTCGGGCACGCACTCCGGACACGTCAGCTCGATCACGCACTCCGCTGCACGTCCATAACAAAACTACAACTTAATGTCATCTCGATAGTAAACAAACGAGGGCATTAAACAATATGAAATAGTCCATTAACTTCGTATTGACGATAGAAGTCTTTCTTGTCGAAATATATATTTCGCACCTTATCTTGTGCGTCCGCTTCGATACGGACCGACAAGTTCCTCGGACACGCGAGGCAAACGAATTGACGAATCTCTTATTTCAACTCTTCATTAAATAAGTACTTAAGTTACAATTATTTCATTTTTTTCTACAATTCTAACAATAACAATATATTTGTATTTTAAATAAATAGCCTCTCACATCACAGTGAGACTTACAGTCAGTGAGGAGTGCGGGGCCTGCGCAGGCCAGCAGCAGCAGCGGCAGCAGCGGCAGCAAGGGCGACATGGCTCGCGGCGCGCGGCTGGCGGCGGAGTGCCGCTGGCGCGAGATAGCGCGGCTCAGAGGCCAACACAAACAAACAATAATAGCAGTCTCTTTATCACACAAACAAGGGAAACCGGGTTAGAGGTTAACATGTTAAACCAGAATAGGTAGCCCAGATATTTAAATACCAAAAAGATATTTTATGAGCAATAATCTATTGTAGTTTAAGTCAATCCGGTTTCTGAACCTGTGTCAAGTTTGGTAAACATTAACAATTATTCGTGTGTGTTAAACATATATCGATCGATTTAATCAAATGTATTTAATAATTTAGTGAAATGGAGGCAGGCACGGCGGCCGGGAGAAGTGCAATTTCCTTGTAGAGGAGCTGGCACATGCGGGAAGAAAACATAACAGGAAATATGCAGAGGGAAAATAAAAATTCAAGGCTCACGATAAGTAGTTTATTATGAACATAATATACATCGACGATATTTATTTATATTTATAAAAGCAGGTAAAAACCGACGAAACACATACACCGTACAATAAAGTATTGATTTGCTCACATCCACATACACCAGGCAGTGGGCGGGGGAGGGGCGCGACGTCTCCCCGCCCTCTCAAAACATTTGTTTTTACATTATTTTGTTAAATCATAACGTATTGGAAAAGTGAAAGTGTAGACTGTTTACTGCCAACAACTGAATTGTAATAGTGTAACGACCGTGGTCTGAGTGACGGAGATGTCGCATCGCTCCGCAGTGCGCTGGACCTCGCGGCACAACATACAAATCTGTATAAGTTTTGTCTATTCCCGCCTTTGCTATCAATGCATTATAGCTTTCAGTTATTACAAAAAAATACATATTTCTTTATCAAAAAAGGAGGCGGTCTCGACAAATCACTTAGATAACATACACGTCCAAAGCTAACAGTTACGATGCTACAAAACTGTGCATATTAAAGTCGGGCGTGCGCTGAGCCCGCGCGGGGGCGGGGGCAGGCTGGCCCAGGAGGGGCTCGCTGGGTGCGCGCTATTTTTTGTCGCATGCCAATTGTAATTTTATCTTAAAACTACAACTTTCAGTACGGGACTAGACAGACGTCAATTTTTAGAATTCCCATTATTTAATCGCCCAAAATTATACAAACTCCAATACAATTATACCACTTATAACTTATCACTAAAATAGATTGTTATAAAACTGTATCAATATACTTCTGGAACAGCAACTGTAGGGACCGGCTTAAGTACAAGTATATTGCAGGTGAAATATTTTTATAACATTTAAGCTAAGATACTGTAATACTATGTACTGTGAAATTGTATATTAGAAGCCTCCTAAGGTTTTTAACAAATAGTATAAAAAGTTTTGGGTTATCTGTAGAAAAGGAGATTCTATAATTTTTGCTTTAATTGAGTTGAGGAGACAAATAACACTAGATAGACCGCTGCGGGTTCATATTACACATATATGTGAATATCTTCCCAAATAGTACAGCTTAGGACATGTTGTTTTCCTTCATCGTAAGAATGCCTGTTAAATGTAGACATGAAATTCGAAAATCATATGTGTACATGGCGGACATCGAGCTAGACGTGTACATTAGGTTCCGGTTAAGCAAAGTATCGCATGTCAACTTCATCGTTTATAAATAACAGTATAACGAAAGCAACATAATTGCACCTAAAAGCAATCATTTAAAATAGGCTGTAAGCGTTCATTCGCGGAGATGCTTTTTTTAGCTCCGCATTTCAAATCTGCGTTGTCGGCTCTCCAGCGACGAACGCATTAAAATCGCGTTTTAAAACTGCTGCATAAATTGATGCATGGAAACGCATCTGTTAATCCGCGCTAGGACCGCGCCCGCTAGAATGTTAGCCGAGAGTGGGCGGGGCGGGGGCGGAGTTAAGGAGCAGCAGGGGCGGTGTTAGGAGCAGCAGGCGCGTGGGGGGGGCGGTGTTAGGAGCAGCAGGCGCGTGCGGGGGACGGGGCGGAGATGGGAGCAGCAGACGCGTGCGGGGGCGGGGGCGGAGTTAGGAGCAACAGGCGCGTGCGGGGGGCGCGCGCGAGGGGCGGCGCTCGACGGCGATGCGCGCCGCGTCGGCGTCGGCCTCCCGGCCCGCCGTCTTGTCCAGGATGGCCTCGGCCAGCTCGGAGAAGGCGCGCTCGATGTTGATGTTGGACTTGGCCGATGTCTCCATGAACCGGATGCCGTGCTCGCGCGCTATCTGCGGCGCGACAACATTACCTCACATTTACATAATCAGAATGCTAATGCAAAATCAAATTATTAGTTAGTGGTGTATGGTGTGGTTCAATGACATGGAGATATCAAATAGTGAGTGTGTCCATAGTGGAATTTAAACATATAAATTGTAACACCATTTGTAATTAGTGTAACATTTCCTGAGCTAGTTGTAGCATCTGAATACAAGAGTACATGTATATTTTGCAGTTTTCAATTATACAATATCTGAAAAATTAAAAACTACAAAAAGTCACAATTACACTAATATTGCTAATCTGTTAGGAGATGTCTGTCATGACTACGAAAGTGTACATATCATTGTGTGCATGAAAAGGGAATGAGGTAAAATTGACTCACAGCCTCCCCCCGCTCCTTGCTGACGACGCGCTTTTCTTCCATGTCGCATTTGTTGCCCAGGATCATCTTCTCCACATCTTCATTTGCATGCTGAAAATTATATAATGAACTGTTTGTGAATTTTTAGCAGGTAAGAGGTGGTTGCGCATTGTGATATTTCCTTCACCATACTAATGTTGAATAAATGTACATATGACAAAATTTGTAACCAGAAACTGCAGAGTATGATTCTTAACTACTGCACCACCAAAGCTGTACCTGAACACTTAACATGCAATAATCCTTTTAACAATAAAAATAAGATAGTTTTATTAACTAATTATTTCTAAGTTAATTTTACATAACAATGTATAGTAAGAATAGTTTCTACAATTATGCAAATTAAATAAAATCAACAAAGAAGAGTATAAAGTTGCAAACTTTAAGATACAGATAGTGAACATGCACCACCCTATCCAATGTTAACAGTGGCTTACCTCATCTATGTTTCTTAACCACTTTACAATATCATCAAATGTTTTCTCATTAGATATATCATAAACAAGCATTATCCCCATGGCTCCTCGGTAGTAGGAAGTTGTGATCGTATGGAAGCGCTCTTGTCCTGCAGTGTCCCAAATTTGTAACTTTATTTTTTTACCACGTAACTCCACTGTCTTTATTTTAAAATCAATACCTAGAAAAAGCAATCATTTATATACTATATACATTACTTGTTTAATCATTAATATGGTAACATGGAAATGGGCTTCGGATATCTTTATTTACAAAAATTTGTTAAACTGGTTATCTTCAAATAAATAACAATAGTATAGGCCATGACACAAAGTTTCACAAAGTATAATTGGTACTGCGCAAAAAGTAAACAATTATGTAAAACATAGCTATACGTGCAGACAAATGTACCTTTGTTTGGACCTACAATGATTATGGGAGCATTCTGAATTCTAAAGTACAAAGATGGATCGTAAATTCTTACCGATTGTGGATATGAAAGTAGTAGTAAAATGATTGTCTGAAAATCTAAACAATATACAAGTTTTTCCGACACCAGAGTCGCCGATTAGCAGGAGTTTAAACAGCAAATCGTATGTTTTCTTGGCCATTTTGGTTTTAAAATGCGATAAACCTTAAAATCTACTATAATCAAAAATCTTCCTATCCTAAAAATTCTATTCTATTTGACAGTTGGCTGACGTCCACAGAGCAGATATGAGCCAAGCATTTCATAGACTCTAGGGCAATGTGTGTGATATTGAATATTTTATCTGTACAATGTATCTATGATTTACGCCATATTGTTTTTCCTTTGCGCGGTCTTTCTGTCATGTTGTCTTGTCTTGTTCTGGTTTAACGCAACTATAATAAATCAATATCATAAGTTAATGTACTGCTAAAGTGTTTCATAAATAATAATTTAATGATAGGTTCAAACCGATTACTGACTAGTTCTTAAAATAATTGAAGACAAAAGAAGTAGAAATGAAAATGTGAAATAAAACAGTTGGAAAACATAGATTTTTTTTCAAACATTGACAAAATGCATCGTCGAGGCGGAAAACGGATCCGTATGGATGATCCTCCACCGGAGTATATCAACCCAATGACTCCGGCTACTCCTATGACTGACTATGGTGGCCAATCAGTTCATGAACCCGATACGCCACATGCGAATTACTCAGGGTTTAAAGTTGGAACCGCAGCCAATTCTACAGCAGTGGATGTGGCTAGAGAGGAAGTGGAGGAGCATCAGGAAGAAGAAGGCCGGTCTCCATCGCCAGCGCCCACTAAGCGCATCACCAGAAGCCGAGGTAGAGGCGGAGACGGCGGGTACGTGGGCCGACTGGCGGAGTCACCACCGCCGCCGCCGCTGCGCAGACGCGGGCGCGGAGGACGCGGTCGCGGGCGCGGCCGGGGCGCGGCGCCTCCACCTGCTGCTTCTCCGCCGCCTATTCTTATGCCTGGCGATGATGAGAATAGCCTCTATAATATATTAAGATTTAATAAGGCTGCTATTAATGTAAGTAGGTTTATTTATTCCCATACAGGCTTTTTAGATTATGGTGAAATAAACAGTATGTACCAAAATAGATATAAAAAAAGAGACCAGACATTACAAACTAGCAGCAGGTTTGAGCACAAATTAACCACAGATTCTATCCCAGTTTTCATGTTTGGCACATTGGTGGGTACACTGTATTAGAATTTTTCATAAGCTGAATTTGGAATAAGCTTCCTCTCTTGTTGAATAATCCACATTTTATGCCACTTTAATGTTTTTGTATGAAAATGAACTCTATGCGAATTAACAGCCCAAAATGTTTTAATACTGACAAACTTAGAAATTATTTATGTTAAAATAAATAAAATATCCTGGTTGTTTGTAGCAAGTGGTAGATATGTGGATAGAGGAATACAAGACAAACAGAGAAAGTGCTCTGGTGCAGCTGATGCAGTTCTTTATCAATTCCTCTGGCTGCCGAGGCAAGGTCACCCCAGACATGGCCTCAATGGATCACACGCTCATTATTAAGAAAATGACACAAGAGTTTGATGAGGTATGAATTACCAGAATTATTTTCAGCATACAATTTTTTTTTAGGTTCAGCGTTCAATACATGATTATGTCTATTTTTAGGAAAGTGGTGAATATCCTTTGATAATGAGTGGACAAACATGGAAGAAATTTCGTTCCAACTTCTGTGAGTTTATTCAGACATTAGTGAAGATGTGCCAGTATTCTATCATCTATGACCAGTACCTGATGGACAACATTATCTCCTTGCTGACGGGCCTGTCCGACTCCCAAGTGAGGGCATTCAGACATACCGCCACTTTGGCCGGTGAGTACAGCTTTAATTAAATGCATTCTCTTTTAAAGGTAAATATTCCTTTTAATTTTTATCTGCCGTTTAATCATTGACACAAATATAATTACTCTATCCAAACCAAGATGTTTAACCTGCTGCTATCGGTCCTACCACAAATTGCACAGTAGGAGAGTGCTAGTGAGCTATCATAATTTAATTCATGCTTCCTGGTCAGATAACTAGTTGGTCTATGGCATTGTTTTGTATGTAACTGCACAAGTGGGGGTTGGGTTGTGGTGTAATGTGGTGCGGTGTGTCAGTGATGAAGCTGATGACGGCGCTGGTGGACGTGGCGCTGCTGACGAGCGTGAACTGCGACAACTGCCTGCGCCAGTACGAGGCGGAGCGGCTGAAGGCGCGGGACAAGCGCGCCTCGGAGCGCCTCGAGGTCCTAGTCGCCAAGCGCCAGGAGCTGGAGGAAAACATGGAGGAGATCAAGAATATGCTCTCATATATGTTCAAGTCCGTCTTCGTGCATAGATACAGGTAAATAATGTGCCTTTTATAAAAATCTCAATATCAGTATCAGTTTCTTTAAAATGTGTACTATTAAGTCATTGTTAAAATGTATAACTGGGGTACCTTTCCCTAATTGTATATAATTTTTCTAGAGACACCTTGCCTGACATCCGCGCCATCACAATGGCCGAGATAGGCATTTGGATGGAAAAGTTCCCAGCCCACTTCCTGGACGATCTGTATCTCAAATACATCGGCTGGACGCTGCATGACAAGGTGTGATTGTGAAACTGTGTTTACAAAATAACAAAGTATATAGGCAGAGCTGTAACAGATTGTGTGCAGGTGGGCGAGGTGCGGCTGCGCTGTCTGCAGGCGCTGCAGCCGCTGTACGAGTGCGAGGAGCTGAAGGGGAAGCTGGAGTTGTTCACCTCCAAGTTCAAGGACCGCATCGTCTCCATGTCGCTGGACAAGGAGACCGAGGTCGCAGTCCATGCTGTCAAGCTCGTCATCGCTATACTCAAGTGAGTTGGCGCCAATATCTGGCTCTATCAGCTTTCCTCTGCGACATGAGGTGAACAGTGCGGTCGTTGCCCAGGATGCACCCCGACATGCTGGTGGACAAGGACTGCGAGAACGTGTACGAGCTGGTGTACTCGTCGTGGCGCGCCGTGGCCGCCGCCGCCGGCGAGTTCCTCAACGTGCGCCTCTTCCGCAGCGAGGAGCCCGCCGCCGCGCAGCGCTCGCGCCGCGGCAAGCTGCGTCTGCCCAACACGCCGCTGCTGCGCGACCTCGTGCAGTTCTTCATAGAGTCCGAGGTACGCGCCCCGCCCCGCCCCGCCCCCGCCACACCCCCGCCGCCGCTCACCCCGCCCCCGCTGACCGCAGCTGCACGAGCACGGCGCCTACCTGGTGGATTCGCTGATAGACTCCAACCCCATGATGAAGGACTGGGAGTGCATGACGGACCTGCTGCTGGAGGAGCCCGGCCCCGACGAGGACCCCCTCGACAACAGACAGGTTATACATTTCATTATGCTTGCATTTATTTTTACCAAATTAATGAAATCTAGGGAGAGAGAGAGAGTGGAGTAGTGTGTTGAGAGAGTGGTACGTGTGCTCAGGAGTCGTCGCTGATCGAGCTGATGGTGTGCTGCGTGCGGCAGGCCAGCACGGGCGAGCCGCCCGTCGGCCGCGGGCCCGCGCGCAAGAACCAGCTGCTGTCCAAGGAGCAGGCCAAGGTCAACAGCGACACAAATCTATTATGTCTTTGTATTGTGTTGTTTCGCCGGTGTATATGTTAAGGAGCGTGTGCAGATGGTGAGCGACGAGCGCACGCGCATGACGACGCACTTCATGGCGGTGCTGCCGACGCTACTGGACAAGTTTCGCGCCGACCCCGACAAGCTGGCCAACCTGGTCGCCATCCCGCAGTACTTCGACCTCGAGCTGTACACCACGCAGCGCCAGGAGGCGGTCGGTACCAGGCCCGCCCGACACCGGTCTGTCGGCGCATCCTTTCGGTGTATATATTGAGTATCGTGTATCGTGTGACGCAGAACCTGACGATGCTGCTGCACATAATCCGCGAGATCGTGCAGCAGCAGACGGAGTGCGAGGTGCTGGAGACGTGCGGCCGCACGCTGGAGTACCTGTGCAGCGAGCAGTGCGCCGTCTACTCGCGCTGCAAGGTGGCGCGCGCCACCATCACCGACATGTGCGTCGACAAGTACCGCGAGGCCATCGACGACTTCCGCACGCTCATCGAGGGGGTGCGTACTGTGCTCGCTGTGCTCCGCTGTGCAGTGCTATGCGGCGCTGTGATGTGACTTGTGTGTGCGTGTGCGCAGGGCGAGACGCCGGACGCGGACGAGCAATTCAGCGTGACCAACTCGCTGCGCAAGGTGTCCATCATGTACATGTGCCACAACCTGAACGACAACAACATCTGGGATTCGCTGTTCGAGGACCTGCCCAAGTGCCTCGAGAAGGACGACCCGATGCCCAAGCTGGCACTGGTGTACGTGGTGCGCGCCTGCTTCTACTCCCTGCTGTGGTCGCTGCACGAGCTGGAGGAGCGCGGCGCCGGCGCCGACCTGCTGCGCGACCGCCTGCACGGCTACTGCGCGCACTGCCGCGACATCGTGGCCCGCGGCACCACCGCGCAGCTGCGCAGCGAGGTGAGCCCCGCCCCGCCCCCCCCCCGCCACACGCCCCCGCCCCGCCCGCTGACACGCCCCCCTGCGCAGGCCTACACCAGCATCTGCGACCTGCTGATCCTGTTCGCGGAGCAGCTGCACTCGCGGCACCACCCCGGCGAGGAGCGCTACCGCCGGCTGGTGTACGAGCCCGACGCCGCGCTCTGCGACCTGCTCAACGACTTCATACAGGAGTTCGTCTTCGTGCTGCCCAACTACGGTACTCACTGCCGGCGCGCTGCCCTCTCACTACCACACAACAAACATCTTTCATGGATTTATACACATGTAGCGTAACAAATGTAGTTAAGTCAGTAAACAGACCACTTCCGGGGTCGCCGACATTAGTTAGGTGCGGGGAGCCACGCCCCGCGCTCTGTCACTGCGCTGTTCATTGAGTGTTTGTTTGTGGATGTTGCGGTTTTTGGGTTTCGGTGACATTTACGAACAAAATGTTATTGTTCTCAGTTCAGTCAGGAAAAATACGTTAAGTTCTCCGGAGTAACTTCATCGTCTTTTGCTTATGCGATGTTCGGTTAGATTTAGATTTTTATCGTCGATGTTTTCCGACCGATCCCCCGATCCTTTCGTACTGTTGAGAGAAAAAAATATGCATTATTTCCGTTGTACGGCGGCGCGTGTCGGCGCGAGTCGGTGCGTGTCGGCGCGTGTCGGCGCGAGTCGGCGCGTGTCGGTGCGTGTCGGCGCGAGTCGGTGCGTGTCGGCGCGTGTCGGTGCGTGTCGGCGCGTGTCGGCGCGTGTCGCCTCGCGCCGCCTCGTGTCGCGCCGCTATAACGGTGGTGTGTTTGGTTGCATGTGGCGCCGCGGCGCGCTGCGGCCGACGCCGGTAAGCCACTCTCCTCCGCTCGCACGCCTCGCCCTCAGCGCCCTCGCCGCGCCCTCACAGCGCCCTCACAGCGCCCGCGGTTTTACCTTAGTAATGGCGCGCCCCGCGACCCCCCGTCCCCGCGGCGCTCGGCCTCGCCCACAATAATGCATATTTTTGTCTCGCCGCCTCGCGACCCGCTCTCCTCCGGCGCACTCGATCTCTTTTGTATTACTTGACATTACTAAGGGAAAATTGTCGCGCCCGCTTGTACGATGCGAGCCGAGACCGGGCGCGTGTCGGCGCGAGTCGGTGCGTGTCGGCGCGTGTCGGCGCGAGTCGGCGCGTGTCGGCGCGTGTCGGCGCGAGTCGGCGCGTGTCGGCGCGTGTCGGCGCGTGTCGGCCGCGCTGTGTGCGCTCGCCGCTCGCGGTCTCGGATCGCAGTTTTAATTTATTAACACCTTTAACAGAGTAGTAATTGTAGAGCATGAGCAGTGCCTTGGACTACTTTGAGTTGCGTCTCCTATTATTTTGAAATGCGGTAGTCTTTACGATTTAATCGATACCGACGGTTGCGGTAGTGACGCGGCGTAGGTCTCATGCGGTGCTTTGCATCTTTCCATAACAATGCTGAATAATTCTTCTTAATAGTTAATAATTAATAGCTTCCACTGAGTGCGCCCGCGCAGCCTCACCTCGCAACGCTTGCAGTTCACCAGCCGCATAGGAATTGCATGCAATTTGTGATTTAGCGAGGAGCGCCCTGCCCTCCGCCCCTCGCCGCCCCTCGCCGCCCCTCGCCGCCCCCCGACATGAAATCTATCAGTCTGCCAATGATCACGTAACGTTACTGTGACTTTTCCTACGGTTGCGTTTCCTTGTTTAATGTCGGCCGCGGCTGCGCGGGGCGGGGTGCGGGGTGCGGGGCTCGGGGGCGCGGCGGCCACCGACACCACTCCCGCTGTGTTTGCAGAAAACCAAGACGAGAGACGCATCGAGGAGCTGCACAAGCGGCGCAACTTTCTGGCCGCCTACTGCAAGCTCATCGTGTACAACGTGGTGCCCATCCGGCGCGCCGCAGACGTCTTCAAGCACTACATCAAGGTAGCCCCGCACTCTAGCTGTGCCGCAATGTTGCGTGATATCTAAAAGTACTAGTTGTGAGGAGTCGACTGCGGGTTGTCGGTATATGTAAATATGTGTTGAGGGTAGGTAATAATAAATTATTAAATGGTTAGTTTAATTCTGCGCAGTGCTACAACGACTACGGCGACATAATAAAGTGCACGGTGAGCAAGACGCGCGAGATGAGCAAGCTGAACTGCGCGCTGACGATGCAGCTGGCCATGCAGGCGCTGTTCGCGGAGCTGCTGCGCCACCAGCCCGCGCCGCACCGCGCGCTGCCGGACCTCCTCGAGATCAAGGTGCGCGCCGCCCCTCCCGCCGCACGTGGCTCTGCTAGCGGAGATTGACGTGTGCCCTGCTGCGTGCTCAGGAGCTGGCGAAGAGGTTCGCGGTGATGTTCGGGCTGGACGCGGTGAAGAACCGCGAGGCGCTGACGGCGCTGCACCGCGCCGGCATCGCCTTCGCCGCGCTGGAGCCCGCCGGCGCCGGCCCGCCGCCCCACCTGCTCTTCCTCGAGCCGCTCGCGGAGTTCTCCAACAAGCTGCTGCGCCAGGACAAGCGGCAGGTGCTCAAGGTGCGCCTCCCCCGCCCCCCGCCCCGCCCCGCCCCGCCGCCCCGCGTGTCGTGCGCCCACTGAGCGAGTGTGTGTGTGCGCAGTTCCTGGACTCGCGGCTGCAGCCGACGTCGGCGTGGCGCGAGGAGTGGTCGGCGCTGCAGACGTACCGCGGCTCGCTGCTCTCCGACGCGCCGGACGACCGGCCGCCGCCGCCCGCGCGCCGCCACTACACGCGCCGCGCGCGTACGTACACCCTGCCCGCACTCCTCTTGCCCCTCAGCGTAGCTGACACACGGCCGCAGCTGCTGCGCGCCGGAGGGGTGTGGTGACGTAGAATGTCAGCTCGTGTAATAACTAGCGGTGTGTGCGCAGGCGCAGGCGCGGGCGCGGGACCCGCCGAGGAGGAGGAGGGCGAGGAGCACGCGGAGTCGGACCAGGAGCACCCCGGGTGAGGCGCTGCATGACCTCGTAGTTAGCTAGCGAGCTGCCGCCCCGCGCCCCGCGCCCCGCACACAGCCGCTGCCAGTGTCGCGGAGGGCGGGGGCGCGGGCGCGGACGCAGCGGCGGCGGCTCAATCTTAATATTCATTGTATTGTTTTAATTTTATTCTTATATAAGTTTTGTTTGGAATATTTTTAGTTCATTGTGTGTATTATTATTTAAACATTTTGTATTGTGGCCTTACTGTTGATTACTTCAATTTGTTAAACATTGAAATTTAATTTAGTTAAGACATAGGATCGGGAATGATCGCCGGCGACGAGCCGTGGTCTAGAAAGGACGCAAACTTTTGTAGCAATGATATATATATTTTTTTATAATAAACGGTGAATTTATAAAGGAGACTACTTTATTTTCCGTTGACATGTCGCCGACAACTAACACCCCAGCGTCGCCCCAGCGCTACACCGCACCAGTCCACACGCACACACGTCCTACATACACACACAAACACTGCTGAAGACTCGCCCTCTTTAGATGAGGTGACATCAAAGCAAAACACCAAACACCACAACCAAAACTTACAGATTAAATCATCACAATATATATAGGTGGGATCGTGGTCAAGCACTGATTTTAAAAATCATAAAAAAATCACAAGTTTAATCCTAAGGCACTGAGACAATGTGGGTTTCTATTTAACAATGTAATAAAACTAGAAAAGAAGATTGAGATTTGAGTTGAGTTTAATTGACAAATTTGATGTCTTGAAGACGGTTTCCAAAATGTCATCAATGTTTACCAAAATGAAAATTAATTTCCATATTCGGGAAAATGTGTATAAAATTTATAAAAAATAAAGTAAAACACTTGTTAAATTGTTGATTTCGTTACTTTAATATTATTTTTATGTTATACAACTTAAATTCTTTTCAGTTAAAGTCCATTTAATTTGTAACGTAAAATTATTTTTTATGATTGTCGGAGTGACGAGCGGCTAGCTGAATTGAATTCCGAAGGTAGCTCATAGACACGGTAACTTATCCTCCATTGTCGGCGTGCGTTTGTCGGAGATAATGAAATAACAATCGCGTTATATCAGAAACACCGTCCAAACAAACAATCTTTAGTGAAAACTGCACAAATTTATCTAACCGGATTGCAGATTTACAGAGATTCACCAATTGACTTTATACGTGCGCACAACCGAAGCGCATCGCGCGACTCTCTTGACAACTGACAACTGACGTCTGTCATTGATCGCCGCCATGACATCTATCCGGGGCTGCCCGCTCACAAACTCAAATACACTCAAATACAGGAGGGGATATACAGTTGTTGTCAAATAAGAAGACAAGACGGGTTCACCAGATCAGAACGAAAGGTAGCAGCGCACAGGTAAATATTTTAAGAGGGGAACGTAAGAACAAACTGTGAATCCTCGAATTTGATTAAATGAACGCCTAAACAAAATAAATAGCAACAGCATAATATCAGTTCCGACTGATAATGAGGGGCTGCCGGCGAGCGGGCCCCCCCTCCTCCCCCCACTGCACACACGCATCAACAATGGTTTCTAAATACACGAAAACCACTCACATGTTCCATATACTGTTAAATACAAATTTTGTAAAATTAATTTACATTAGTAAGTGTAGTAAAACATTTGCTTATATAATTTTTAATTACGGTTGTACAGCTAAATTCTATTTTAAGAAAATGTAAAATTTGGATTTAATCGTAATCTAACTTTTATTTCTGTTTCGATGTTACCACTAATCGCAACCGATCATGGGAGTTGTTGGCAGTTTTGGTATAGTTCGGGTCGCTACATGTGTTGCATTCGAGTGGCGTGCGGTGTGTGCGGTGCGTGTGCAGCCCGCATAGGCCTCAGTAACCCGTGTCGGTGTAGAGTCGCGGTGCGGAAGCGGCGCAGGCGGCGCTACCGGCAGCGCGCCGCCAAGCGCGCCCGCCGCCTGGCCGCCGCCGCGCGCGCCGCTCGCCGCTCGGGGGGCGCGTCGGCCACCTCGCCCGCCGCCTCGCCCGCCGCATCGCCCGCCACTTCACCCGCCACATCGCCCGCCGCAACGCCCGCCGCGCCAGTCGCTACGCCCCCCGCCTCGTCCGCCGCGCCCCCCGCCTCGCCGGCCGCGCCGTCGTCTCGCCCGCCGCGCCCGCCACCTCGCCCCCCGCCTCGCCCCGCGCGCTGCGCTCGGCCGCCGCCGCGAGCAGCTCAGGTGAGCCCGCGGCCCGCAGCTAGGGGCAGTGCGATGCGAGTGTGGCAGAGGTACTGACGCGGCGGTCCGTGCGCAGGTCGGCGGACAGCGGACACAGCAGCGCGGAGGAGGGGGAGCTGCGCGTCGCAGAGTCAGTACATTCATACTATTAGTAGAGTAGCTCCTCTAGTCGTTTGTCTGACACCTTGGTTCAAGAAAATTAAATGACTCTGGTAAATGTACAAATTTAATTCAAAAGATTTTTTTAGATATCAATAATTTAACGTTTTGCAGGAGCGACGCGTCCCCTGAGCGCGACAGCTCGCCCTAGGCGTGCGGCGCGGCGCTGAGCGGCGCTGGGCGGCGCTGGGCGGCGCTGGGCGGCGCTGGGCGGCGCTGGGCGGCGCTGGGCGGCGCTGGGCGGCGCTGGGCGGCGCTGGGCGGCGCGGGGCGAGGCGCAGCAGAACGACATGGCAGTTTGGGGGCCGGCACACCGGCACATGTAATTAGATATCTTTATAAATAAATAGATCTTTGGTATTGAAGTGCCTTTTAGTTATTAATTTCGTAATAACATCCTTTACCATACAAATGACAACAAATTAAAGACTTTACCAAATTTCACCCCAAACATTGTGATGATTTGATGTGATTTCCATATTTGAGAACTGATGTTAGTATACAAATATATTAGGGAGATATTAAAGTGACAAAGATCGCGATCGGCCGGTGACAGGTGCAAGCGCAGCAGTAGCAGCTGCCGGGGCGGAGCGCCCGGCGCCCCGCCCTCCGCCCTCCGCCCGCCGCCCCCAGAACTAATGTCAAACTGTGAAATTAAACATTGTAAATACTTGTTTCAAAAAACTAATTGTAATAATTGTTAAATACATTATATGTAATATGACATTTGCTTGACGAAGCACACATACGGAAACTATAAAAATTCGTTTATATATTTTTAAAAATTACATTGAATGTTCTAAGGAATAACCCAACTGACACTAGGAGTAATAGATATTACCGCAGCGCAATTCCCCTTCATTCTGATGATAATTTGAATCTTAAATAAAATTTGTCATCTTACACAACAAATAAGGGTTATACAATTTGTGTACCAGCCGCGGACTGGCCGCTGGCCGCTGGCCGCTGGCCGCTGGCCAGTAAAAATCTTTTATTAATTTTAATAATTTAAGAGAAGCCAAAATTTAAGATCTTATAAAGTAGGAGAGACTTGTAAGTTAGAATAAAATTTAATGTACAATACTTTCTTACTTTTTTTTTCAAAATTCAGTATATATTTTGACTTTGACTTTGAATATAGGTATCATTTATTTTGACTATCATTATTTATTATGACTAATAATTGTAGCACTTTTGTGAAAATTAAACTGTTAAACTATCACAAAAAATTGCTCATTCTTTAAAAAAAATCTAGTTATCATGGACAGGGAAAGCAGGAAAAAACAAATTTTAAATTATCTATTTTTATTGTCACTTAAAAAATAACTTATTATAACCGATGCCCGAAAACAAGCAGTCGGAGGAATAGATCACAAGTTATGGCTTCCGGTCCACGCTTCACCTCCACGATCCTCTGCGCACCTCGCCGACCTCCGCGGTCCTCCGCACACCTCCACTAGCACCGTGGTTCTCGGCACGCGACCGCGACCGGACTAAACTTAGCCTAGTTTAATAAATAAATAAATAACGTCCAATGCGTAGACTGCTTCACTCACACTCAATAAATTATACAACGATCTCACGGACAACCATAGGAACTATTTGGGGTGCGCCGGGCGCCGGGCGCCGGGGACAGGCGGGGTCACGGGCTCGAGGACACGGAGCCGGCGGGCGAGATCCGCCGCACCATGCAGGTGCAGCCCACCGGCACGAGCATGGTCCTTGTGGTGGCGTTGCCCGGGAAATGCACTAGCACTTTGTCTTCGATCTCCACGCACTCCATCCGGTGGTCGTGGTGGTTGTGTTCGCAGCACTCGTTCTTCGCGATCTTCTGCTCCGCACACCATCCTTTGGGGTCGGGCTTGCATTTTATCAGCTTGATGCGACGCGGCACCCGCGTCGGGTCGTCGTCCACCTCGACCTCGATGGGGCACACGGTGTGGCCGACCGCCGCCTCCAGCCTGACGGTGGATGGCTTGGCGCGCACCGCCGCCAGCGCCGCCGCGGCCATCAGGAGGACTGCTGTCTGCGCTGGGCTCATGGTGGCACGTGTAGTCTCGATAAGATTAGCTGCCGAATAGTAAGGTGTCGGCACGCGCTGGGATATTTAAGTTGTGGCGCTTGCGGCCGCCGCCCGCGCCCCCGCGCGCCCCCGCGCGCCCTCGCGCCTCCGCGCCGCCGGCACGCGCCCGGCGCCCGCTCGCAGAGCGCGCCTGTCGCGCGCCATGCTCTCACGTGTCGCAAGCGTGTCAACTTCGCGGCTGTTCTTTGTCGTGTTCGTCTAATGGAGGGCTGAAGCGTTCGCCGCCGGGCCCGGGCCGGCGCGCCCGATGTGCCCATTGGCCGGCGGACGGCGGAGTGCGCTCGGGGCGGCACGCCGGTCCGCGAATGGCGCCGGCCGTCACGCCAAATATACTATCGGATAAGAAAACTACGAGTAGCCAGTGTTTGCAAGCTTTTTGTGAAGTTTTCGTGAGTTTCTTGTGAACGTTAACTGACGTGATTTGAAGTGCTAGCAATGTGGCAGCGCGCACCGCTACGGTGTATGGATTAATTTACCTTAAAGTACTAAATAAAAAGGTTATTGCTAATTCTACGAATAATATTTATTGAAACGCATGAGTTAAAAACTTGCCTTACAAAAGTGCTTCAAGTGTAACTATCACATTCACCCATTACTATAATCATTTATATAAATCTTCTATTGCTACCTCTATCTATAATTGCTAAGTTAAGGCTCTAAAAGGGCTTCAAAGTTAATGGTTTCTTGCGATTGTTCTTTCAAATACCTCGAAAATATTTCAGTAGGTTTAAATCATATCTTACGATTAAGTATGCTACTGTCTCCTCGGCACCTTTTTGTAGAACATTTTTGATTAAAATACTAAAACCACGACTATCAACAATCTTCCACACAGGGTGATTCTTAATGGATGAACCAAAGGCTTTGTGGTGGTAGAGTACCTACATGAATATATATCATTTGAGCCCAAAGTATATTACAAGATTTTCAATAGTCCTAGTTATTATTAGTAATTGTCAGATATTACGACTTCTCGCACGTCTCAGTCAGTCTCATACGCAGAGACAGGCTGGCAAAGAACTGAACAATGACTCCCGACGGGTTTCAAACTAGTCGTTACATACAGCGGAGTGTGTAAAGCGGTTATTTTTATATTTTAAAGAGGTGCATGGATCAATTAGAGTTGTCGGTCACGTAGGCCACCACGGCCGGGCTCGCGGCGTACGCGACTGACGTCAATACGACAAAAAATGCGTGCCCTGACCCGGCAGTCCGGCGCACGCTCATTATGCATCACACAGTCGGGCTCGGGTCACATCTGGCTGCTTGCGATCAAAATGTTGCCTTACACAAGTCGCGTCCTACAGAGCATATTCTGTAATAACCTGCTGACACGATAAAATACTTTATGTTTCTTCAACTCCCATATGTTTTAAGGAAATACCGATTTATTTACAATCGAAGGATAAAATTAACACCGAGTCTGTTAATTAGGACGATGACGTCACACGGGATCAGATCGCGACTTGCCGCGCGCCGCAGGGCTCTGTAAATGTATCAAATGTTTATTATTAATCAACAATGTACATGGATCCATATGATACATCAAACTATGAAAATGTATTTGAAATTATTATATGATTCAAAATATATTGATGTAACAATTCTTATACTAGAGTATTTTTGTAGAAAAACAACATGTAAACATTTTTAAAGGAGGACATTTTTAGGAGTCTAAAGTGATATGAACGTGTATGAGAAGCAGAGTTTAGTACAAGTATTCAGTAAAGCCATAGCACAGCTGCGAATTGTTCCACGTTGCTTGAAGTACGAACTCTGCCGTCCCTGTATGTGTTGAATTTAGTATTCGAATAATTTTATAATGTAAGCATTCTTGAGATCCACTCTGCAACAAACATAGGGCTGGCGATAGAGAAGAGTGACCAGTAAATATAACCATACCGATATTCCTTTGAGGTTCTATCGGGGATCTTAATCTGCAAATTATGTATTCCTTTTTCTATACTAATATTACGAGTATAAAGAGGAAAGATTTGTATTTTTGTATGTATTGAAATAATTCAAAAACTACTGGGCCGATTTTAAAAAATCTTTCACCGTTAGAAAGGTAATTTATCTGTAAGTAACATAGGCTACATTTTTTAATTTCACGCGGGCGAAGTCGCGAGCAACAGCTGGTTTAAAATAAAGTTAGTGTATTAGATAATTAATCTATCATTAGTATAGTAGTAGAATATGTAAACTATTGCGAACTGGACACGCTTCAACTGCAAGTAATTACATTCAACTTGATACAATATGTCAGATATGATAAACTGAGATACTTTGCAAGTTAAATAAAATGATAAATAAATTATTATTGTTATAGAGTTATTCAGTCTAGTTTGTATGAGAATGTATGAACCAGTTCGCTATTTGTATCCCGCTTTAGCAGCTGCCTGATACAAGTGAATCATAACATGTCATAGAAATGTGTTTTTGTTATAACTTTTAATTATTATTATTTATTATAATAATAATTAAAGAATTGTATTTTGTCGCTGTATAAAATGGAAATTGAATTGTATAAAGTTTTACATTATTATTTGTATAACTCGTGTAATTAATTGTATTTATTATTAACTAATTTATTGCTTATTTCACTTATTTGTAATTGTTACTTAATTCGTTTTACCAAATATAAATATTAATAAAATACATTAGAAGTTTTTATTTGATTCCTTATAAGTTATTGGTAATCGCGCACAATATTTCATATTGCGATTTCCTTACAATATTCACACTAACTATTAAAATATAAACGAAGTTAAAGAATGTGTTGTATCTTCTTGTCACTCTACAAAGTAAAACATTTCATCCGGCACAGATTGTCTCGGCCCTTGTCAATGAACGTAAATCTTACTTCTTACTAATCTTACTAATATTATAAATGCGAAAGTTTAGATGGATGGATGGATGAATGTTTGTTAGAATTTGTAGCCTAAACGGCTGAAGTGATCTCAATGAAATTTGGCATAGATGTAGAGGATAGTCTGGAAGAACACATAGGCTACTTGCTTTTGTTTTTTTTTTATTCCGCGCGGACGGAGTCGCGAAAGCTAGTCTATCATAATGTCTGCCGAACACTAACTTTCAAATAATCTCTGACACTATAATATTAAACTATATGTTACAAGGTCAAATAGATAATTGCACAAGAATAATTATAAAGAGAAAAGATTTGTTTTTAAAACACCTAGGTCGTTTTCAAAAAGTAAGTAAGAGTAACGTAGGCTATATTTTTATTATTTTTAAGTTTTACGCGGCCGAAGTCGCGAGCACCAGCTAGTTAATAATAAAAAGTACTAAAGCATTTACTTACTTGTAATAAGAAAATATCAACACTAAATGCATATTTTGAAATAAAAATTCCATATCATAAACATAATCTTTATGTTAACATGAACAGTTATGTTCTGCGCGCGCCATATGACTGGGAAAACCGCTTGCTTGCATCCGACATTTTTTGTTGTTGTAAATTAAAATTCAATAAACAGATGAATAGAAAGTATTTGAATATATATTTAGTGTGCAGGAACGCGGGCTGTACGCGATTGTTCCAGAACACGCAAGAATAATCAAATATAACCGATTTTGAAGAGAGCAACGTTGCAGAGCATTGTGCGGATTGAGCGCATACAATAGACATCAACGCCACAACGTGCAGGTGACATTTGTCCGAATTATTGTTTTATATTGCCACCAAACCTATTCTATTTATATTATTACAACAAAGTTTATTTTTATTAACTAATTATTGTATTTACGATAGGATATATGTTATGTCATGATGATAAAGTATTATGAAAGTCTGTAAATAGTTACTTTATAAGAATCTTAGATTTTGCGTTATTTTTTAGCTTTGACAGCTTAAAAATTGATCTGTTTTGATTTTTTTTTACGAATAAATCCAAAATAAAGCGAAGAGTGCAGGGGGGGGAGTGGTGAAGGCTTCGCGGCGTGTCACACGAGGCTGCGTCAGTGCGTGACTCAGCGGGCAGCCCGGATTTTTTTCATCGACAGGTTGAAGTAATGTTATGAAAACCTGCAGACGCCGAATGTTATGAAATATATCGGTGCCAACATTAAAATAATTGTTTTATTATTTTTATGAATTCATGTTTTCTTAAAATCTCATAACATTATTACATAGTTTGAACAAGAAACGCGCAGCACTGACCCAACGCCTTTCACCCTCACCCTGTTATTTATTTAATGACTCGCGCCCCCGATTACTACAGTACAAATAGGATATGAACAAATAATTTCGGTATTGCAATTGACTATTGAATGTTAAATAAACACTTAAAAGTGAAATGAGTGTAACAAAAAAATTCCATGACTAATAAAATCCGGTAATATCGTTCGCGTTTCTTTTTTGATAAATTGCATAAGATATAATCAAGGTAAGAATTACTCAGCAAAAGGTGGAACATATGTGAAGAGTGTGCGACGTGCGGCGGGCACCGGCCTTAACCTCGCCGGACTAACATAATTCGTCAATTGTATTTTTAATTAGCAGTTAAACTATAAATTAGACAGGTTGGTAGCTTAACCTTTCACATTCATAATCCCAAAAACATAGAAAAACCAACGCTAAAGTGCAATCGACAAAAGACTGCTCTTTAATCTGCAATTCTTTCTATTGTAGACTATTAAGTAGAAATTTTCACATAAAAACGAGACTTGAATGTGTAATATTGAATCCATTATCTTACAACATTCTTGTCTATCAATCTAGGTCGATACGTTCCCTTTCCGCGGAGTTCTCAATCGTGTCTCTGGCCACCGGATGCAGCACCGCCTATATAAAAGCTGACGAAACAACCGTCGTCGTGGCCTCAGACGTCGAGTTAACGGGAACTCTGGAACTCAGAATCACCGTTTGATTTCATACCGTTGTGAGTCACAGCGTCGTCTCAATCACTATAATTTTAATAAGTAGAGTCAATATTTCGATATTGACCTTCCTTTTTTGTCATCGTGAATAGAATGTTTGAATGACTCGTACGAAAGCGTCGCTAGTTGTGGGGGTGTGCGGATGACGATTGACCCGACATCGTAGCGGGTCACGGTCACGCAGAGGTGTCGCGACAAAGGTTCCTCACGGCTGTGTGTTTTCGTTACCTGCCTTGATATTTACTTAATGATAAATCTTAGATGTACGTCTAAGGGTGAGGCGGCAATTCGTGTTGAGCCGTGACTCACAGTGCAAGAGTAGAAGCAAATTGAAGAAGAATTTACTAACAAGACGTAAAAGTAAATGCTGACAACTAAGAGCGTGCGGAGGATGTGTCTGCTAGCACAAGACGCTGTTAATAATTATAATATAATGAACAACATATTTCCGTAACCAATGAACACACCATGGTTCACTTTCATTGAACATTCCCGCAGTGGGCGAGCGCCGAGGGTATGCAGCACGATTGCCATAGATACATATCTACATACTAAGATACAAATTAACCGGTTGTGCAGCTGTCCCGCGCAGGCCACGTGCCTAGTGGGCCAGGCAAGGGCAAAGGCCCCGCGACGTGCGGCCGCGCGCGTGCGCCGCCGCGTGACGTCACGCCGCGTCACGTCGCGTCACACCGCGTCACGTCACACGCCTCCACCGCCGCCTGCTCCTACTGCTACATGTTAGTTTTTCCAACAGTTCTATCTTTATATGCAAATCGACGCCTCTGATAAATAGTAAGCCGCGTCGCTAATTTATAATGTCTACATGTATTTTGTATCTCAAATGATAAACTCAAACAGTAGATTTAGGATTCATGATTTTTAGAAATTATCCAACTAGATAGGTCATCTGCGCCACAGATTGTCTACATGGTCTAATTTAATAAATAATGAACGTCTGGGATACTTGCGTACAAGAACGTGCGTCCGTCGGCGCCGGGCCTGGCGGCGTGTCGCGGAGGTCCGGCAGTGCGCGCGTCACCCCGGGGACTGCAGCAGGAACGCCTCACATATGTCGGGATCCTGACGCACTGGGTAGTTATTACGACGTCTTTTAAAATACAGTCAGTTATTGAGTTTTAGAATGATTCTTTGTTTATAATGTTTTAGAATGATGTAACGACTATAACTGGTAGATTGTAACGGCGGCGGCGACGATCGATAGCTGCGTATTTTCATCACTATTAATTCTCGATCTTAAATAAAAGGATATTACACTTATTGTATAGTTACTATTGGAATTAGCACAAGTCATCTAAGATAGGATGTTGGTAAGAATATGTTCAATATATTATGACCTGTACGAACATTTATTTTTCTTTTCATTTGATTTCATACTAGTGAGTATAATAATTGTAAGTAATTGCTAGATACATAAGTGTGTAGTTTGCAATTGCATCGCGCCCCTACATGGCGATGGCTAATGGCAGGCGTAGCGTGTGAAAATAGTTGCGTGGAGTATGAGGTGGTCGAGGGGGAGGGCGCAGGGTCGTGGGGTAGCGGGGGCAGGTGAATGACAGGAGCGGACAGGAGCAGGACAGGTCAGTGGCAAGCCGGGCAACCAATGAATCACAGCCCGCCGACACTAAGCTCATTGCCTTCGTACTAGGAAACTATTAAGTAAAGGGCGGCTCAGGCCCTACGTCGAACTCGTTGTCTTGCAAAAAAATAAGGATTGTTGTTACAAACAAACAATGCTTCTCTTTATGGTTGCGGCGATTTTAACAGATTAGGAACAATGGGGCAAATGATGTTTGGCAGCTTGGTCCCTGCCGAGTCGAGTGGCAATGGCCGCACGCCGCGCCGCTCGCCGTGCCAGGTATCAATAAAAACAACAAAAAGCTCGCAGTGAGTCACGCACCTAATGTTCACGCGATTTCAAACTAATCGATTTACAACGATATTGCTAATGAGTTGCACTTGCCAGCTTGTTGCTCCCTAAGCCGGTTTATTGTAAAAGAATAATAGGTATAGAAAAGTTGTTTTTAAAAAAATGATAGTTAAGATAGTTAAAACATTTTTAACAAATAATGTAAATGGTTAAGGTGATTTTCATAGTAAATGCTAACATTCTGCGACCTGCGCGTTGTTTTTGTATGTATGATAACTAGTATTTGTTTTCAACAGTCTTTTGGTATTACAATAGTGTTGTAATGTAGCTCTTATTATCACATTTGGCGCCTTTTTAAAATAAGTAAGTATTGTAACAGTGTAAAAAAATTGTTAACATTAAGTAAACAACGAAAGAAAATATAGCAGTTTTATTATAATAAATTGAGAGAGCGTTACATATAGTTTGTTGCGGAAAAAGTGAATACGCTCCGCCGCGGTCTATGAATCACCAGACGAGATAAAGGATACACAAAAACTGAATGAATACGGCCGCAGCGTGCGGGACGCCGCGGCGCCTTCAATGGAGGCGGCGGGAAAAACTTGGCGCCGGCGCCGGATGCTGCGTCGTGACGCAGCCCTATTCGGTTCCTGTTAATCGGGTGACGTCACACGTTTGCTTTGAATGGCACAGAACCTGGATTAATGAATGATTTTCACAATTAAAAAAGTTTGTAAGCTTCATCTGCATTTAGCATAACTGTATTCTACAAGCAAGGTAACTATATATGCAAATACCAAATCATAAATTATTCATCATCTGAAGACGCAAAGGAAGCATCTTAAAACTGTTTCTTTCAATCTACAATTTTGTTATTACCCAGATAGATGATAATAATGTTGCGTATGAATGAAACCCAGTACGCTAGCAGTAGAGGCGATGTAACAGCTGCGTGTACTCGCTCTGCGCTGCTCTATGCTTGTACACAACGGCATGCGCAATGTGGAATCCATTCATTAATTATGAGTTCACGAGTAGTAAGGTTTGTCAAAGTAAGTAAATAATCACAGCATGTTAGTAAAGTTAATTTAACATTAGGTACAATTGTATTCTCTGGCGTTAAGACAAATATTGAATAATAACGAGGGGCGTGCGAAATGTCTTTTGGATCTTTGTGTATGTGATTGTGTGCGTCATCAGCCGGCTGCGATGTACATGTTGTTATTAAAAATCTTGCGTATTTCTCTGTTACACGGACATTTATGTTAAACTCTAACGTGTGATTTACGCACACGAATAATAAAGCAGATTTACGCTAAAGATTTTTTCCAATGCGTCTATTTATGTTACTATACTCATACGTAGCTCATTTAAAATAAAAAGTTATGTGGACATTAACTTATGTAACTTAGGTAAAGACTTAAGTGATATTATTGGACTAAGTAAGTAAATTAGTTATAATTCATATCAATAAGGAATAAGTAGTTATTTATTATTTAGCATTAGCAATGTTGTGACATGTAATATAGCGACACAAACGCGTGACTAAACTAACTAACTAAAAAGCTGACACTAAATGGTTATGTTGATAAAATTATACTTAAATGTAATAAAGTTGCAAAGTTATTTTTGACCTCTCGGCGCCACTCGGCCCCGCTCAGCCCCGCTGTGCGCCGCTCAGCGACGAGTCAAGGCTGATCAGTAATCAAGGCATTCTAACGCAACAAGTGGATTTCCCGCGGGTGCCTACGCAAGCGTTTCTTCAAATATTAGTCTCTTGTGCTTTACGAAACGTCACAACACGCTCGTATGTTTTCATAAGCTTTAAATAACATCATGCGCCGCGTCATTAAGTGGGTTTCCAGAAGACAGATTTTGCTCGGAAGACAGAAGACAGATTTTTCTGCCACTGACGTCAAAGGAGTAGGCAAGGCGGCTTTCACAGCGACCAGCGAGCTCATTGCAGTATATTAATCTATATCTTATACTGTTATAAAGAGAAAAGATTTGTATTTTTGTATGTATTGAAATAACCGAAAAACCACTTGGGCGGTTTCAAAAAATTTTTTCCTATTAAAAAGCTAGTTATCACTGAGTAACAAAGGCTATTTTTTTTAATTCCGTCATAATAATGCTAGATAAAGCTGGATACTCAGAAACCACAGTCTTGCTAATCAATGAACTGTGTTTGTCGTCTATTCTTAATATTAACCGCAGTGTGTGCAACAGTACCACAGTAAACTACATTGTACTACCAACTTTCAATAAACCGCTAAGTAATATAATGTTCGTAAGACATGGGTTTCTTACCACGGTTAAGTTGTTTTAGCTCACAATATTAACGGTAAGAAACCCTTGTCTTACGAACATTATATTTATCAAAACCACAAAAGTTTATAGTTATATATCGCTAAGTAATAATTCAAATAAATAATTACTTAAATATAAAAAGATTCACCTTTCTATCAAGATAGACCCGTTAGCATTGTTACTGAAATAAACAATGAAAATAATAACACTACCTCATACAATACATGAGCCAGTGAATGAACGATGTAATGATGAATGATGAATGGTGAATGAATGTCGTTGAAAAAGATCAATGTAAGTTATCTGCGGCGCGGCGGGCGATCATGACCACGAGTGCCGGCGGCTCATTGACTAACTGCACAGGAATGCGAAACCTTTTCCCAGCTTCAAAAAAAAGACTTACCGAGAATTGTTGTAGTTATTGTTTGCCGACAACCGACTCAATGCTGCATAGAGCTATAAACCCGCCGCATGTCCCAACATGTTAAATATTATCTCATAACATTTTGTTTACCTGTTGTTTTCTTTATAAACAACTGACCACTAATAGATTTATTATTCATGAGTTTGTCTGGGACTTCCTAGGTTATATCTGTTTGCATATTTATTACGTCCATAAATAGATTCTTGTTTGGTTTGATTTGATTATAGAATTGAAAAAGTTGGTCGATTGTAATTTATAGAGGATTTGCATTGAGGTCGAGTCGCGGCCGCGGTCGTTTTGCCACATGCCACAACCAACCGGTTATATCGGCGACAGTTATCATCTCTTACTAATATTAGATTTTTATGTTATACTTGTAAGTAGCTGCTTTTTTGACCTGACTTTCAATAACTTTGCATAAAGAGGGAGAACTTATACTTGAGCATTATAATTATAATTAG
Organism: Papilio protenor; assembly: GCA_029286645.1. Taxonomy (NCBI): domain Eukaryota; kingdom Metazoa; phylum Arthropoda; class Insecta; order Lepidoptera; family Papilionidae; genus Papilio; species Papilio protenor. Next base: position 129,822 of record JAGSMZ010000012.1, read on the forward strand.
TTTAAGTTAACAGCGGCTCTTTGTGGTTTATGCCCAGTTAACTTTAGATACATTGTAGCACTGGTTTCGGTCACTAGACTGGAATCAAGTTGACTGGGTATTAACAAAGTAACTTCGCGATATTATCGTGTCTACTCAGCTCGTTGAGGGCCAATTATGCATGCGAGCGGCAGCAGCGTCGGGGACTTGGCATGCGGGAGGGACGGCGGGGCGGAGGCCTATGTGTCGTCATGCGCGTGTGCCGGGCCCGGGGAGTCACCGGCCGCTCTGCCCCATCAGATACGAGATTACCTCGTGGTCTTGTCTCCACTTTCCATTAAGATCGCTATCGAAAAAAACTAATGTTTTATATTTCAAACGATTTTGACTATAAAAAGGGTTATCTATACAACACCGACCATACTCACTTATAATACATACAAGTTACAGCTCAACGTTCCCGGCGGTCTGCTGACATAAACTGAACAACATTTACGGGAACGGATTTAGACACAGACATACTTTCCTCGTAATTTCACTTATGTTGGAAAACAATATTACGTAATTCTGATGACTTGCGTGACCCTTGTACGCATATTAGAGGAAGTAGAGGTAAATTACTAAAACAATCAGAGATAAGTATTTTACTGGTATAGTTATAATTATTTATTAGTAATATTACCCTGACTGACTAGCAATTTACGAAAGTAAAATAATGTTTTTTTTTATTAAATTTAAATAAAATATAATAAAACAATTCAAACTTGCGCCGAAATACCGTATAAGGATCCAATGTTCTGTTTCACCTACGGTAACTCAATTAACCTCTGAATATTGAAATCAGAAGGTGTCGTTTTGACCAATAATTCAGAGGTGTGGCATATCACTTAAGTCGTTAAAATTGTAGGATCTGCAGTACCATCATTGGTGCCCCATCATGGTGGGCATCGGCGCCGCCAGACGATGATCTAGGCCAAGTCTAGGAGGCAGCTATTATTAATATGGTCATGTTTGAAGTAGGGTCTCGGTTCTCTAGGGGTGAGGCAGTTGCTCTCCCACCTTCCTCTCCAGGCCGACGGTTATACCGAAAGGCATCGAGAAACGTGCGGATGCGGGGGACACCTTGTAATCAGCGTTACGTACGAGTATCACGCACAGGATGACGCTGCAATGACGTATGCTCCTACTCCAGGGTAAATATCCGTTTCTCTTGGAAGAAAATGATTTGTCAATTCTAGAGATTTCCATGCAAAAGTACTTATGTATGTAATGACCTACAACAATGGCGTCATTTTTGTACAAGTTCCCCATATGTACTAATATGGTAGATGTATAAAATGCATTGACGTAATGTTCGTGGGAATCCTACAGCGGCAATAGCTGCAATTCCAGAGCATGAGTCGTGCGTTCTGTTTCAATGATTCCTGCTATTTTATGATACAGATCCTACATTATACTTATATCTTACTTAATATTATAAATGCTAAAGTTTATATGGATGGATGGATGTTTGTTAGAGCTTGGAGCCTAAACGGCTGGACGGATTTCGATGAAATTTGGTATATACGAATATGTAGAGGATAGTCAGGAAGAACACATAGGCTACTCGCCCTTTTTTTTTAAATTCCACGCCGACGGAGTCGTTTTTGAAAGCCAGTGCTCAATATTTTGCTCATAGTTCTCTACAATTAGTGCATAATTTTTTCTTTTTTAAAATATTTTAATTACTAATATTTGATGAAATCAATATTTTTTTTTAAATTTCCATTTTTTACACCTTGAAGTCTATAAGCTAACCTTTGGGAAGAGACAAATTATTATTAGACAGCGAATACGAGATAATTCTTTTTTCATTTAGTAACTGGTATTTCAATGGTTTCGGCAACATCATTCAAAGTTTTAATGTATTCATCGAACACCTGATTGGCTCCGAGTGATGCACGTGCGTTGCACGCGCGGCGCACGCGCGCCGCACGCAATGACTCGTCTGAGTCTGACCCACACTCACTTCTATACAGTTCAACAAACGTTACTAGAACTCAAACTCAAATCTAAGCAAAATAATAAGTAGTTATGAGATTGTGCATGTTTGCACATGATGCATGCATCCGGATGTTTATAACCAGAGTGTAACAACATTTTAATTTTGAGTTAACTAGGAGTCAGTCGGGACGAGAGGTTACTCTAGCCTGCATCTGTTGAAGCTCACTGTTATAGCAATGGTCGCAGAAGCTGTAAAGTCTCTGTAAATTGGGCTTTAAAGAAGCAAGTTCGCTGAACTTTTTACTTTATACTGGCTTGCATGTTAGTCACCTTAGCATCGACTATGGGTACAACTGGTGCCAATATTCACAACAAGCGAAAGTGCCTTCGCAGCGGTGACGGTGGACGGTCACCTCAGTGATTCGTCATAACTACATATTTTGAGTAAATGGTTAATTAAATCACGTTAAATAACTACGCAGTAAAATCATTGACCGACCATAGATTAATTTAACCACTTGTTTTATACGTAAATAGGTAATTTATAAAATAAGACCACCTGACTATAAAACTTTTATGATGGATGTTTGTTAGAGTTTGAAGCCTTAACTGCTGAACGGATCTCGATGAAAATTGGTATAGATGTAGGGGATAGTCTGGAAGAACACATAGGCTACTCACTTTTTTATTAAATTCCACGCGGACGGAGTCGCAGGCGAAAGCTAGTTTTTGAATATTTTTCTTAAATAGTCCTAATACCTGACAAATGTATCAGTTCATTAATATTGTGTCACTGCTGCAGTGGCGCCACCTGAATGCTAATGCGAAGGCCGCATGTATTCATATCGGTGTCGGTAAACCCGCGTGCCTCGCCCGCCGCCGTGGACACCAAACTTTAGAGGAAACGTAAGGTAACAGTTGGACGAGGAAGCAGGTAAAGAAATATTGTCTCATTTCGTTTCCAACGCGTCGCGGGAAAACGGCTCGTGACGGGCGCTATGACGTGCGCCGCTTCCACCATGTTATACAACATTATTATCCTCCGCACATACTTGTTCAACTTGGCAGCGCTGACCGCCCGCGTGCCGACGCCATCGTGCTTTATTTTATGTCACAAGTCATGTCTATATTATGATACTTGAACTAACTAAAACGTGTCACTAACTAACGGTCGCTGCGAAAGTATAGTATACCGAAAGTATACTATACTACGGATATGCTACGGAACTGCTGTCCTGGTGTTGCGTTAATAATTTATGTTTAATTTTGTTTATTATTATTATTTTTATTGTTTAATAATGTTATCCGACTGTGTTGTAATATTGCTTATGTGTATAAAATAAAGATAATAAAAAATAATAAAAAAAAAAACGGTCGCTGCGATTAAAATTCGTCCAGTTAAACCAATGAATAAGACGAATGCGGTTTCCAGCGAGCAATCGCGGCGCACATCCTGCACGCACTATACATTATTGTTGTAGTAGTTATAATAAGCACAAGCGACTTATTTCCTGCTCAGCTGCTTCGATAATTGATTAGTTCTATATAAGGACACGACCTTGCTCGGTGTCAACAGCAATTGCGCTGTCGGCATGCGCCGCGTCTACCCAGGGACCACGACTCGCTTCCGACACGACTACAAACACCACCAGTAGGAACAGTGTTCCTATAAAAATGTGTAGCATTAATAAGCGGTGATACTTCGTGTAATGTCAAGTATCGCTGTATAGATTTAGACCTAAGCTATTTACGACGTGATTACTTCGTCATCTTGTGGTTACAAGATACAAGAGGAAATGATATTAACTATAAGGTCGTAATCGTATCGGCATTGCGCGGCACAAGCGAGCACGCGACGCGGCGTGACGTGCCGCCGCCGGCGCCGCGCTGTCTGCGCGCATCGACCCGGCGCGCCGCTGTCCTCCGCCCACCGCCCGCCGCCCGCACCGTCAATAAGTCAAGTGCGCGCCTCCGCACTAATTAGCTCGTATATTCACCTACACAGCTGTTACTGGATTCAGGATGTTCTAAGTTCAAATACTAACTAAGCGCAATTACGTACTGGCATTGATAGATGCTTTTTTATCATGCGACGATTAATACTTTCCAGGTCAGCGGCATCCTCATGCCACATGTTGGAGCCTCAAGCGTCGAGGACAACGTGATACTTTTCTTGATGGTTCTGGAAGCTCAATTTTATCAATTTCTAATTACATAACTTAATTTTTTTTAAATTTTCATTTGATGGTTTCACGTAAACCATTCCAGATAACTGTGATACGGAAAAGATTCAATAAGGTACGGGTACACTCATAGAGCTCGTAAATTTCCCGGTGCATGTAATCGCTTGCGAATTTAACTTAGCATCATAGTTAACGTGTAACGAAAACTTGTTTCCATTCCACATGAATGTTCGGATATCCCCACATCAGCTTGCGACACGAAAGCTGTGTTACGGTCACGCGAGTGCGGCGTGGCTTGAGGCGCACACTCGCGCACACTTTGGAGGAAAGCTATGATTCAGATGGTGTAATGTTACTCAAGGTCTCGCTGAACGCTGACTGACAGCTCATCATTAAGCAGCGGTAATTATAATACTATTATATTGGAAACTAATCGTAAGCTGGCATTAGCGTTTGTTGATGTAGTTTTATAAAATGGTTTAGAATTAATAGTCTCTTTTTCAAATCATTATAACATCGTGCTTTTTACAAGTATCCGTAAACTACAGCAGTTTTAATTTTTTGCAAATACTTTCATATTTAAATAACAATAAAATGGGTTCCAAGTAAATTATATATTGTCTTGTATAACATGATATGATGATCTAGGCTGGGTTTAGCTGCTCCCCCCGTTGCCCCCCCCCCCCGCCCTGGCGACGCAAAATATACAAGGAGTAACAAGTAATTAATAACAAATAATGTGCAACAATAATATGCAATATTGTTGCAATTGCAAATTGCGAAAGCTTTTGTAACACAGGTCATACACAGACGTGGCAGATGCGACGGCTGCGGGGGCTGCGGGGGCTGCGGGGGGCGGATATCCCGGTCGCGGCGCAACTTGTTTCTCGCGTACAAAACGAAACTTGTGTTTGTTTTACAGATAATTTGCATGTAAATAAATAATGATTCCATACAACAGTGTGCACGGCCGTTCCCAGCTGATGATCTAGGCTAGCTACCATTATTGTAGTCTTGAATGTAATACGTAGAACACTAGACTGAGGAGAAAGTTGGAAATACAACAGACTAAAATAAATTATTAGAAGATTTAAACACGAGAAACAAAGTAATTTTAAACAACAGAAATTGTAGAACAAGTACGATAAACAACCATACAAATCATTTGTATAATTTAATGCGGTCATAGAAAATGATGTCAAATCATAGAAAATGCATTCGGCGTATATGCTCGTCATTTTCACCCATATATTGAGTCATCACAGTATTAGTTATTTGTTGTGATGTTTGTTACAGCATTTCCAAGTAAGATAAGTCAATTTACATTTGTAAATACTCCGAGTCAGACATCGCTATATTTTGTACAAGTGACAACGACCATTTACCCATAGTCGTGTTTCATAGATTTTATTAAATGATAAAGCCAATATTATGGTTATGGGCCATTGAATGTGCACTAATAATGTACTTCTACAAGATATTTATTATTCTATACGAAGAAGTTTCTCGCTTAGTTTTTTCTGTTAGCTGAGAATGTGTTTCGTGTGTCAGCGGTCGCTTCACTAGTTTGTCACCTTATACTACAGAAAATCCAGTAGCGATATTCATATCTTCACCGTATTGATGTCAGCACAGGTTTTTTTTGAAACAACGGAAAAAAAGATTCCATGAAAATCGGTTGACATCAGTATGTCGTGAGTAATATGTGGCGGGGTGTCAGGTGCGCGCGGCGACGGGGGCGGGGGGTGGAGGCGGTGCGGGGAGGGAGTGTGCATCCCCGACGATGGCTGAGGTCGGTGTTTGGGTTTCACAGATTTTCCAATGAGTCACGCGAGCCGCCACGCGACGTTTGCGTATCCGCTCGCCAGAGGGCGTTGCATACATTATGTAACTGCATCGGCCGCGACGCTTGCATTAACTGCACTCAATTTTAAAAAAAAAGACGAAACCATCAAATTCGAATGTCGGAACACTCGGAAACACGTTGTAGGTACTCGCTGGTTTTATCAATGTGAATGACAATATATGTATTATATATGCTACAACTAGTTAAATAGAAACCGAAGACTCGCCTCAGTCACAACCACAATTAGTCAATTACGTCAAACCATTACTTCGAAATTAGATTGGAGATCATTGAAAGGGACAGTTAGCTAAGAATTTGATTTGAAGATTGATATAAAATTTCGTTCCTGTGTTACGTTAAATATATCCTTACTTAACGGCCTGTAACTAAGTTAGATACTAACCAAGAACGGATGCTCTGCGGTTTGGTATCGGCTCAGGAAAGCCGCAGCCGCCCTGCAGTGCAATTAACTTTATCATCCACCAACATTGACGTGGCTTAGTGAGGGCCCGCTGACCGCTTCAACTGTCTGTTGCTGTGTGACTTGTATCGGCAATTTACAACATTAACCGTCCGCTCAAGATGTTACCATATCAAATCACAAAGTGCGTAAGTAATTTCGCAGAAATGTTACAGGATATGTGATGAACAGAATGTTACATACTAACGTTATATGTAACAAGTCGCGGACGTCATCGCACATCCGCTAAATTGCCCACTTTCAAGTTACAGTCAGGACAGGACAGGAAAATTCCTCGCAGATTGACGTCAGCGACGAACGCTGAAGTAGCGGGGCCGTGTGAAAGCTGTTCCGGCAGCAAGTGCACAGTTAGCTCGCTGGATCGCAGAAGGCGCGGTAGGCGCGGTAGGCACGGGGAGCGAAGGGCCGCGCGGGAGGTTGCTTCCCAGAGGAAGGAAATCATTCCACTGCAATTAGTCGCCGCGGCGTTGTCCCGGTACACGAAAAATCTTCCAAACAATTTAATTGGTGTCACGTAAAATGCAAACGGTGCCGTTACATGTTCTAGAAATAGAAAACATTGATTAACTATAAATATTTAAAATATAAAATTGTGATTTTGTCAAACTAGTTCTAATGTGGTTTTATTTTATTTTACTGAAGTAGGATTTATCCATGAATGTCAATCAAGTCACGATCTCATCATTCCTGCAGGGTGCTGACAATCCACAAATCCTATCTCATGAGTCAAAGCGGATCACTCCCACGGGGAGACGACACTGTGGCTCATTGCGGATGCACGGAGCGTGCGCCCCGGCGGCAGCCCCCAGCGCCTGACGCACCAGCCACCACGCCGCTGCGAGCCACCGGCCGCCCACCGCGCTGACAGCTCACAAAGTCGCCGGTCTGCGCACTCACCACCGATACTGATCGATTGCGCACGCGCAACCACGCCGCACGCCGCGCCCGCCCGGTGGCCGCGCTCCTCCACCATACGACATGTCCTCCATCGCGAGAATCTGATTTATGAGTTATATGAAGAACATAGAAATATTTGATCAAGCGGTTTTCAGATTTGTGTAGCTTCAACATAGATTACATTTTGACTTAAAAACTATACCAGTAAAGTACGCAGCATACTTAATCATACCTATTGTCTAATAGGAGCATACGTCATAATGACTTTTTATAAAATGTAGACTCTTTTGTAGCCAGATTTATTCCCAAGTTGTAAATTTTCTAAGACTTAGGTAAAGAAAACATATTTAACTGAGATTATATTTTGTGTCTAAGTAGAAACTTTTTGGAAATGATTACTTGGTTACCCAATGTTTTGTATTCGTCGAGTGCACTTTAATATTGCATTTCTGCGAAACATTTAAGAGAAGGTCGTCGCAGGTTATCTGTGCGCAGGCGCACCCATTTGCCGCTCTGGTCCGCGACAAATCGTACCTCGCTACATACATACACGTGAAAACTGTGGCTCGAAAACTTGCCTCTACATTACCGGAGAACCAACACGCACTAGCAATTCGTATATGTTAAATTCCAGCAAAAGAAGCAATGTAATTCTATCTCGTAATCTTTTCGTTATAAAGGTTGCGTCGTGTGAATGCAGCCTTAACTCCGATCTTAGGTCCGGACATGCCGCGCATAAATGCAACAGCTCCACTGCGGTTCGCAGTTCACTGCGGGGTTTCTTTATACAACTGGAAAGTGAACCTATTGCAGAAAGTCTATGTACGCGCGGAAGGGCACGGCGCGTCCCGCAAGGCTGCGAGGCGCGGCGCGGCGCGGTGTGGCGTGGGAACGTGACTCACCGGAAGTGCTACGAATGCCGCTACGCTCGGCCTACAAAAGCAAATCGTCGCGAAATGCCTGCGAGATGATCTAAGCCTCCGTTAGGGCGGGTCACCGACCGACGGCGTGTTTGTAAACAGAGCGCGTCTCCCTCTGCGGTCGACCGTCCACCGTCGAAATGTCAGCTCGCTGCGGCCCTTGCCATGCTTCACATATGAATTATTACAGAATTCGTTTGTTGCAACTGATTAAGTAACACGGCATCTTCAACATTAAAGGCCATACACTTAATTTCCTAGGCCTAGTTTATATTTTACGTTTGATTGTTGGGCTAGGGCCAGTTCAGCGCCACATACCTAAGGCACCGTTTACGCGAGGCGGTGCAAGAAACGCGCGCCACTGTACGTCATTGTCACCTACCACTGACGTCCGCCAGCCGGAGACATATTTGTACAAGGTGAGCCAACAACAGTTCCTAGATTTATTGCCGCAAGCGCTGAGAGCAAACACGGGCGGTTACGCACTGTAGCGAGCGTCAGCCGGACGCACGGAGTGAACAGGATCTCTATGGAACAAACGACGATGTGTTTCAATATTATGTTATTTACAAAGTATGTTAAATGTTATACAAATACCTAATGAGGACTGAATTTGTATTGGCACTGCGTAATTGGCTTATTACATTTAGCAAGTCAGCGGAGCGCAGTTGCCGCACCCAAAACGTGTCCGTGTGTGCGCCCCGCGCCCCGCGCCCCGCGCCCCGCGCCCCGCGCCCCGCGCCCCGCGCCCCGCGCCCCGCGCCCCGCGCCGCACGCCCCGCGCCCCGCGCCCCGCGCTCGTGAACTTAAGTGAACATCTTTTTGGTATGGGTTTAAAGCCCACCCTTGGACAGTGATGAATAATAAATGTAAGATATTGACGTAAGGGCGTCGATAACGAGTGGGGAAAGGAGAGCCTACTGGGCTCTGTAATAGTTTCAATAAACTTTAAATTAGTATTTAATGCGTATAAAAATTAGGTAAGGATTTTTAATATTATATTGATGTAGAAAGCACCTTTGCAAAGCTTTCTGTCAAATAATACATTTGCTGTAAGTATATACATACTCAAACTCTCAGACCATTTGACCTGAGTCGCGGCTCGCGGCGCTGTGTTCCCTGTCCAACGCAACAATAGCGGCCGAAATACTCTACACCTATTATATTTCAAGAGATACGTGCGCGGCGTACAGAGAGCCGGCGCAGCTCTACGTGACCCGCCGCACGATTTTCTTGAGAAGGCACAACAGTTTTTTGTATAGATAAGACTGTGAGCCTTAGCGTCAACTGCCTTTTCGAGTTTTTGCTTACCCCTATCTTTACACTTAATGGCCGATAACTTTCTATAATGACACATAGACTAGGTATCCTTGTATGTTCCCAGCCGCTTTAGTGCCTATCTTTAAATTCGTAACACGGTGTATCTCAGTTCGATATTTACTGATGTTGTCGAATTAATTTTACAGTTTAGCGAAGGGAATTGTTGCATACAATCCTACATAGCGTGCTAACTGCAAATTGAATCAATTAGAGTGCGTTAGTCTATTAGTCATTGCTGATGTGTCTTTCCAATGTTCCTGGTAGAGGAGATTGCAGGGCGATGAGTGGTGACTCAGCTGAGACCTCTCTCGGCTCCGGGTGGCTTATTGCCGCTGTGTCACTGTCCGGGATGGCGCACGCACCCCACTCAGCAATCACCGGCTCAATTGATCGTACGACTCACTACTCATCGCGTACCTCGAACACTTAATAAAATTCGTAGAGAACGTATAACAAATACAGAGCTACCATATGGTAGTGAGGCGATTCTTGAAGTTTTGTTTTGGATATTAACTAGCACGTGCCGCTTGAGTCAGTGCGTGTAAACCCGCACACATTAGATGTATGGTTTGTCACCAATTACCATCATTTGAAAAATATTATTTTGGAAATCATAAGATTAGTTATCATAAGCCAGAATGTAAAAAAAACAGGTATACATGTTGCAGTTAGTTTAATCTTATCATAGAGAATCAACTTGTAACGGTGAACATAAAATATTATTTATTTCTTTGAATAACATTTGGTGTAGACGTAGAACACTGCCTGAGAGAACATACTCGTATATGCTACATGCTTAGTTTACTTTCTTAAATTCCGGACGTCGCGGGCAAAATTATTACATTTACGAAACGTTACACGTTCTCCGGGCAATGTAAAGGTAAGTGCTGATGTAAGCGGCCTTGCTGACTAACATCAACAAAATTATTTATCCTGTAATAGTGGCTCATCAAACATGAAAGTGGAACTTCGGGGAAAGAAGGTAAATGTATATTTTAACTATTGTCCTATTAATATAGTATTTAAAACTATAAATATTGCGTAGTTTGTGGTAAACCCTTCAAATGGATAATGACACTTATAATACAGTTGTACGCTAATTTATTTTTTTGTCAACCTGCTTCAAATCAGTATACAATAAACTGGCGTCAGTATATTCTGACTCAGAGTCGGATAACTTTCTTCTACTAATTAAGTAACACATATGTACACGATGTAATCCTATACAATCGTTACAGACAACTTACTAATGACTCACGCCTACGTCTCTAAGGGATAAGGTGTTGTAGTTAATAAAACTAACATTTTGAACATTAGCGAAGTTTACTCATTGGCGTTACCTAGTGTAGGTCGTTATCCCAGCTGATGATGTAGACTAGGTCTAGGAGGCAGGAATTAATATGGTCTTATGTGTAGTAATTTACCGTATTATGATTCTAGGAGGTTGCCCACCTCCCATGGCTATTTTTCAAAAACTTGCTTCACCTATTAAATATTTTAAAGGCCGCTATCTTTAAAAAAACGGGACTAGAGAAAAATATACCGAGAATCACACCACCGGAAACGCCGAAATTTTGATTCATCCAGAGCGGCCGCGGACATGTGGAAATGAAAAATGTATTAGTAGTCAGTAGGTATAGACCTACAGTATGAAATTATTTGTTGGTATTATAAATTAAACTATTAGACTAAACACATAACACGCTAAAATTAACTATATTGGATAGACACAGGGGACTATATTAACATAATTTGTTTTACTATTTTATTACATTACTAGCTTTCGCCTGCGATTCCGTCCGGGTGGAGTTTAAAAAAAAACAAAAGCAAGTAGCCTATGTGTTCTTCCAGACTATGCTCTAGATCTATGCCAAATTTAATGCAGATCCGTTTAGTCGTTTAGGCAACAAACTCTAACAAACATCCATCCATCTAAACTTTCGCTTTTATAATATTAGTAAGATTGTTTATATAATTTCGTGGTAGTATTACGCAGTATGTGGTTCATGATACATGGTATGTGGTCATGGTACAATGGTACGTGGTAACATAGGCTAGGATTACGTGGCAGAAATTAATTAGCTTGCGACGGCAAGCGGCAGCCCTAGGCGATGACGCGGCTGCCGCGACGAGCGGTCTGATAGGGTACCATATTGCTGGCCATGACGTGTCGCCTTGATATACATGAACCTTTCGTTACTCCTATTGCTCTTAATGTTGAAAATTAGTTTATGATTGCACAATAGAAATCTTTTTCAAAGTAATTATCCTTTAAAAGGTAAAATATTATGAATTTCAAATATGCAATAAACTTAGATAATAGAGATCTATGGTAACTTTTGGCAACGCGGATTACTCTGAAGAAATACAATGTTCCAAATATAGCCAAACATTTGAAGTAGTATATAATTGTGTATTTACAAATTTCATATGTTGAATTCATCACCATCAGCTTGTGTCTGCAAACTGCTGTGTTAAATATTGTTACAAATCATGGATGTAAATTTTGAATTCCGGACTGGAAGTACATTTTAATTTTTAAACGCAACTCTAATGCGGGATTTTATTAAATTATTATGCGACATTTGTGTAGCCTCACTTGTCACAGAAAGGCGACTTGAAAGCTGGACTACGGATCCATAGGCGACAAATTTTTAATTTCATGGGATTACATAAATTAGTTAACTTTTGGACGAACATTATCACTTAGACAGATGTGTTTTATTTTACTCTTCGCAACAAATCGTTCTCTTTTTAAAAACAATTAGGTACATACAATACAAGTTAGAATGTCATAATATAATTTTTGTAGAACAAAAAAATATAATTGTATGGAAATGCCGATAGTTAAGCGGCACGCGAGGGGATTCCGCGGCGGCGGGCGGCGCGTGCGCGGGGCGCGGAGGCGCGGGGGGAGGGGCGCGGCACGCGCGGGAAATCCGCGGGTTTCGCGCCAACATGCCGCCTCCGCCACTGACAAGCCTGACACAATCGCAGGTGACACAGATTGAGAAAAATCATAGAAAATTACGCGTGGTCAGTACCGCGCACAGGTGTGACGCGCGTCACTGTTGTGCAATAATATGACATAAAACGCAAATAATCCAAACGGAATAACTACAGACGCAAGCAGAAAACAATAAATTCCACCTTTATAGTTACCATGAAGCGGGAAACACAACTAATAACTCGATAGTTAACGCTGTAATACATACGTTACATCATAGCAAAACTTACTTTACAAATAAAGTACCTAAATAAATGGAATCACACACCAAATTTGTTGCCTTGAAATTGACATATGATGTAATTAATTAAACTTTTGGTAGTCGGTTCATTTAATATTGCCGAGTTTGAAAATAAACAAGAGCTAACATTACAGACCCTGTGTTGTGGAATGTTTGGCTGAAAATGAGAAAATCATTTAAAAAAAACGAATCATGTGAATCATTGTAAAAGTTTAATTTAAGTACATATTACACGACTTATTTTATTTATAAGTATAGTTATAATACATTACAACCTCACTTCTTTATTTCTTAACATTTAAAGCTTAAATGTATTTGTGCGTTTAGGAACTTAAATATAAATATAATACTACTCATTTAATTTTTTATCCGTTTTCCACAATAACTGTCTGTTCATTTGACGTAAATGTTTCTCGATATGCGGACCAAAATTAATCGTATTGTCAAGGAGGGTGGGGTGATAGCAGTTTAATCTACCCGGGGGAATTGTTATCTGGATTATGACTCATTGTCAACAAAAGTTGTAAAGACTGTTTAGTTCTGTGACTTTTGTTGCAGAGTGAGATGATTGAATTCGGAAGGGGGCGGAGGGCGAGGGCGGAGGGCGAGGGCGGAGGGCGAGGGCGGAGGGCGAGGGCGGGTGCAGTCAGGGGGCGCACGTGAAGAGCTCGTACTCGCGCACGGTGAAGTTGTAGTCCGGAGCGAGGGAGGGCGGGGGCGCGGCGAGGGCGGCGGGGGCGCGGGGGCGGCGTCGCCGTACGAGTGCAGGTTGCTGTAGCTGTCGCTGTTGGCGTTGCACTGGTGCGACACCAGCAGGTCCGCGCCCGCGCCGAAGATCGGCCCGCAGCTGTTCGCACACATTTAGCACACACTATTAGTAGTCACATTCGCAAAGTTTATACCACAGATTGTGTCTCGTCATCGTCGTGTACTCACTCCGGGTGGTGGCAGAGTGCGAAGGGCTTCTTGACGAGGGGGTAGCGCGCGGGGGGCTCGGAGAGGGAGAAGAGCAGCGCGCGCTCGGCCGACACGTAGCCCCCGGCGCCCCCCGCGCCCGCCGCCGCCCAGCCCGCCTCGCAGTACCCGCCGATCACCTCGCCGCGCTGCAGCTGCACAGAGCGTACGTCAGAGTTGTATCAGAGCTGTGTCAGAGCTGTGTCAGAGCTGTGTCAGTGCAGTCCCGCAGGCCGGCGGCGGTCGCCCACCTGCACCAGCAGCAGCACGGGCGCGACGCCGTCGCAGTGCGCGTGAAAGGCGTGCGCGGAGAATGCGTGAGCGGAGGCGCGGAACACCAGCCGCCACGACTGCTTGGGGCTGCCGCACCTGCACACATACATACAAATACCATTTCCACTACGATGACATCGTCTATTACGATTGCTACTTGAAAAGTGTTTCATTAGCAACGATGTGAAGTTACAAGTCTAATTCAGCCAGATATTTTTACTACTATACGTCATATCAGCAATGATAGCAGCAGAACACTGACCAGGTATTGATGAGAGACTGGAAGGCGCACTTGTCCTGCTGCAGGATGGCCGAGCCCGCGAACAGGTTCACCGCCAGCCTACGACACGCAACACGGGTCTTATTGAAACGTCCACGCAGCATCTCTCGCACAGAGGAGGGTGCAGTGACCTGGGCTGAGTGCGCTTGTCGGGGTCGGGGCGCGGCGCGGGGCGGGGCGCGGAGTGCAGCGCGGCGCGCCGGTACCGCTCCAGCGACAGCTCCATCGGCACAGCGCCCGTCGGCTCCACCTCCTCCGCGAACACCGCGCTGTCTGTAAACATACGCACGGTCAGCAGATGATGCTCAGCAGAGGCAGCCAAGTGGCCGGTGTTGGTGCGGGACGTGTACCGATGAGCAGCAGGCGCACGTGCTGCATGAGCGGCGCCAGGTGGTGGCAGACGCGCGCGCGCTCCTCCTCCGCCCAGTGCGCGGTGGGCTGCGTCACGCCGGCGCGCTGCTTGGCCCACGCCAGCACACAACGCCACACCTCCTCCTCCTCCAGGCACAGCTGCACACCACGCACAAATATATGCGCATGTTTAGGCACAATGTAATTCTCTTTACGTTTAATTAGTAATTGAATATGTTAAACATGAAGATAAATATCATATCATAGTTTAATAAAAGCGCCTTTAAAATTATAATAGCAATCATTTACAGACAGACTTAGCTAAAGGGGTCCATAATAATGAAGGCAACTTTGCTATAGCTTTGTGCAGTCTAACCAAACTCTATTCATATTTCAAACCTTGTTATATTGTTACACAGTTAATTAATAGACGTACAAAGTCGGAGGAGATGAGTTTGATGAGCGCCTCCTTGGGCAGGTTGAGGAAGGCGTTGGTCTTGACGCAGTCGGCCGCGTTGTCGCCGATGAACGCGATGCAGCGCTCCATGAAGGAGGAGGCGCTCTTGCCGCCTGGAACGCCGACAATGAACATTTTAAAAAGTTTCACATTATTTTAGGATTCTAAAACCGCACATTGTTAGGTTTCGAATGTCAAGACTTGTGTTGAAACATGTTATTTTTAAAACAATGAGAGTAATGGAGAGAAACATTTATGTCACAGTTGTGTTTATGTTATGTATTGTTACTATACCTAATACAACACTGTTTATATTGAGCTAGTTCTTCTTTGAAACCTTTATTTAGATTAGAATTTTAGATAAAATTTGTCAAATATGTTTCACAAGTAGTAAAGCATAATCATTTTTCCACATGAGGATTTTATTATTTTTATTTCATACAAAACTGGCACACAATTACAATACATGGACAGTACCAGTGAAAAATATAATTCAACAAAAAACTATGTGCATATTATATACTTTGCATTGAGACAATTTCTACATTTATTTTGTTTTTTAATAAAATCTGTATTAGTTATTGCTGTCCTGCTAGTGACTGGCAACAATTCATGAAAAAAAACAATGTTGTTCACCCACTATCCACATCCAGCAACTCAAAAAATTACTTACAGTGAGTTTCTCCTGTAAATCGAGACATCAATGCCAACTATAGAGTAAATATAATCAGTTCACTATAGGGGTTTAGAGTCTATCATAAATTAGTGATGACTAGGCATCAGACAACCACGCTGGCCCAGTGCTAAAAGGTTAACTATAGACATATTATAGTATGTCTTCATATTTATATATAGATTGTCTTCCTTCACCCTAAGAAAATCAGATAAACGTGCAAATGAAAAAGGAAATACATTGGTACATGGCAGGATTTGAACCAAGGACCTGGAGATAACAAGTCAAGTTCTAAACCCCTGAGCCACAGATGCTCGATAAATATTGCAAAGCTTAAATAAGAACCTTGCAAACCACTCAGTTTACATTGTTCCAATCCAGCGATCAAAAATATCGCTGGACTGGGATAATTTAAACCAGGCATTAGGATATAGTCTACAGAATAAACGCATTTCTTGAGTTTATTTTTGTTTTGTGACATTTTGTGGTAGAATTATTTATTAAATGTACTTATAGACTCAATTAATTCAGTTTGGTTTAACATTTTAGTAGATAAACATAACATTTATAATTCATTCACAAACTGACATCTGAAGGTATAAACAGAAACATATTATTTTTACATTTAGAGCTAATATAGCATTTCTATCTTTGGGTTAATCAAATGAAAGTCGATTTGCAAAACTTAGTTTAATGAGGAAACCTGCAGTGTTCAGAACTCACATATAATACCACTTGGGTACACAATTTCCTTACAATTCACTTATTGTCTAGGAATGTTCACTTAGTTGGTAATATAACCTACAGTCGTGTTCACACAGACGCGTTAGGATTCACATTCTGAATTAACGTAATATTATCTCCTTTCATCATAATCCTTCCGATTTGTTTCCTATTTTTCGTCTTCATATGAACTTCTTCGGCGTCGTCCAACACAATGTTCATATACTCATCAAATCCCACGATGTGCCCTTCAATTCTTAGGTTTACGTTTTCGTATAACCAGATTTGTACCCGGCTTCTATTTTGTAAATATCTAAATATTAGGTTGATGGGTTGTACCATAACCTTTTGTACCTTCGGTGGGCCTTTGTATGCCATTTTAATTTCTTTATTTGCGTTTAATTTTCACAACTAAACAATACCGCTAAAAACCGGGAAATTTTAGCGTCCGTCAAAAATGGAAGCCGAATTGCATAGACAAAAAGTTTTTGTCTGTGAATCATAGATTATCCTTTGGCAACAGATTATTAATACAGCCATTACTGAATTTTCAGAATCGTTTATAATTTCTTATTTTATCGTGTAGGATTCAAAAAACTCTTCTTCGTCCAGTCTTTTTATCTAAAATCGTTTTCTAATTAAATAGATATGTGTATGACAGTGCTCACCTAAATAATAGCGCCACTCTCGCCGAGTCAATTATATTGTGGGAGAACTATAAATGTAATATAATACTGACAAAGCTAATTAAAAAATAAGTTTTAACTTACTTCATAATATGAAAGTTTTTTGTGATTACCAAGATATGTCGATATTTAAACTTACATGTGTCTGTGGACGTGACACGTGTTTAATGATCTGTCAACGTTAAATGTCAATCTGTCAAACTGTCAAACCAAAAAAACAATAATGTCTGAAGAGGATGAAACTTGGGCTGCTGATAGAAAAAATAAAGATTTGCGGATGTTTCCAAGTTGTTCAAGTTTTGAAATATCAGATCCGCATGACCCTGTTCTAAGCCGCTTAGCAACGCAGATGTTTAAGCGCACAAATGACTATCTACAAGGAGAAATGACTGGTGGACAGGAACATTATGTTCTTTTGGAAGAGATTAATAGAATGGTGATAACTAAATATGCAGATCTTCGATCCCTGGCAGTAAATCTGACAAAGTCAATCAATGAGAGCAACGAAAAATATGAAACTGAAATAAAGCCATTATTGCAGCACATTGAAGACATAGACAATGAAATGTCTGTACTTGAGGCCACAGCTTTTCGTTTGGACAGCTATACTAAACAGCTTTTAGCACGTTTTGTTGAACTTCTGGATGTTGATAACAACAGCAATGAGAAGTAATTTTTGTATTGATATACTCATTTAATATTTACACTGTTATACCTAAGTTTAAATAAAATATGAAGTTGGCAATTTTTATTCTGTTGTAAAATAAACACAATGTGATTATAAAATGATAACATTCTTAATTCTCTGTGTAACAATTATATTATTAATATTTAATGCAAATGTCAACTTCATAATTCTAATTTAAGTAATGTTTGAATGTTCTTGTTTTAGGTTTAGCAATAGCTAGTATTTGTGCAATTAATTATTTTAATCAATAATTATATATTGAAATTATAAGAAATATGCTTTATATGTTGTCCGTACAATTAATGTTGAAACATTTTGTTTTATTTTCCTATTTTTTCATAATTATTTACAACACTATTTGCTAGGTACCACATATTATTACAAATTTATTGAATTTTAAGACTTGCATGGTAGCAATAATAATGTAAAAGCCAATTTGTACTTTTTGTTAGTTACAATTGATTGCTGAGTTTGTACAAAATGTAGTTTGGTAGTAAAGTGTAAAAATAATTCATTGAGAAATTTTCAACAAAAAGGTGTGCGATGGCCGGGAATCGAACCCGGATCAACTGCTTGGAAGGCAACTATGCTGACCATTACACCACCATCGCCCCTGACTGCTCATTGTGAAAAATAAATTAGTTAGTTAAATGACTCACCAGGTCTATCTTGAATATCCATAGCAGCAGCCAGAAGTGTGCACGCACTCTCCACACTTAGTGTAGACGTGACGTGGTCTTCGCAAGCAGCGCGCAGATCCTCCACGCCCAAGTCGGCGGCCAGCGTCATCATCTCAAACACTCCGGAGTCTTGCAACAGAAGCTAAGAAAATGTGCAATAAAACCAATTATCTTTTTATTTTAAAAGGTATTGTTTATTTTTAATTAAATAAGATACTAAAAATACTATTCTTCTGAAGAGCAAATACCGCCATCTGTTGTTGAATCTAAAAAATACTTGAGAGTTATTAACTATGCTACTAGAAGATATTTAGTAAAAATGTCAACAGATGGCAGTGTAATAGAAATGGCTAAAAACGAGTGCCAACAAATCACAACACGCGAAAAAATTAAGGATATTCTAATTTACCAATGAAATATTAAAATTAAGGTGAACAATTATAAGTTAAGCAGCAAAAACATTGATTTAACAAACCTTGCCCGTGTAAACGTATTGAATGAAAAGTCGGAATGTTTCAGGTTGTACATGCGGCATGCGGATGGGTGTTGGTTGAGCACCGACAGATGGCGACACGGTGCACCCAGGAATTCGACAAATTTCTCCGCGTTTCGTGTTTTGAAAACTTTTACACCTGTATTTAAAAAATATAAATATAAATAAAAAATAATATTTCTATAACGGCGGATGTCTTGAACAGCTTGTTGTCATATAACAGAACATAGAACATACTTGAAAGAACCTCTCTTGTTTGCAGACTTCAATATAGCAAGGATGAGCGGCGCGCAGCGGTAATTAAAAACCAATAATGTACCGAGGAATTTATAAGTGCAGTGCACTCTTTGAGAGGGCATCTTTGTCGGTAAAACTTTTCTTAAACTCAGGGTTGCTAGTTGCGGAAAATAAACGATACGTACATTTCTTTCATTTAACTAAGCTAAAGATTGAGAGAGCGTGTTTACTCCGCACTTAGGCAGGTATGATCAACATTATACATAGTTGTAACTTTTTTAGTCATACATCGTACAAACATCCATCAAAAGTTGTTTAATAATACGATTTTATTTTACAAAATTATTGGCATCCCTATAACAGTGCAGTGAGACGGGCTGCAAGATATTAGTGGTGTTGGCGTTAGAGGCGCCCGCTGCGCCACCTAGCGCCGCCAAAATATATTAAACTCTCGCCGATACGATAATAAATTGGCTCATCCTGTTTGCTATGCAAATACATTTTTAATGACCACGTAATAACTTATCTTTTAAGCTTAAAGAGATAAGTTTTACGTCGAAGAGGAGAAAATAGGGATGTGTAACTATACAGAACGTTAGTTTAGGAAATATGACTGTCGGTAGCTACTCACTGATATTGTTTGATACATATAATAAAACGTAATATTGAAAGATATGTCCTCGGGCGCCGGGAGCGGTATCCAATAACCCGGTCCGGCGCCGGCCGACAATATCATAGTTCACAACGCGTGGACAATATTTGCCTGAAGGCAAAAGGTCTCAATATCGCCTCCGCTGCCGCGGGGTCCGCTTTACATCGGCAATGTGCTTTGTCGCCAATACCTTTCACTTGATCAGTAAATACTTCATATTTCTTATTAAAGATATCTTGATGTAGATCTAATGTGTACGATGTGAGTTAATTTATTTCCTGACAATTTTGGACAGCAAGATATTTGGTAGAGTTTGGCCTACATTCTGACAATGCTATTAATCAATGTTAGTACCAAAATGTAATTAATTCGCAGGCGACGCCTCATCTCGTCCGATTGCGCGGGAAAATTTGAGCAAGATCATTAATCTTGGGCGGCTGTTTCCTTCGAGACTGATTTGGTATTGTAATCGTTGTTGGCTGTACGTAGCTTACAATGTGCTATATTAAGTTTTATGTTTTGCAAATATTGTGTTCATCACTGAATAATTAGAGCTTTGCAATCGAAACTCCTAGCGTCAATGGGTACAGTTGCAGTAATACTGGCTGTTTTAAAACCCTAAAGTACAAATAATGAGATGTCATTGTCCTTAAAGCATTTAAAATATTAAGACAATTTCATAGCTACTGCTTTATTTCTAAATTTGACGACCTTATGATTCTGTCATGAAATATAAAATATGAGGTATGTAATTTGGTTAAAAATATGTAAACGAAGTAGGATGGAAGCGCTCTAATACAATTTGTATCGGAGCGGGCTGCGGAGTGTGCGGGGTGCGCGGGGTGCGCGGGGCCGCCATGATGGATGGAGCTCGCTGACAGCACGCAAGTGTCGCCTGTGATTGATATTGACTGTGGTTAATGCTATTCTTAAATTGTGTGGTAAAATGTAAATACGTTATTAGATGAGAAACATTCTGTTGCTGATCTCACCGTTGGCACTATTTTCACAGAACCTTACAGACTTATAGAGGAGATAGTTAATGTGGTTCAAACATTATGTTGTTTTAGTTTTATGTAAATTGCTTTTTAAACTTTGGACGTCAGTTATTTCGCCGACGGTTGAGCGCTGTCAGCTTCAGCTGGAAGTATTGCGGGTGCGCGGGGCGTGCGGGGTGTGCGGGGTGCGCGGGGTGTGCGGGGTGCGGGGTGCGCGGGGTGTGCCGTGGCGTGCGGCGCGCGACCGCATCATCAATCATGGCCGCCGCTGCACCAAATTATGTTTGAGCTTCTTTGAGCGATCACGTTTAGCGTTTACACAACTTGATTGATAAACAAGCTTTTCTACTTAAACTAATTTTCTTTCAAGTTAATTAGAACTCAAAATTTATAACGATAATAGACCATAGTTTCGCTAGTAAGAGATGCCTACGATTTTATAAATGTAAATTGTCAATGAAAATTTAACGAAAAAATGTATAATCCGTTGAACATTTTGTTCCTTAATGTAGATTCGATAGAAGTAGATAGGTAAGATTTATCATAATTTACATTTATTATAAGTTGCGTAAACCCGTTACCGAGCTACAGAAAACATATTCATTTGTGATCAAAGAAAATATAAGTTTCGAGGAATCTAACTTTTCATGACTTCACGTGACACGTTACTCTAACTTCTAAAAACATTTCAACTTTATAATTAAGGCATAAATTCACATAGACTTTGTGGTAAACATTCATGTTCCCATTAGGGAATTCCCGCGCGGCCACCGCCATCTGACGGTTAATATGGTAAACGCTACATATTGTAGACTTCGATAATTGAATTGCATTTGTGTTCGCTATATACCCACATTTTTGCTACGTTTCTATTATTTATTCAGATTGTGTAAATTATAAAATCGCAAACATTATCTCCATTCAATATTAACAGTCACTAAGAATATTTTTGTTAGTTTTTTACCATCTGTTGCTAAAACAAATAATATAAAAAACAATTGTACATGGAGCGTTACAGAACATATCGCTTTTGTTAAAACAATGAACCAGTTAAAAGCAAACTAAGTCTGTCCAAACAATTGTTAAAGTTGATCTGCAGTGGTGAATCTACATTGACCTAAATTCTCACTTCATGTTTAAGCATTAAAAAACAATAAAACAGCACTCGAATTTCTGTTTGTTCTCACATGTACATATATCTGTTCATTTAGTTGCGGCGAGGAGACGTGTGGAAAATTGTCCACTCGTTTAGTACCAGCGGTTGAATTCACGGATAAAATTGAAGATGTATAAAATAAGATGCAAAATTTAATATTCACGTTGACTTCAGTTATTCAGAAGGCAGAGTATTTCTTTATATATGTGCATTCTTTATAGTTATTATATTTCTACATAAATTACTCTTTAGTCGTCGTTTCTCAATAAAAATATACGATGATGTAAAGGATGTGCGTCAATAGCTTGTAATGTAAATGACAGTTGAAGGCTTGAAGGCAGAGACATAACATGTCTGTGAGTTACTCAGTAGAGGGCGGCGACGGTAATTCAGCGCTATTCAGCCGTTTCTGTACTTGGCAAATTACAGACATCGCGGCTATCATCTAATGATACCGCTGTGACCGACCACTCTGAGAATACCTACACCTGTATACTGCAACATTAAATTCGTAAGGGATCAGCGTATTAATTGTTAAATAGTGTATTCTTTACTATGTTCTACAAATTGTTCTGTCATTAAGCCTTTGTATTATTAAATCGTAACAGAAAAACTCATTTACAATGTAAATTATTCAAACAACGCTAGAGGTAGGGAATGTATACAGTTTTCAATTAATGCGAGTGACAAACAATGGCCGCCGTCCTTGTCACACTCCAAACTAAAGCGGAGCGGAACTGGAAATAATTACACTTGCGGAAATTGAAATATGTTTTGTAGAGCAAAAAGAAGTTAACCAGTGAACGCGACGCGACGCTGCGGCAAACGAGAAAAGTTCCAGAGTGTGGAGTGCCGACATTCGCACCACTATTCCATTGTTTTTCAATTAGTATGTAGGGCTGTATTTATTTATTTTACACAGATAAATTAAAAATTATTTTTTAAAAAATGATTCGTTTGGAGTTCCTTATATTATACTTTTCCGATGCTGAGCAAAGATCATATGTTTTAGCTCCTACATATTTGATCTAAGAAATAGTGCAAAAAAAAAACATTTTCATAAAAAAATAAACATTGATAATTGGAACGGTTTTATAATAATAAATAGAGAGCAATTTATGTTAGGTTCTCGTTTCCCTGTCAACGCAAACACGAACAAAACGACGGAATCGCGGATATAGTGTCGGGAACAGCAACAATGGCGCCGCGACGTCGACAACATGCAACAATTCCAATTCAATTACAACATTCATTGTGCAACAGCGAACGGATGTCGCAAAAAGCGCGCGAAAACACGTAGCATTGCGCGCAGAGAATTTCTTAATGACTTAGCCTTAGTTTTCCCTCTAGAAATCTATGTATTTGCATTAAATTATTTACGCATAGATTTATATGGTCAGCTATAGCTAATAACTTTTATCTCTTTAATTTGCTCTACATTAATTCATTTGAAGTCTACTAAACGACCTTAAATGGTAGAGCCCAGAACAACGACATCTGTTGACGAATAGCACAAAAAGCCTCCTCCGGTTACATATTAAATACCTCAAAGAAAACAGGCTTCTAATAGAATAGAATAGTAAAATCTATGCGAGACTTTAATAATCCTTTCGTTTAGTTCCTTCATTTCTTTCGTTTACTCCTTTGTCGTATTCAATTTGTAATGCGAGGCGAGTGGGGGTTTTAATTGTTTTTAAGTTTTATCCAATCAGGCGAGGCTGAAGTGGAACAAATCGGAGCTCTGAATTACGTGACGTTGTATCTGTACGACTAAGGATTACGTGTTTAATATATGTTTCATTTAATATTAACATTTTTATGTATTTCCAATTTTATTTAATACATTTTAATCTACCAATTTCAATGATGTTTTACAGCAAAGCGGAAATCTTTTTCTGCTTCTAAACCGTTTTAAGTCAATAGATTTTAGCAAGTTTCCCACTCAAACAAATCCTTCAAAAGAGTTATCTGCATGTATATAGAAGGAACTTTCCCGCGACATGTGCTGTGGAGGGGACGCTTCGGCGACGGTGCGAAAAAACCAAGTCGATCCAAATTTACAAGTTATGCCGAAAGTTGACCTGCCTCTACCAGCTTAAAGTTAACTGAATTAAAACAAAGCACTGAAAATCGTTCTAAAGATAAGACTAGCAATAACCCATGTTGGTTTTTTTAAATTTTTTTTTAAACAAATTAATAACTCTTAATGATTTGTTTTAAATAGGAAGTAGGATATGATAATAGATGGCGCTTATATTAAAAAGATAATTACGATGCTTCAAGTTTGAAATGAATTTTGGCGAAGTGGGAGAAGAAGGTTATTGATGGAGAAGGTAAACAATACAGCATCAGCGGCAGCGCGGCCGGGGTTGCGGGAGGAGGAGCTGGGGCTCATTGATGCGTGAAGTTGCGCCGCAACACAACTTTCCCGCCATTAATCTTTGGCGCTGCGATAAGCGCGCCTTCATAAAACTTATTAATGTTCTACGTTGTTGCATTAATTACTACCAAGTTTTAACTAATTTCCCACTTGCCAAGTTTTTTTCACTACTCCTTGTGTCTGAAGGAGGTATACTACACCGAAAAATTATATCCGACAATTAGTATTTTTTAAACAAATATGTAAAGAGGTTAAAGAAATTATTATTTTTTGTTATAAGATTGCTAATACATAAAAAAAATTAGGTAACGAAAGCAACAAGATAATAATTATTTATCCGAAAAATACTCTAACTAACGCCATCTAGTAAGTCTAATTAATAACATTATTCAAAGAAATCACCAGTAGCCCTCGCCAGATTTACAAATTTAAAAACTTGCGCTCAAATTAGAATTTATGATGTAACGATGAATATTAATTCACAAATTACTCCTTTTCCGCCGTCAGGTAGTCAAGCGTCGCTTCATTGGGTAATTACGGAGATTTGACGTACAAGCGTTATAAAATGATAATTTGCATTTGAAAAGTCTGCCAAGGTAAATTTATGTGCATTCATAAAGCGAGATAATTTCTTTGCACTTTGCTGGAGTTTCTAAGCAAACAGTTAATTGATTTATGAAAATGCTAGATATAAGACAATTATGTATTTTACAACAAAAAAGTAGGAAAATAAAGGTTTTGTATGTAAGGTACCTAATTCATTTTAAGTTAGTTTTTCGCGAGTTCTATCTCAGAGTTAAATCCTTTCATTGTTTAAACTGTACTTAAGTAGATCAAAAAATAATGATTTTTTTAAATGTTATTTCTATACAAAATTAGACACTGATAAGTCAATACATTATTTTCAACAATCTAAATAACTCCCGTATGGTCTAGTGGCTAGGATACCTGGCTTTCACCCAGGAGGCTCGGGTTCGATTCCCGGTACGGGAAAACCTTTTTGCATATTTTTTTGTAATTGCAACAAAATTAAAGTACCTTAAACCGCTATGTTGTTTTGTTTGAGTCACGATAGTTATTACATTTTTAATCGTAGGAAAAACCTTTTACTTACCGAGCAAATAATATTATTTTATGGGCATAAACCTTTTCTTCTGAAGTGCCCAGAATGAAGACGACGTCAGCGGAGTCCTGATCGTCAGCGAGGCGCTGCAGGTCTCGCAGCAGGCCCGGCAGCCCCGCGCGCTCCGCCGCCGCCGCGGCAGCCGTTCCGCAGCCGCTCGCCACTCGACTTGACATCGCCATCAAACACTTATGATTTACTTAATCTTAATGCTAACTCTGACAGTGTTAGCAATCGCCGTTATTAAAGTTTCAAAACTATGTAAACATTTATCGCGTTTGAATTATCACTTAAACTAAACAAAAACTATCAAAACAGATGTGCCCTGACGCAGTTTAATTCACTAAAACTTCAATTCACTGCTCAAATAAGTGAAACGCCAAATAAATACCACTTTCGAAAGCTTAGCTCTTAACTTATAAACATAACCTCAAACCGTACGAGAGCTTTGCACTGAAATAACTCGGAAACAACACAAGACGTTTTTCTACAACCGTGTTGTATAGATTCTTTCGAGGTTTAAAAGGCTTTATGTGTTATTTCTTTACACGGCATTTCTGTGTCTTTAGCTCCGGATCGGTCATAAAGGTTCGAAACAGGTTTGTTTTGCTTCTCAGGTAAAATGGGTTTAGCAATACACCTCTCCTTGTCTTGCAAGTTTTGTTGTAATACTCCTTATTTTGAATTATTAATTTTCGAGAGTCTTCGCACGTGCCTCCGTGGCGCAATTGGCTAGCGCGTTCGGCTGTTAACCGAAAGGTTGGTGGTTCGAGCCCACCCGGGGGCGATTGTTTTTGTCAAAAATGCTCAAACATAACCAACACTTTAAATAAACGGTCTTCTTTTTTTCTCCACCAGCATCGTTAGAATTGCGTCATTTGGTTTTGTTATATCTCATTGGCCTGGTTAATGTACAATAATTCATCCGTGCGTCTAAATAAACGAGAAATGATGAATTTGCTTACATTGAGTTTTGATGCAGTGTTCTAACCTTAGAGTGGCCACATGTCGGTACATCGTATTCAGTTATTTAGTAATCGTAGTCGTATCGTACAAATGGGAATGTTATTTTTAATTAAATTTATACTTTTGTTACTTTCACAACCTAGATTAACGGTAAAAAGTATTTTTTAGCAATTTCTCAATTAAGTTTCCTCCAAATGTAAAAAATATTAGAATAGCAGTTTTCTAGTGTGCAATTCGTGTTGGCGCTAGTGTTGAGTGCTGACTGACAGTTCGGAAATTGGCGGCCGGCAGCTGTCGGCGCACGACCATAGTACACGAGTAGACACATAGTGGTCGGCGCTGAGCTCGTAGCTCGCAAATAACTCGAGACGTGCGGTTAGACATGGGTAACTCAACCAAAATTGATGACCTGCAGATCAGCTTATGGTTAGCATGGGTGAAGCAGATCAACGAACCGGCTCGCAGATCAGTTCAATTTGTACTTGCATAGAGGTATGATTTCCGTGAGTTGCAAGTCACTGTCTCGGCCGCACCCGTGAGTTGCTAATTTTATTGTTGAGCTGTAGATCAACGGTTGTTGGGTACTTACATGAGCTGATCTATTTAACCACGTTATTCTACACACGTCTTCATGTGGTGCAACTGCGAGTATCCGAACGTTGCGGCCGCGCTGACACTGAAAGCTGGTGACAGCCCGCCACAGCTGCTGCACATTCCCGCCAATTCTCTTGTTGCTTAGGTTACAGACGATAGATTGAAATAGTTTAATAGTTTGTTAAAAAGACGCAAGACTGTCGAATAACTAACAAAAGATGTATTATTTCTATCGAAAAAAGCGATGATCAAGCAACGGTTCACGTGATTTAAAATGACAAGCAAGTTAGATACGCAAAGCAATCATTGTTTTTTTTATTGCTAGCTTCTAATACTTATAACGAAAAAACATTCCATAATATATGTCCGTAACGTAGACGATAAAAACGACTGGAGCAAGAAGCGGCAGTGTGAGGCGAGAATTAACTGCTTTTAGATCTGTAACACAATCGACAATCATAATTTAGTCGATGTGTTTATTTGTTCAGATGTGTTTATTGGCGGGTAACGGCCTCGTCGACAGCAATATCGCCCCCCGCCCCCTCTGTGTTCACTTTGCTTGTCTATGTTCATGCTTAGTGTTCGCTGGAATGGAAACACAGGGAAATTAGGACCACAATAATTCTTGGCTTTGTTTTCGTGTAGAGATACCATCAATTATGAATTTCCAAGACACATTTTAAATCGCATCAATTGTTTGAGCTGAAAGGATAACGTAGCATGCTCAAGTTTTATTTTAGTTAAAGGAACCATTTTAATCTTATTGTAGTATCGTTATGCCAGGGAATCGTGTGGCTAGATCTGTAGTCGATATGACTTTTACCGGTTCAACGCGTAGGATGGTTGTGTCGTGAAACCGAAAGGACTTGTACACGTGGTTCAATGGCTCTTTTGTATTACAGTAAGAACAGTCCAAGTCCTGATATCTGCGCGGCACAACCTTGTCCCCCTCGCCTTGTTCTGTTCTAGGGCAATCTAAACTGCCTGCTTGACGTATAGATGGCCGGTTGATTGCTGTATTTTTATTGGAGTGTATTTATGAGTTTCAAGGTTATTTGTCTGTGGGTATCTCGGGGGAGAGGCGACGAAGGGGAGGGTTTAAAGTGAATTATAGTGTAAGCAGGCCGCAGCTGCGCAGCGCCTTTCCTAACATTGTTTTGATTTTGTACAATTTATAACATAATTTAATGGTTGTAGATAAATTAACATCAATGTATCTATGCAGTATACATTGATAAGGCAAGTTAATTTGGGGAATATGTTTATAATAACAATATATAAAAGTTTACAATAACCAGATGTTATTAAACAGTAGTATAGTTTATATTGTAACTTTGAAAGCTCTTTTTAATTCTAATTGTTATTAACTAAGTTTCTTCGTTCTCAATATTCGACAGCGGAAACGCAGTTACACAGAATGTATTTATTATCACAAAGCTGGACATCGCGACATTAAATTCGTTGTGTAAACAGCTCTGATTAGATCAATCAGTGTCAGGGCCCGGTGCGTTTCGGTGTACAGTCACCTTCCTTTGACATGTTCCATCGTAAATGCGACATACGAGGTGAAACGATATACGTTACTGCATATATGGCGTATTTTTAATTTTACAAAACTTATGTGTCGTCGATACTAATCCGCATTACGCCAGCGTGGTTAGCTAGGACCTAGTCACCCTAACTTGACTAGTAGACACGTGTCCTTCTGTAAGGACCAATTATGATAGCTTATTTGTAAAAAGACGAGGTTAGGTTCCCTGTGAGGTGGAGGGCAATTTGTAAATAGATCACCGCGTGCGAAGGCTACTGTACATATATGTGTATGTATCGGTCGCTATGTTTACTGATGATAATTCCTGTACTCAATAGAAGGATTATTTCCTTTCTGGCGACGTATCGCCGTGTTTACTTACACGTGTACTTTTTGATAAGGACACAGATTGGAGGTATCTGTGCGTATCTTTTTTATTTGTTTATCGCGTGTCGTACCGGACATGGACTGGAATTATGTAACTTAATATTGGTGATTTTAATACTTGGTGTACATTTAGATGAGACATAATTTTGTAGTTGTACATTGGAAGTAATCTGTTGTACGTTGTACAATTTACACTAGTTAATTAAATATTCTTGAAATAATAATTGTTCATTAATTTAGAGTTAGAGTACGTATAAATTATACTTGATGTGTAAATACATTTCTAAATAAATTATTAGAATTTACAAGTAAGTTTTAAACAAGAATGTTTGATGATTTTAACGTATAAATAAATATATTGAAAAGTCATTGAATACTTCGTTATAACTTGTTATTTCTATAAGTAACTCTTATATCAGGCAATAGATAAGACGCGTACCTTATCGTAGAGGGAGCTGATAAAATACCGTCGTAAATCATACATCGTTGTTAGCAAACATTTCTATCATATAACACGTGTAACAATAATAACTGTTTGATTGATAATAATCCATGTTTTGAGCTACCTAATATATCCGTAATAAAAAGAGATTTCCTGCACACGTAATGTGATACTAGGGTGTTTCTATTACGTGGCCTTAATTGAACTGTGTGTGGATCTAAGTTTTCTATTGGTTGGCTGAAAAAGTAATATAAAGGTCTTTACACATTACTACTAAGTTATCTATTATGAGTACAATTCAGACGAAAATGTATAAAGTTGCAATCGAATTAAATCTTTATGGGTTTGACATCTATTTCAAAAAACCATAAATAAGAAGGAATAAGTACTCGAGCGACCACTTCTGTGTCCGCTGCCGCTTGTCACAAAGGCACCAATTGTAACTTTTCAAACGCAGTGACACGGCGAAACACAGTGCGACACAGTGCGACACGGCGGTACTAGCGATCGCGACTCGCGACGCTTACACACTTCAGCGTGTCCTGGCTTACCTTGCACACAGCACTACACACTCTCACAGAAGTGACAGCTATTTCTTTTTATTAAATTTCGCTCAATGAAATGAAATCATTAGTCCCGTGCTCTCTTATTTTTTTTGGTCAACTTCTAGAAGCATATCTCTCTATAAGCAGCCGTTGCCACCACATATCTTAAGCTCAAAAGTCGGCGATACGTCGTTTTTCAGTAAGGTTGTCAATAACTGTCTAGTCTCATTTTTATACATGACTTTTATTAACTAAAGTATGACTACATAGCTGACCACGATCCAAAAATATTAGTTTCCTTCAATTCTTTAAAGGTAATAAAAATGATGTCAGCTCTACAAATTGCAACACCGTGTGCAGTCTCACGAGTTGGGCCCTCTTCCCTTTGAGGCGCAGATCAAAGCACACGCGCTTCTATTAGCCCTGATTACAGCGCGCACTCGGCCTCCGCCCCCGGCGCCCCGCCCCGCACCCCGTCCCGCGCCCGCCCGCAGCCCGCATTGTCTCCGGCCGTCGCCGCGGCAAGAAGCTGTAGTGTCATCGGCAGTTTAATTAGCCATCCCGTCACATAGTGCGCGCCGCCCGAGCCGCGCCCGAGCCGCGCCCGACCGCCCGACCGCCTGACACTCACTATCACAAACTACAGCTTCGCGGATTTTTTTAAAACCCGCCATCGGGCCTCGAGGAGGCTTGTTTTTGCATAACAAAGCTTTGACTTAATTAATCGTTCACGTTTGAGGGCATCCACTGATGTTTTCGAGTTTTCCTTTTGTGTACACAAGTCTGTATGTAGCGGGACATACATAATCTCCGCTCTATACAACACAAGCTTACATACTTGTCAGTTGTCAAGGATGATCTTACATACACGATATCTATAAAACAAGTAAGGTGTTGTGTAGTTTGCACATTCTGTAACGTACTCGTATTATGTATTTTATACATAAATTTAAACCAAGTCAGCAAAGTTATTTATAATTACGAATCTGCTTTAGTCACATGGTCGTCAGTGGCGTTGGTGGTGTAATGGTCAGCATAGTTGCCTTCCAAGCAGTTGATCCGGGTTCGATTCCCGGCCAACGCACACTTTTTGAAAAAAAAAGAGAACACCTTACAACCGTCCTGTCACTGACAAAGTCTTTTTTTACTCTACAATTTAGTTATTTAATTTTTGATTAGAACAGATTACTCCGACGGTATAAAAGGATTTTTTTTAATCCTATTGGACATGTTATTAAATGATTGGACAAATGTTAATATTTTTCTTTAATAATATCAACGTGTCGAGTACACGTTAACGAGTAAGTACGAGTAAACTAGTTTGATGATATTACATTTCGGTATTCAACGTTAGTTGATTTAATCAATGTATTGCAGTAAATGTGACAATAGATGGCGCCACATGTACATAAAATATCATGAGAAAATATAAAAAGTAAACTTAGGACTACAGATCTTCAACAAGTATATATATCTTAAATTAAAGGATATTTAATTAAAGAGATGAACTTAAATTAATGTTCTTGCAAAATTAACCGGAAAACGTAAGTTTGTTCATGATTCTACATGATGCATATTGAAATTACAATAAAGTTTTGGTAAACCACAATGCACTTCAGAGAAATAAGAGATAAATATTTATGTTTAATTCATAATAGATGAAGTAAACTCTGGTTTCTGTAAGGACTTCGTTTGAGGCGACGTGACAGCATGACTAATGTCCCAAACAAACATTGTTACAATTAATTACCAACACTGGGAGCCAACATTGATGTATAAATATAAATCATTCGGGTGCGGACTCAAGCAGATAACAAAATACATAAGCAATTAGGCACAAATTGTGCGGAATCCAATGTGTTTGCCAACGCGCCGGAAATTGTCTCGACTGTCAATATTGGGGGAACAGTACGTCTTAGGGAACCGAATTGTTGGACAAAGTATACGCCATAGTTGGCCAACATATTGGAAACACTTTGGCAAATGAATAGAAAACAATGCATACTACACGTACTAACAAATTTAAGTTGGCCAACAACATTCGCCAATATGTTGGCCAATATTTGGACCAGGCATAATCCCAGCACCGCGGTTACTGCGCGCTATGGCTTATATTTGTCTTTATTTGATAGAGAGGCGGTTAGTTCTCCCCAGTTCATAATTGTGCATGATTGTCTTGCCAAAGTTATTGGAAGTTACGTGTGAGACGCGAGGGCGGGAGTGAAATATTGATGTGTTTAGTGCCGGTTTGGAGGGTGCACAAAACATAACACAATTTCAAAATCTGTAACGGTTTATTGTTTAGATTTATTATTGCAAATTGTATGCTTTCTTTAAAAATATGCTTAGTTATTTTGTTTAATTTAGACTTATGTACTCGTGCGTACTTCACTTTTACAATGACTTGGGTTTAATTTCCGTGAACCGTTTATAAAGCGACAAGGAAAGTATACTTTGTATTTCAAACGTTTAATAAAAGTCTAATAAAACTGAACAGAATGTTATCATTTCATTTGAATTAAAATGTCAAAGTGGATGGCGTATGTAAAGGATGCAGCTGTGTGCGGTCGTTGACTGAGCGGTGTCTAGTGCCTAGTGTCTGGTGCCTGATGTCTGGTGTCCATTGCGATGGCAAACAGAGATGCTGCAAATGAACTGAAAGGATGTAGGTCACGCTTGCGGCTACCTGTACCGAACGACTCTATTCTAGCATCGTACGATAAGATGCCGACGTTGAAAGTCGACGTGTTTTTATCACTTTCGCGTTATATTTATCGCAATTATCTATTCGATATCTTCGTAGTGACAGTGTGGGTAAATGTTGCGAATTACTGTGACCAATGTTACAAGTCTAATCTGGCATAATTTTGAAATACTTATTAGGCTCCAACTCGTAAAAAGTGGCCAATCACTTCTGTTTAACATTAAATAGATTTGTGCTTTGAAATTGTATCAATTATCAAATGTTTCAAAGAGTAGTCGATGACAGATTTTTATTCAAACATTTTTCAATGTTTCTCACTTGAGTTTTTATCACACGGCATGAGATGTCAAGATAGGGACCTGCGAGAGGTCCCACAGTTGAGTTTAATTTCCTCAAACAAATAAGAGGTAACGTGCAGCCAAAGGAGTTCTCCCGGAGAGACATTTACACACGGCAAATAACTTTTAAAATTTATTGCATGCTTTATTAATTTTTTCTTACTTTGGTTTTTTACTATGTATTTGTTAGCTTTGACATTGCAATGAGGCAAGCAAGCTGATTTTTTTGAACATAAATTGATATAAAACGTATTTAAACAGAGGCATATCAAACTATATATTAACTGTCGGTTTTTACATTATCCGATGTACTCGAGAATGTGATGTTAAAGCGCGGCGCAGTTACAAGTGAGTTTCATTAGGCAACAGCCTCCGAAACAAAAACGAGTGTACGCAACAATTCGTCCTCACTACTCCAAGTCCCCCCGCGCCCCCGCACACCCTCACCCCGCAACTCGCACCCCCGCCGCTTCGCTTAAAAGCCATTAAGTTTGCCTTTGATGTGCGCCGCCGCGCCGGCTCTGATTGCGCCGCTTCGACTGCCCACTTATAACTATTGCCTATGGTCTTCGGGTGTACACTTACATTTTTCGCCGTCCTCGAGGAAAATTGTTTTCTTTTTGCAGCATTTTTTTATCTAACATATAACAGTTATGGTATTTTGGTCATAGATGTTTGTAGATATTGTTAAAAACAAGAATGACCATACATTGTAGAAGTACTTAATCTTACATTTTTTTTTACCGTATAAAATTTATTTTAGAAAAAAAAATACAAAAACGTTAAGTTGTATGAAAAGAATGTACGTAAATTTTGTCGCACACGACAAGAGCAGAGTGGCGCAGTGGAAGCGTGCTGGGCCCATAACCCAGAGGTCCGTGGATCGAAACCACGCTCTGCTAGTATACTTTTTGTTCATTTTTTTTAACGACCATTGTTTTCAATTATTTTATTATTTTATTGAAACTTGTATTTTTATTGTTTTCTTTTGATTAAGCGTTAATTTGTAAAATGTAATTCATGTAGGTTTTTTTTTCCAAGTTTTTGTTTTCGATTACAATAAATTCTCGTAAGCAAGTAATAACGTTAAATTAATATTATTCTAATTATG
This sequence comes from Papilio protenor, assembly GCA_029286645.1. Classification (NCBI taxonomy): domain Eukaryota; kingdom Metazoa; phylum Arthropoda; class Insecta; order Lepidoptera; family Papilionidae; genus Papilio; species Papilio protenor. The sequence continues at coordinate 164,101 of JAGSMZ010000012.1, forward strand.
CAACACAGTTAGTATGGAATTACTAGATTGCGGCGCGAACAAAACAACGTTGTGTGCTGTAGTGTAGCGTTGCGATGTCAGACCACTTGAATCTAAAGCTTCAAGTTTCAAAAATCTTGCCGCCTAATTACATTTACTAGACGTAAAAGACAAATAGCGGGTCTGCACAAAGAAGCCGCTCTCTTCAGGGCACCGTCTGTACCGCCGCCGCATCTTAACCAAATGCCGTTTGTGCGCACAGCGGATCTTTTCTAGGACGACGACTTGCGGAAATCATCTAGACGAGTAACGACACAGAATACATAATAACAAAACTACACACTTTTTTCTACATGATAGCGAGAATAATATAGCTAATTTATGACAATCTAACACGTTACTTCCCAACTTTCAGCTATTAAAGTTAACACTTATCTTTTGTTTTATCATTGCTAAGCATAGAATAATAAAAAACAAGCATTTCGAAGTATACGAGTTCTTAGGTCAAAGTCAAACTTGCTCCAGTAATCGGTTTTAATTTCCCCAAACAAGTCGCTGCAGTTTAGTTACGTAGCGTTGTTATCGGCGGGCATCTTTGAGAAAGGCACTATTTCGCGAGTTAAAAATTCCCTAAGCGCGAGGAATGCGCGAGGCGATGCACAGAGAGCCTCATCAGGGATTCCCTTTGCCACCCCCGGCACCCCGCACCCGCACACGGCGACCCGTGCTCACAGAAATATTTCTTAAGATTCGGATATGGTGATATCTTGTTGTGTGGCTTTATTAATAGCGATTTTACTACTAGTACTATTACATTCAATAAAAAAAATTACTTCATAAAAGTTATTGTATGTAATACCTACTAGATGGCGCTGTTATCAAAATTAAAACAAACTGATAAGCACTGGAACTGCAATGCTTTTAAAATGGAAACTTTTTAACGCGTTGCAAAAACGATTATCTTGCTGACAATTTTTTTTTAAATAGACAACTTATGTGCTTTTTTTTTCCTGGAGACCATAGAGGCGCTATGTCGGCCTTCAATTGTTGATATGATGTCATATTCTTGCAGAAAAGCTGGCTTTCTTACATTTAATATGAAGAACCCGGACTTAAATATCTGGAGATAATCGAGTTAATAGATATATAATTACCTAGTGGCAACACGTTTTTAAATTAATGAATTACACAATTTCGAGTGACTGTATGTATTAGGGATTATTACAATTAATTAACGTCAGGAAAAACTATATATGATCGTACAAGAGTTTCATATTAAATCGTTCGCTATCCTTTCATCTAGTCGGCAACTGTATCACAAACGCCTAATACCCTCTCAAACTACAAAGTTTTCGCGAGCGTCTTCAAGATCGATTCTTTATAGCGCGCTTGAGGCTCCGTGCTCAGGCAGCGGCCTGCACCCCCGCCCCCGCCCCCGCCCTGCCTCTCGCTCGCACCCCTACGGCACCACCACTTTCCCTCACCTCGCAAACGTCATTGCGTGGCGCATTGTCTGACCCTCGCCGACAACTCAAATTAAACTTTGTTTAGATCATTCTAAAGTCGTAACTGATTTGCCGCGGTGGCGGGGAAAGGAAATTGGCATTTACTTGTGGAGTAGAAAAGCCAGTTTTCCACGGCACAATCCGAAAATGCTATCCGACAGGATGTTAGAGCTAGAGTAACTTTACTGGGGGTTGCATTGTAAATATTTTGTATTGTGTGCGCAGCAAGGTCGAAGGTCGCTGCCGACCCCGTTTTGCAATAGTTGCATTAACGTTGTCGCTTTGTGCGCGGAGTGGCAGCCGCGGCCGCATTCGCCGGCGTGTGTCGGCACGCGAATGTTTTTGTTACATTTTATAATTTTTTTACGAATACAAGACGCTAATTCTTGAAGTGAAGTTCAAGATTCGAACCGCGGACTTCTCGAATGGACTGAGCGAGCGTCGTTGACATTCAGAGGTGTGGTGTGGTGATAAATAATACAGTTCGTAGTGTGTGCTTTTTGTATTCGAGTAATTCAAACTTATGACTAAGTTTTGATTAAGTTAATAATATCTTAAGTTGTTTTATAAAATACAATAGACGATACGAAGTTAACACAGCAAAGGTAAGCTCTATATTTATCTTTCCTACGAGTAAATAATACCTTTTTTCTTGCTGAAATCAAGTTATTTATTGTCACTCATCTAAGTCACTAATCTTTGACTTGGAAAGCTTTATTTCCGTAGAAGTTTGAAAAAGTATTATAATTGAAAGTAACAATTGTGAGCAGTGGGAAATCCTCGAGTGGCAGGTAGTGCGTGGGTCGTTGACCCCGTTGTCATGGCGACGGCGGTCACCATGTGCGCGGGAAGGCTCTCGAGGGCCCGTCGCTGGGACCCTACTGCAGGCACCGATTTAGTGTGTATCAGTTTGATAACTTTACTAAGTAAATGGTTTATTAGAATAACTAAGACTGAAAAAATAATTAAGATAATAATATCGGATTCAGAAGCGTAATTCTAACTATGAAAATCAATCTCTTTGTTAAGAAAATAATTGTCCTAATCATCAATTTAAAGTTTTTACCGTGAAATTAGGATTTAAAGCCGTTTTATTACTTCTTCCATTGTTTTTTTGTGTCGAGAACTAAACGCGTGAATCGTTTTTATTAACTTTAAGTTACTTTATACTTGGCACCAAGCGGCAAGCGTCGCTGTTGTCTATTCCCGGCGCTATTCCGGGCTAACAACTTATTTAATGCCTGCCTCTATGACTCTATGCAACAGTAATGTTATTAAAAATTCTATTTGCCGTGTGCAGCGCCCCCGCGCGGATTTTATTTGCATACGTGCTGTACGTATGTAGACCAGTTTGTTATATGCTCAGGTTACATTTACAGCTTTGGTTATTTTTGGGTGAATGGACTTTTAAAAACACTAATTGGATTTTTTATAGTCGTGATGAGTTGAATCAAATTTTAAGCTATGTTTATATGGAGACTTGAGAATTCTAGATATGTAACATGATATGGGAACAGGGTTGTTTGTAATTTCGATTTTGCGTTCGGACCGATAACGACGCGGTCTATAAGCGCGTAATGTCCTTAATTTGATTGTGAACATACACACGTACACACGAGTATGCTATTAAATGTGTCTCGAGTCAACAGCTTGCTGTTGTTTAACTGTACTTTTATTGCGGATCGTAAAGTAACGAGCGTTAATTTGTCCTCGCCACATCGCAGCGGTGTGACCGTCCTTGTTGACGTTTTATTTGTAAAACGGTGAGACAGGTGATGTGTTTTTATGGCAGTAAAGTAACAGGTTTGAAAGGAAAGTAGCAGGGAAAAAACAGCAAAACAAAGTCAAGTCAAGTTCATTCAATTTCGTAGAGAAAAGTTGTTTTTCTTCCAGTCTCTCCATTCGTTCCCCTGATTCCTTCCTCATATTATCAATTCTCTTTCAATCCTAATAAATCGACAGTGAATTTGTAATCATTCTAATTCTCACTTATTTTGAACAACAGAAAATGCCAAAATAAGAGCTATTTGCTCTTTTGTTATGTGAATATTCTCTTTATTAACTACTTGATTCCTATATGTTATTTCTTTGAGTGTTGTGGTGTGCGGAGTGCGAGGTGTTGTGGCGGGGTTGGAGGGCGGGGGTGCAATTGATCGGTAAGCCGAGCCGCCGGCAGTCACCAGCCACTATAGCTTCACACCTCACCTTGTCACGGTGTCGCCTTACGCGAGGGTGTCGCAAATTAAATTGCTCTTATATTAGGGCCGCCAACAACCCCAACCCCTTAGGGTTACAGTCTTAAACACTACATTTTTTCGCGTGTTTCCTGTCTGTTATAATTCTTTCGTAATTAGCGTTCGTGAATACGCCTTATTTTATGTATCAACTTTAGAAACAGAGTATTGTTGTAACGTACTTAGACACATTATGTTTTCATCCTTCAAAGCTTTACCTTAAGGAAACAGTATATTTTATATTTTGAGGTTTTCACAATAATTACTTGAAGGCAATTTAAGCAATCGACTAGAAGATTGTACACGCTTAAAAACATGTAATTATTTTAACATTACATATTATGTATTTGTAAATGTAAATAAATAATGTAAGCAAAGTTTTATATGACACACTGGGGTGTGCTCGACGCCCGCGACACTCGTAAATAAATGCAAAAATGTCGTTATGTATGATATAAACAAAGTTGTACGCAATCTCCGCAGTTAGTCGGCGACACGTAGCACATAAATTTTGACGATAAAGAAACAATATTTATTTAACTGTATTATATCACAATTATTAATGTTGGTTGGTAATTATGATTACTTAGATAATCTTAATACGTTGTAACAGGACTTAGTTTAAGAATATAAGGAAGTTATAAATTCCTTGGCTATACAAGCTCGTCATATGTAGGTGTTCATATGTGACTCTATACAGCTTATATGTAGAGCCATAGTGTTGTATATTACGAAAATGTGTGTTGTAAAATGTACTCAGTTTGAGAGTGCTCCTTAGCCCCTTAAACATACGCAAGGGCTGGCTGGAGTGGTGTTGGAAGGTGCAAATACGTCGCAAGAGATCACCAAGTGTATAATCATTCTACGAAATCTCTATCTATACATTTGCAGTAAGTTTCTCGATGTGTATCAACTTATACTGTGACTACTAAAATTTATACTGAGGAGGACAAATATTTTTACGTTAATTGTATTTTAGTTAATAATTGGATAAAAGTTAGATTACTCACTATCTAGCAATTATGTTGGGGCAATGCAGAACTTGAAGATTTTCTAGTTAGTATCCACAACAGAGGCAGAATAATATTAAATAGCTATGTCACACAGATAAGTGGCGTTTGGGCAATTTAATATTTTAAATTTATACCTTATGTTCCTAAATATTAGTTATATATTCATTTACAACAACAATTTCTTATTTCTTATAACTTTAAGTTGTGTTTTCTTATATAAGTTAATAAAAAACTATCAAAACATAGGAAATGTCAAAAATAATTTAAGTTCCAAGTAAGTGAATCGCTCCAATAACGTTCTGGCAAAGTAACAAACGATCCGCGAAGTAAACACTCACTGGCAAAGTGGCAATCACTTGGCCATCCAGTCAGCGCATCCCGCGACTCTGCCAACTGGCAACTGCCAGATAAAAGATATTGGCATACAATTGTTGTCATATCATGAATAGGAAACGAGACAAAAGACAGTTAATTTTGTAAAGCAAGCAATGAAATATACTTAGTAATGTTACAAGTTAGTTACATAAATATGTAAAGTTAGAGTAGTTACTTTGGTAAACAAATAATATACGATCATCAAAGCGCATAGGATTGCGCACGGGAGTGGGTTGGTGAAACGAATTAAATACCCCAAGTTTGAGGCGTGAGTTAGGCGTTGCGTGTCACAGCGCGTACACTTTTTCCAGCTTCCGAGAGTAATTTCATACATGAGGCTTCGCTTTAATTTTCTTGTGGGCCTAATTATTCGCCGGCTTATTTGCGGTGCGGGCGCGGCGCGGCGCAGGCGGCGAGGTGCGAAGCCTCCACTCCAGGCCTCACTCTTTGAGGCGCGGAGTGCGTGCCGCGGAGACGGTCGACGGTTAAATTTAATTTAATCTAATTAAGTAGATCCGAGCTCGCTTTGGACTTTAATGTTTACTTTATAATGCGCTAAAGGCCGCGTCGCTCTTTCTCAATCTGTCTGTCAACTCGATTTTTTTATTTCATTATGTTCTGGGATTTGACTCGTCTTGTTTTGCATTTTTTATTTTTCCTTGTTCTTGAAATGTACTTATTCTCTTAAAAATAAGGAAGAAACATTTTGATGAGGTGATCTTTTCACGTTTGAATGTCAAGTCAACTACAACTCTCTCTATTAAAAGGAAGAGATCTTTCCTTTCCGATAGTTCTTACGAATGAGGCTTTTGGTTACTTAGTCCTATTTAATATTAAATTTATTGTAAAACATTCGGGTGCGGATCCACTTCAGCAATGCAAGTCGTAATGTGTTGCGCCGCGCCGCCCGCGCCCCTTGCCCGCCGCGCGTCTTGTCACAGTCGCAGCGGACGCTCAGCTGCGGATCGCAATTAAACAACTCGCTACGACATTTAATTAAAACCTTCTTTACCAGCCCCGCCTCAGACCGCCCCTCGGCCCCTTCACACTCCGCGAGCGCCTCTCTAAACTAGCCCTTAGTATTTTCTGAGAAAATGTTGTTTAATTAAGAAATTCGTGATTTCATTTGTCGCCGAAACGGCTTTAATTTTTAATGGCTGTCTTTCTACTAGTGGTCGGTGTTGGAGTTAGTTTTGTTAAGTTGTCCTTTGAGAGCGGCGGACGTCTTGTTGCCACAATGTAGCCGCCGACACTCGCCGCGCCCGCGGAATGCAAGCACGGTTTTAATTAAAAGAAATGTTAAAGTAACGAGCCGCCTTAATCTGCTAATGCGTGTTAATTAATTAATTAATTTCTGTTGCTTGCTACCGGTACTTGTATAACGTTTTTACTTTTTATAATTTTCCACGCACCAATAACTACACACTCTTACTGCTTCTAATTAGGTCTGACTAAGGACTGCTGTAATTCATTAAAACATCCTTTATTGTAAGTTACCTCGCATTTCGTTGGTTCGATAACTTCGCCAAGTATTGTCGAAAGTTTGCACCTAGACGGTATGGAAGTGGAGAAAAAGAAAAATCGCCTTCTTTTGTGCGGGTCCGTGGGGGTCTCTTAATTAAACAAACGGCGGTTATAACGGGCCCTCCGGCGGACAATAAGCCATTATTGTTTTAAACTGACCTCCGGCGATGAGACTTGTCTTTTTATCCGTCGGTTTTCTTACGCCTCCACTTATTTGGGCACAGGAACAATGATTTTATTAAGGCCTCTTGGCTCCGGCGGCTGGCGGCTGGCGGCTCGCTCGCCCTGTACGTGCCCACTATTGTTGTTATAATAAGGCGGGGATCTAAGTGGGTTCACTTAGATGAAATATTTCTTACTTTGTTTTGTACATTTTCTAAATATTTTTGTTTACTCCACAGCAAAATATGAGTACACATAAATATAATTATGTCAGTAAATATCCAACTCTGTGTTAGGTGATGATTGAATATGGGTAAAGGTTTTTATGAATATGTTAGCCTCAAAGATGACGTAGTTGTTATTAAAATTTCGTCCATTCGCTATCTGCCTCGCCGTGACGTGCGATGTAGATGTCCGGTCGGAATGCAATTTGGCGCAAATCAAAAATGTCTGACACGAGCGCGGGGTCCGAGGGTCACGTAGCGGCGACAGTGACGTCATCTGCAAATTGCACTTTTGTTACTGAGCCAAAAGCATGTGGCACACTGAGAGAAGCGAGCTATAAAATTTGTTAAATTAATTCATAAGTTACATTGCATATAACAAGATCGTGTTAATATAATTAGGTGATAAATGTTTTTTTTTCCGGTAACACGTTCCGATTGCATAAAAAAATTCTGCAATCAGAAGAGTTAAGATATTACAATAATGACGAAAAAATAGGGACAATATTTTTTATAAGAAAATATAATATAGCATAGCTAAAAATTAGCTTAGCCACCTCCAAGCTTGTAGTGTAGCAGTGCCGGGCCAGGGGCGCGCAACCCCACTTCATTAGACGCTCACCCCCAGAGGAGCAGCGCACGTGTGGCAGGCTGCGCGGTTGGTCACCCCTGACACCAGCGCCCTTGGTCCCTGGCGCAGGCACCTTTCAGTCCAATGGCTAAGTGGGGGTTTGTTTTTATACCACGTTGAGGTGACTTAGAATATTACAATAAGAATATAGATGAAATACTCTAGTGCTCGAGACAGTTTTCTTTGTCATATGAATGGAATAATGCGGAATTGGATTTAGTGTTATTTATCCTAAAACCAAGCCCAAGATGCTAATGAACTTAAAAGGTACCAGCTTTTTACTTGTCCTTGCAGTTATAAGTTTAGCCTTGCTGAGTTTGAAGATGAATTGAGAGGATATTGTTCCATTATTATGGTCGTAAAATCTTTACTAAATCAAATTCATATTGGTAAAATGAAACGGTAACATCATAGTAAATTCTAATAAATGTGGTATATGCGAAAATAATATGTCTTCATTCGTCGGGTGTAATAGTGGGTGCATAATAATGGAGGGCTCAAGTTACGGTGGTCCCTAGCTGCTGGGAATCATTACAATTACGCCGGAGCTTGACTTGCAAAATTTTTGATTTAAAATACATTTAGGGCTCGAGTTCAGACGAACAATGTACGCAACACCTGGCAGGGAAAACGTTACGCGAATAACAAAAGAGGTTCTTTTTAACAGTCACTGTTTAGCTGTGAGGAGATAACTGTCGTGTCATTAACAATTCGCATATAAAAGTGTCTCTACAATACAACAGATTATTGTTACAAGATGATAATATTGTACTATTTCATAATAAATGTGTTAACATGAAATATCCATCGCCATATTTGTGTAAATTAAAAAAATGAGCGTAACTTTTTGCCGGAATAATTGTTTTGGTTTCATCTTAAGATATGCTTAATTTAAAAACGAGCGAGATCGTTTGCCTCTTAAATATAACTCGCGGACGGAGGAAAGAAACTTGACGAAACATAAAGACAGATGTTCCCGCAGGAAACTGCCCGAATGGAATCCACAAATATGCAAATAACATGGAAATCGCTTTCCCCTACCCTTCTCTTCCCCCACAGCTCCCGCCGAGTCCCCGCGGCGTAATTTTTTTATGTTCGCACGACCGCCGCGATACGATACTGCTCATTGGCAGCTTTTATATTTTTATCTACCGCTTTATTTGAAGCTGTTCGCTTTTCACTCACTTTCTTTTATATTTTAGACACTAACAAGCTTTATTGCTGCGACTTGTAACTATTCTGTTGTTGCTTATTTTATTCAGTAATATGGTAAACAATGTCGAGAGTAGTTGCGTCGTTAAGTCAAAATGTATAAAAGTTAATTAGTTGATTTAAATAAATAATACAAGTTGTGTTCAATAATCGTCAAGATTCAACTTTTAAAAAGAAACTCAAAATTAGGTCAAAACATTTTCCCTTCAAATGACGATACCGAATTACTGACAATTTGCCGAAAATATCTCAGCTTCTATAATTAGTGAGCGAGGTTTCCTTTGACATCGTTTTTGCCTTTGAAGTTTTGATACCGAGCTGCCGCCTCCACTGCGGTCACTGACTGTTTAAAATATAAGTAATTATTCAATACTTAAAGAAATTGCAGAAACAACCTCGTTATACTAACTTAACCCAAAATTCAAACACAGTTAAGAAATTACAGAGATAAGTTAATGTAAAGTACGCCGATTTCCTGAAGCTGCTGCCAGAGTCTGCTTGAAGTTGACGGTGAACCGCGGTTACTAGATATTGTCTATTAAATCCGTCAATCGCTCAATCGTCAATTTCGCTACCCGCTATTATTTCCGCTCCCCGCTCCGCTGCCTGCTCCGCTCGGCTTCGCTGTACTCCGCGGCCGGTGCATTGTGCGGGATCTGCTCACTATGTGCACATCACACGCTCCGACACCTCAACTAAAAGTAAGAGCTATTGTACTTTTGGTGTACACTCCACGACAAAAGTCAAATAGATATCTATGTTTGAATATTTTTATTTATTGACCAGGATTCACTCAAAATGTACGCTTGGCTACATTTATTTATTTTGGTTGTGTCTTAAAATTACTGGTAAACATCGGTTTTGATGGGATTTTCTTCGAGCTTTAACCGAAACTAGGAAGTCTTATTATCTCTGTTTATGTCAAAGAGAATGACATCCATGGTATTATGTAACTTTCAACTTGTGGAACATAATCTTACCTCGTAAAATCTTGTTTACATATACCTCTGTTGTGATTTATTTAATACATAAATTCTGATAAACACTTGTGTGTCGGAGTGTACGAGTAACAAGTACTCCATCACAGATATTGGCGCCGCCGCCCATCAGCTGAGTCCGTGTACACAAGGAGCTACGCAAATGTGGAGGGTTGTTACAGAACATCTCTGTTCAACTTTTAAGATTTACGTTCATCGTTAATTAAAACTGTTTACTCACGGTAACTAGTTATTTAATAAATAATTACTACTCTAGATTAAAGGAAAGAAATGAGTATGAAATATTTAATTTATTTCTTAAATAGTCATTCTAATAAGTGGTTATACATCGGAGAGATTTTTCTGTCGTAGTTATATCTATAGTCGAATTTCATTTAACTTAAACTTATACTTCATAAGTTAATGTTGAATAAAAATAATGTTTCATTTTTTAAAATGCCTTCTCCAAGCTTTTGTTCCATCTACAACCGAAACGATACTACGTGAAAGCCTACGAGCGTGGCGTAGCGGCTACGATGCCCATGGGAGTCTACACCCCACTTCACGTCGCAGATTGTTGATTGTTATGTAAACTGAAGACATAACATACGTAGTCATATAGTATATGCATTTTATATCCATCAAGCAAGAAAGAATATCGTAATACTTATACATGCAAAAAAATAGGTTACCAAAACAGTAATTAAGAATACCTAAATCAAACGTTACAAGTCAACTTACAGAATAGTGAATATCTCTTCAGAAGTTTAACGTAGCTATTTTATCTTAATCGAGCGAAAGTATTTATTTTAATATGTGGCAGTAGTCGCAAACACGGCTACGACCACTACTAAAAGCTGTCTCCACACTGAATTGTATTAATTCAACGCGATTTATCTGTCGTCTCCGGCCGCGCGCTGCATATTTTAACCTTAACACTGCAGTACATGTGGACTCTATTGCAAAACGATAAAGGTCATTTTATAAATGACGTTGACAGATTTAGCGCTGGTACGAGAAATGGATGCGTTCGTTTCAGCAAACCCACAAAGTTTGTCGTGCCTCACGTTTGAAACTTATTTTGATAAACATAGCGGCTGTTTTCACGCCAACTATTGAAAATAAAAGTTTGTAGGAAATATAAAGCAGGAGGCTTTGTGGCGCGGTCAGCAATAAGAGGAAACGGCGCCATCTGTCGGCCGCTTCGGTTTCCGCCCGCCGACTTTCAGGCGCAGGCTGTGAAATTCTGAATAGGATTATAATGTGGCTTATTATAACAATGTTTGTGTTCTTTATACGGGTTTTCCGGTCTGCGGAATTTTTAGCTCATGTGTTTTATATTGTCATAAAAAATATCGAGAATTTGTAATGGAATTGAAATTCTATATGATAGTAATTTTAAGACAAATTTTGTGTTTATTTATACGATAACTTTAGACTTTAATTGACCATTGCAAGTACACTAGTTCATTAAGTAATATAATTACTGGCATGACAATTGACTTATTTAAAATCAGTGCAATTAACTTGATTCTAAATTAAATAAGTGCATTTGCCGGGCGGACGGAGGGCAGGGGGCGGGCAGGCGGCGGCTGGCGCTGCAGAGTGATCTGTTAATTGAGTTGCTCGCAGCTCGCAAGTCGCAGGTGTCCGACACTTTAATATGATAACTAAATTGTACTAATACTGTGCTCTCACAGTCTTTATCTTATCTTCTTACTCGAGTTCCATTCGCATGGAAGAGCAGTTATCAACTTTAATGTATAGCAATCAAATAAAATAGAAATAATCAGAAGCTGTTCGTACCTCTCGATTTTGTTAAGTTAATGCCGACAAAAAGTCAGATAGAAACTTTTACACTTGTGCCCCGAATTTTTGTAACTATATTGTTCTTAGAGAGATGTTTTTTCCACTTGCATCGTTAAATTCTATAGTTTTGAAATTTACACATTTTATTTTTCATTGAATAATATAACAATCTGTATTTCATCTTAAAATACAAATACGGAAGCATCCGTTCTCAAGAATGATATCGGAATATGCGAGAAGGGGAGCATGAAATTCTGCGCGCGTTTGCAGGACACGGTTGGCTGGCCGCTACCTCGCTATCCTCTGAGCACTACCGCTACCTCACTACTCGCTACCTAGATACACCTGTAGCCCCTCCGCTCCGGCGATCGGAAAATAAACTCATGCGATATATCCGCTTCAATGACTTCAACTTATGCTCTAACAATAACAACACTTGTATTACACGAACTAACTTTATTTACTTACTGTCTCAAGCCTCCTTTTTCAAGCATAAGTTATCAGGGTGTAAAATTACCTTTGTACCTTTTGGCATTAGGGATTCGAATCAGTTTAGTCAAATTGGAAGCGTAACAAATATTTGCATTTATGAGAATTCTCTAAACTAGACTAGTTGGAACCACACAACTACCGCGACATGTCCTGAGCTTAGAAAAGTAAATACAAGCAAGTGCATACATCGCTGTTCGCAAACAGTCGGCAAACAATCTCATTCTCTATCAAATGACTTCATATTTTGCGGATTAGTTTCTTCCAGTGAACAGAGCTCATAACGCGCGCCGCCCCGGGCAGCTGCGGCGCCACTGCCCCCCGCACCCTGACCACACGTCGCATGCCACTGTATGTCCATTGACAATACTTTTTAAACCGAGTATGTCACCGTAAAACTAAAAACATCGTTATTTGGAATCTGTAGAAAAACATTAGTTCAGGTCATCTGGATCCAAGTTATCTATCAAATTGTATGTGTTTTAAGTTATATTTGTATGAGATTTTAAGATGTTTTTGGCAAAACTTTAAAAGTAAAATTCTTCTAAAAAAAGAAGAAATTTAATGTGATATGAGATAAGGATCTAGAGAAAGAACCGTAAAAGTTAACCATTGAAATAGCTCAGTTTGCATTCAGTTTAACGCAAAGTTTGAATTGAATGAACTTTAAAATCGACACTTTATCACCTTTGAAAGTAAACTCCTGAAGTTCCGAGTGAGTGCTGCGTTCATTTTGTATTTTATGTCTTATTTGAGATGCGGAACTTGCAGTTCGCCTTCATACGGAGTTCAGTGCGAGTAAAGTGTTATTAAAATTTAAAAAGTTCGGCAACTTAGAGCGTACGTGTTCTTTTGCTATTTTCATTATGCATCGATTCAGTTGGGCATTTAATAGTTGTTTTTATGTGACATGAAGACAGCTTTACCTACTTTATTTAACAACAGTTTACATTTTAGTAAACTGCAATCTTCACCTTTGGGATTGACGTATTGACATCTGGGTAGCCAATAACGCGGTCGCACGTCTCTTGGTATTTGAGAGGCTGCGTTATGAAGGTGGCAAAGTGGAGGTGGCAATACGGAGGGCAAATATTGACCGGGCGGAGGACGAGCTGTACTCATGTAGCCTGCGGGCTGCGAGGATGACTGGCTAGTATTGAATCTAGTGATCGATTTACAAACCCTTTTCGAATTGAAAAAAGAAAATTCGAATTGGCCAATGTGGAAGTATTATTGTCACCTCTAGCTGCTATCTATTGCCAGACTTTTATTCCTATTTAATTTATTTATAGTTCAGTATAGCAGTTGTAAAGCATAGCTACATATGTAGACCAAGCCCAGCCGTCGCGGTGTTGCGGCGTGCGCGTCGCCTGCAAACATCTCATTGTGTGGGGTGTTTGTGGCGAGGAGGACGAATCTCCGCTGTCAATATTTGCACGGGAGAGAGGAATCGTATTAAAAAACCCGTTAAATTCTTAAATGAAAGTAAATATGTACACTCGCGGTAACTGTTAGACAAGAGTACATTTGTCTTACAACTTATAGTATCGCTTATGTTAGTGTAAAGTAAATAAATTTGTTATGTCCACCGTCAAGAGTGGCATATTGTAAGAATTTATTTAAAAAATTACCTTAACGTATAATTCGAGTCTAGAGTCTAAATTTGAGTTTGAGAAATGAGAATTTAAGTATATACGCAGTTCTTTTTCCCTGGTCTTCGTCCCTCCCCTACCTAGTGGTAAAATTTACGGGAGCGATGCTAGAGTCCTTTCAGTCAGCTCGCTCGCGATCAACAATATCGCAATTCAAAAATACTTTTTGGGGGTTTTACCCTCGCAGCCTTTCCTTCTCCGACTTATGGAAGGTTACATCTTGCCATCTCTCTCGAACTAGAGCGATTAAGTGAGTTAATTACAGGCTCGACCAGCGCATGGCCGTGGCCCTCCTCTAGTATAATTAAGTTCACACTTAACCCTTTGACTGCTGCCCCTTTTAATATATTGATGTATAATGTACGGGCGATAAGTGTTGTTTGTTCAGTCAAACGTTTTATTATATCTTTATTGTTTTAGTAATCATTACAATAACCCGCTGATATACAATAATTGTGTTTACTAACAATTTTCATTGTTTGTTATAATAATAGGTTAATGATATAACAATAAATACAACGGCATTGGTTGATTATTTTAAATTATAAATATTTTGGTACAAAATAATATGATTAGTCAGCGCTACGCACAGAACGCTTTGACGACAGTTCATATTTAAAAAAAAAGTTAAAGTAGTTAAACACATTTAAAGATTTCCACAGGACCAACAAATGTTCCTATCTTTTAATCACCCTTTTAGTAAGAAGCCCAAATCAAACAAGTTCATAATATGTGTTAAAACCTATCAGCAAAATTTGAATAACAAACACGGGCTATGAAGTATGTGATGTAATTAATCCCCACCGGAGAGGGGAGCAAGGGGGAGGGGGATAAATTAGCGTCACGTCGATTAGCGGCGCGATCCCACCACGAACTACCCATAGCTAGAGGTAGATAGCTACGGGTAGGCAGCGTATACCGCAACCACAACGCACCGCAGCTACGCCTGTTTATTAAAATTTAAATAGCTGAAATTACACGAAACAACGTATGAGAAACTTACATTTTATATGTTGAATAACTTTGCCAACATTATTATGTATAGAGAAATAAATGAACTATGAATCCCAATTCACGTTTATCAGTTTTTTATTCCTTATTCAATACAAAAACCGTAATCGAGTATTTAATAAAATCTAGAAACTCGATATTGCGTTCAATCATTTTTAAAACCTCTTAGTGTATAGTCCAGGGGCGAAATGGAAAATAGTTTCACAGAGCAATTAAAGGGTAGTCGATGCATTAGGAGCATTCCGCCGCGCTTGTGCCGAGCGGGGTGGGCAGTAACTCACTTATGCAGCCGGCACGGTGACTGCGCTCAACAGATTCAATTTTCCCGCTTTTATTGAGTGAAAATTGCTACAGACGGCCCGCCTTTGCCTCTGCCCGACTGGGCCGGCACTTTGCCCGCCTATCGCGTATCGATTTAGACTTTGATTGTGCAGATGTATTCTCCCTTTGGGACTTCGTTAGCGGATATTGTTTTACATTAAATAGATAATAAGTATTCATTACTTCATACTGTTCTTTAAATTATTGGAAGCACATTCATATTTATAGAAATCCCAATACACCTATTATTATATGAAATATAACCATACTTTTGTGGTAAAAGATAACTAAGTAAACAAGTTCAGAGAATACGCCAACTGTTATAAATATCTTTGAATAATTGATAATAAAATAATGAAAATATCTTTATATAAGATAATTCCAAGAGTCGGTAATCTTAATAAATTAGGGCAATACTTAATTCGGTTCCATAATAGGCTAGATAAATTATCATACGAACTTTTCCAATAAATCGCTAGTTAATTCTGCGCGGGTTTTATTCCTATAAAGCCTGTGGGACAGCTTAAGAGGAACTTTATACTACGTATCCTTTTATTAACTTACTTTCGTAAATAAGATATTCATTGAGATAAAGCTCTAAAGCTTTCGTAACGTCTAAACGTTACAAACTATTTAAATTTTTCATGAGCAAAAAGTCTAATTCCAAATATTTATTACCAAGTCATGATATCAGATTATATATATAAAGCAAAAAAATATATTGAAAATAAAAGGTTCGTCTTCGTGTCTATTTGTAGATGAAGCTAATAAAAACAGCGTTAACTAGTGGAGCCCCGCGGCGCGCTTCGCTGCATCTTACGATATAACGACCTGCCAAACGGGCGTGGACAGGACAGGGGGTGGGCAATAGGGAAAAGACCAAAGGAAATTCAGTATTGACTAGTTTTAAACTCTCTGATAGTTGTAAAATTGACATAGACCGATGCTTCCACTAACTTTGATTAGAATTAGAGCGTGCGCACATCTTTAACTAAACGGTCGCACAACCGTTGTGCGGTTGTCGATTGTTTCGCAGCCAATTTAACTGTTTAGTTGCACAACTAAAAATCGAATAGTGTGCGCACCTCCATATAAGCAAGGAATCAAAGCGAGACTAAACAGTTGTGCGATAGTTTAGTTTTATGCGCACTCTCTTACTTTGCTTAAAAGATCGGATCAGAACATTTTATATGCGAAGTTATAATAATAACTAGCATAACAAAAGAAGCACGCTCTCGAACAAAAGCGTTCAATTGCGAAACGATTCATTTAATAGCAATAGTGGCGCCCTACGACTCCGCGCGGTACACTGCGACGGAACAATCACTTGGCAACACTTGGCAGTGGCATGGCATTGCCAGTCTATACAATTGCCGTAAAACTCGTGCCCCTGCACTACTCAGTTGGCACGCGCCGGCGACTGTTTGATGATCTTACCACCCGAGGACCACCCACTGCGTTTAATGACCGAAACTAAACGGATTCCTTCGCACGTTTACGACAACTGTTTAAAGTTTTCTTATATCTGGCTCTAAAATATTAATTAAAACAAATAGCTTTTCTATATTAACAAGATGTGTAACACGTCGAAATTCCTGAGAATACTTCAAAAAGTCAAAACGTAAATAATGGTTATAACCTTTTAAAGTTATTTTCTAACTTGCGTATATTCTTGTACAAGAGTACATTGATGTAACTTAAGTTAATCCAAAATATTCAAGTCATCAGAATCCCTTCTAAGGTGAAATAAGTTGATAATTGTGCACTTCTGCACTAGAATCGTGGAGATAAAATACCGATGCATAATCGAATCATGGCTTATATAATTTATGTAACCGAACGCTGCGGCGTGTAGCCAACGAACTAATATAATTACCCGGCACCGCTCGGAACTTAATCAAATGGAATTCTCGCGGCAAATGAAATGTAAAAACGTAGTCGAAACTAACGGCTGGTTATTATGGAAGCCCAACGAGACGCGAACCGTCTCGCTCGGGCGCGAAACGAAATCGAATAAAAAAATGTAGCACCGAATTCGCAGCGAGCCGCGAACGAATGTTCGTCTCGCCGCGTCGCTGAGTCCCTCCCTCGCTCGGCTGCCTGCGCCACGTCGCTCTGATAGCGTGTTAAACTTTTATCGGAAGACGGGCGGGTTTTACATAGTCGCTGCTAGTGATAGCTGTGTATGATAAATATGTATCCTTAAAATAAACATTGTTTTTACATATCTATAATTTTTCTCATTGTTCTCATTAGTATGATTTTGAAAAAGTTTGTACAATAATTAATTTAATAAGTTTCTTTGCAAGAAAATAAAATTATATGAAACTTGAACACGCGAAAACTCGGCTAACAAACCTTCTAAAGAAGCGAGCCAAGTTAAGTTGAGTTGTCGGATCTCGCGATGAACTCCGCGAAAGTTCCGCTAAATTTTCTATAGAGTCACTCTACAGCGTAGCCGGTCTCGTAGCCGCGTCTCGTAGCGAGTGGCGAGCTTTTCACCTGGCTGCATAGTTAGCCGACTGCCGGCGCTCTGTCCGGCGCAGGCTTGCGTCGCTACAACTATTTTAAACTGTGTCACAGTTATTTACACACTTCATTAAATTTTTATTTTTACACAGATAACACTGATGCTAATTATTACAATTTTTGTTTATGTTTTAAGAATTATAATTGTCATAAACAAGTCAGTTATGTAGAAAGAGTGGCCAATATATTTTATTTTCAAAATATATCTACCTAAACTCTCAACTTAATCATGAACTAATACAGACAGAATTAGTCTGAATGAGGTTCTGTTAGCTATCCAGACGCCCTTCCTCTCACCACTGGGATACTCCTCCCACAGGTAGAAAATATCGTTCGATGAATTAACACGAAGAATTGCACCTTTTAAAAGATTAACTTTTTAGACCGCCCGCAGAATGTTCCACCCTCGTTTCCCGCCACCGGCACAGAGGCTGGAATTAAATTCCAATCGAATTACCTTTCAGCTTTCGACGTGCAGGGCCGAATCAAACTTATAAAGTTGGAAATAAAGTTTAAATTGCATCAAGATGCAACTGATATTGACCCTCGCGGAATACGTAGATTGTAGATCTACCATGAGCCTAATATATAGTCGGATATGACTAATCCATAGCGATATACTGTGAAAAATAAAAGCAAATGTTAGGAACTTATTTAATAACTAGCTTTTGCCTGCGGCGCCGTCCGGGTGAAATTTAAAAATAATAATAAAGAAATGAAAAGGCGTAGCCTATGTTACGCACAGAAAATTTTTCTAACGGTGAAAGAATTTTTAAAATCTGCCAAGTAGTTTTTGAGCCTATTCATTACAAACAAAGTTTTGCTCTTTATAACATTGGTATAGAAAAAAAAGGAAGGGCGAAAATCTTGTCATCAATCCAACTAACTTTAGTTGATAGTTAACTTAGTTGATCCGGTAATTATCAAAAACCTATTTGGATATTTATTACAGTGAAATGTGAACATTAAGCGACATTGTCCTGCATTCCTACAATTTGATGGTGTTCCTAACGCAGTCGGTGCAACTGAAATCGTATTGCAGAGTAGTTCGTGTTTCATAGATTTCTGGACTGGGGTGAAGTAACTATACCTCTATATACCTTCTGATGCACATTTAGAATAAAAATTCTTTTAAATTAGTTGAAGGAAACTCAATGAATGGTTAGAAATAATAGAATCCGCGTAAACACTAGCCAAAATTTACAAAACCTTAATGATTAGCAATTTCCACCTTAGTGATTAAATAGATACGTAATGAACCTAATGTGTGCAAGAAATGCTTTAACAAAAATTGCACTTATAATATGTGGAGTACATCAATAGAGACAGCTTTATTACGTGTAAGCCTCGTAGCACGTAGAGACTGTGAGCTGTCGAAATGGAATTAGAGGATGTGTGTAGCCACGGGGCGGTGGCGGGGGCGCGGGCCGCGGGGCTCCCGGGGGACGCGGCCGCCCTATTGGTTTACTGTTTACACGGGACCGATTGCAGCTAGTATTGCAGTGTGGCGGATGGCTTTCCAAAAACTCGTTTTATTCCCGTGTTCCCCCTCTCAAAGTGGTTAAAGCACAAAGTGTGGCCGATATTAGAAACGCTCGCATCCAGTCCGTTCAGTCTGCGCGAAACCGAAGCCTTTGACAAATAGCGTTAAAGCATTTGTCCGATAGAGCATGACTTGTCGCGCTCGAGCTGTCTACATGATTTCTCTTTACTTTTACTTTTTACTATAATACATAGTAAAATTACTTTAGATTCTGTTAGAGAAAAAAAAGGATTTACTTAGGATGTAACAGACAACTTTACGTCGATGCTTCTATTGAGTTGTTATTCATTTTGCGACAAAATTAAGTATTTATTTAAGGAAATTTCAAACAGTGTGTCAAGGAGATTGGTGTTATGTAATCCTAAAAATTCTGATATTGCCCTAGTAAAGCAGTATTTTTGAAAGATTGTGCTACATCTGTCGCTCAAACTGTGTTAGTCAATGTTAAGAAAGACGTAAGAATTCTTGGAAGGGCGTGAACTGCGTCGTCGGCTGCTGAACGCGACTGAACGAGTCTGAGCCGCCCGCAGGCTGTAATCAATCAGCGTGTATCCCGGTCGATCCTTCTTTGTGCCAGGATTATCTCCCTGTGTTACTGTGCGCCCCTTTAACGTGCCCTAATCAATTCACATGTTCGTGCCTCAATGGATTCGATCCTGGCTTCTAAGATGTAACGAAAGTGTACAAAAATTAAGACTAGATGTAACTATTAGTATAAGTTTCTAGAGTTTATTAGTTATATGTATGTAAAGGAAAAAGCGACAGTTATCTTTTCAGTACCTAATGCAATCTTTTTTTTTATTTTTTGTTTTCCGTGGCGAAGTTACAACAATTTAAAGACGCATTAAAAAATAACAAACGGCGACGAGTTTTAGAACGGTTAAAGTAAAACCGAAATCACCGAAACGTCGGTATTTCGGGCGGTAACAATAATATAAAACAAAGTTGTTGGCGTGGCCACTACACGCGGCACTCCCGAACACCTCCGTTAAAATTGTAAAGTGGGAGGAAACAAAAAGGCAGCCCCGGCCGAGCACAATGCCGGGAAAAACTCATTTTGTAATGTTTTTTTTTCACCTTTCACCCGCAGAAAAGGCATGTGGGTGGTGATGATTCGACCTACGTATTTCTTTTTATGAATTTTCCCAGTGTTCCTTTGAATAGATTATGCGTGGCGTAGACTCGGCTCCCTATGAATAATTGCTGCGGGGAAATGACAAAATTTCTTTCCCTTTTATTTAAGTTTGTAATGCAAGTGCCTCTTTGCAGTACAACGTTCAAGTTCACTCCGGGGCGGGGCGCGGTGCGGCGCGGTGCGGCGGCTCGCACACATTCTACTGTCTACACTA
Source organism: Papilio protenor (assembly GCA_029286645.1). Classification (NCBI taxonomy): domain Eukaryota; kingdom Metazoa; phylum Arthropoda; class Insecta; order Lepidoptera; family Papilionidae; genus Papilio; species Papilio protenor. The sequence continues at coordinate 184,640 of JAGSMZ010000012.1, forward strand.
CATTGGTCCCGGATTTGTATACGATTGATAAAATGAATTGTATCATTTCTATTCGTGAATGCAATTTAAACCACGTCATGGTAAATTGGCTCATAAAGTTGGTGAGCTGTATAGTCTTAAAAAAAATCGCGCATCTAGACTGACCGACGGTTGTATTGTTATAAATATTAATTGATACCTTCTTTACTTTTCACCTCAAGTACTCGTTAAAAACACAATAAAAAGGGCTTTAACTATTTGAGTCGTTAATCATATATGACTTCAATTAGCCACTTTAATCTATGGCTATAAAATTAGTTAATACCAGCTTATTGGGCCGTGCTGACCGCTCGCCAGCGCCTCGCTAACAACACCATAAAGCATTGCCCTCCGTCCTCGCTCGCCAGCAGTAATTGCAGGCGTGTTTATGAGGTGCCGGTGCTTGCCCCCTCACGAGTGCGATAATAAATTAACGCCATTTATCATAGAAAGCGGTTTCGAAAAAGGTGCGTTACAAGTCACTAAAATAAAAAAATACAACCCTAATGCGGTTGATATTGAACAACTTACGTAGATTACCTTGTATGAACTACTCTCTTTACTTAAATACTTAAACCACTTGCTAAAGATAAAACCCAAAAGAAAAATACGTCGAGAAATGACAGCCGACGGCTGAGAGAGTTCCCAGGACGCATCATGCAGTGCAAACAAAATCCTTGCTGCTCCCGTCGGCCCGGAGTTCGGTCCAGCTGCGCGCTCGCACGGGATTACGCCCTGACGCCTGCGCCCTAATCCCCTTCCCCCGACTGCGCCCGAGTGGGGATTCCGGAATTATTAATAGTTCATATCGCAGACAATTTATACAGCTAAATGTTAGCTGAAGCGAGTTACTTTAACATAAGACAATAATAAACTAGCAAATAGTTATATGAGAAAATATCATTATTAATTGAATCGTCGAACCTTCGTATACCTACTAAACTAAAGCCCGTCCGTGCATCTCTCTGGAAACTAATTCAAACGTCAGCGAAGTGGACAGATAGAACAGCGAGCAGATTGTAGCCAACATGGCGGCGCCGTCGCACTTCCGGCGCGCGCTATCGCCACGCCGCCGCCACTTCCGCACAGCATGTGATGGCTGACGCAGCCGTGGCTGTGGCATTAGACGTATTGTGTAATATCAAAACATTGGGTGTCCATTGGTTATAGTTGTAGAGATGTTAGCGTCATGTCAGGCCAATTATACTTAATGAACTTAAAGATAAAATTTGGCTAGTGTTGCTGAAACTATACAAGTTAATTTTAACTTAATTCTCATCTTATGCAAATTTTTTTTTGTTTCACTCTAGCACTCACAGTGTTTTAGTTAACAATTTATAAGCATCGGTGGTTCAGTGGTAGAATGCTCGCCTGCCACGCGGGCGGCCCGGGTTCGATTCCCGGCCGATGCATGGTTCTTTTTTATCGTTTTTACTTTCTTAACGAAATGTAAGACACATTTTTTTTTGCAATGTTATCATCAGTAACATTCATTATAATGACTGCACTGTTAGTATGCTATATAGAAGCTATCTATCTGAACTCACATAATTTAAAAAATCTTAAAAATTAGCGTGTGAAAAATTGTCTGGCAATTAAAAAGTAAAAGGGTAGTTGGTTAGGTATGTTAGGTACGTTTAGAAGTCACCTACTTTAGTCTCACAGCGTGATAATTACATCGGCATCGAGCGGCGCTCTCCCGCGCTTTCTGCATACACACATACATATTGCTAGGTGCTACTAGCTCACGGTATGCTCCCGGTATGTTCTAACGAACATTACTTAACATCGCCTTCATATTGCCACGTATCTAGTGCAGGAGAAAGCGGGAAGCGGAGCGGTTTACCAATTTCGTTTTAAAGTAAACTCCTCTGACATTAATTGAGCTTGTTATCAAATAAAATTTTGATTAGGTTGTAATATATGTAGATGATTTAAATCTTTATGATTTACGAGATTCTGATAGTTCATTTGTATCTACGATATTTCTGTGACCTGAAACTTTGTATCAAGAAAAGTAATAATAAAATTAATTTGTTTACGTCGTTTATACTTAAATTTAAGTTTTATTACATTAGCTTTTGCATAAAACTACGGTAAAATCATTTTTAATAAAAACGCCTTCGCATTCCGACAGCGATAAGTTCGCTCTTGCTAAACGTTGCCGCGCGAGTCGGCCAGGCGCCGGCTAAGTGGCGTTTAATTAAAAATATGTCAGGATCGAGCGGCGCGGATTACGTGCCGCTATTGCTTCGCGCCCAAATTGGATTTGTGTTGTTCTTCAGGATTTTAACCCCAAGCCTTTATGGGTTTTGGTACTTAAGTAGACCCAGTTAATTTGTTTATGCTAATTCTAGCGCAGCGGTCGGACCTTCGCCCGTTACTCGTATTATTGGGATCGGATTGGTAAACACATCTTTGTACGTGACAATTAAAAAAGACAATTGCCGAATTACTAAATACTTTTTGAACTTTATAGATCTTGTAAGTCGTCGTCTTACATAGACTTATTATAATAACAACTTCTGAAAGAGTAAATTGCTAATCGTAAAATAAATTATCTTGCAATTGTTAAAGCCTAATACTATTTATTACTTTTTTTTAAAAACTTTCTGTGGATGTGAACGATTTATGTTAAACAAAATTAAGAACTATAATTTAGCACTTAAACGAGCTACTTACCGCCATAAACCGCAACCCGAAAATAGTTGTAAGTTGTAACCATTCAATTTGATAGGATCGTAACACCGACAAGCATATAAAAGTTTAACAATGGCTAATAAAGTAAAACATGCCGGCAGAGAGGTGGGCAGAGGGCGCCCCAGGCACTGGCTAACAATAAAATGACAGTTAAACGGAGGAAATTAAAAGGTAATTACGATTTATGGATTCTAATTTTGTAACACTCGATGTGATGGACGTCGATAAGGTGCTAATATTGCTTTGAAATAAAATCCTCTTCGGATTTATTTTAGGCCGTAATTTCATCAGCTTTTATAATATAATAAACGGAAACTCTACTAGTTTGCTATTAGTTAACTTTAAAACAAAATAAGGAAATATTTCTATAAAGTAGAACATATGCAACAACATTAAGCCAAGAATTGGTATAGATAATATTGCATCCGTGAAATTTGATCAAGAAAGATAGTGCGATCGAGTGGAGTACAAGACCAAAGCGGGACCTGTGAAGGAGATATACAGTTAGGACTAGGCGTCAGGATGCTGGGCGATTGGGCGTTTGGGCGCTTCGGTGGCTAGATGCTTTAAATCGTCGCAGTCGTCCGTAGCCGCCACTCGCTTGCCGCCCAGCGAGCGCGCCGCCCGCCTAACACGCGATACCTCGCGACAGCCGCGGACTCGATGCGATCCTAACATCAAACTTTATTCTCCTACACCCGCACCGGATCATCGCGGAGTACATCGTAATAATAATAAAAACGATAACCGGTCGAACGTTAAAAATAACGAGCTAGTTAAACAATCGTTAACCAGTTCTTAACTTACTGTTTGGACAACACAAACACGGCGTGCCGATAGACTTACGACTGTTCGTGCGAAGGACTTTGGGTCTTGCAGCGGGTGCTGTAAGTGCGAGAGTGGCGTGCGTCTGCTGCCGGCAGCTATCGGGAAGGTGTCGGGCCCGGTAAATATTTACGATACGCAGCGCGAGGGACTACCGTGCGCCGAGCGGCGAGCGCCGTGCAGCGGGGCTCAGGTAACACTGGTTTCGTTCGTTTTTGGTAGTTTTTTTTTAAATTAAGGTATTTTCAGGACAACAGAAAACTTATTGATATTTTATATCCTTTACTTAACTGTGATTTTCATGAAGTTCACATCGCATACCTTTCTTCTTGAATTAAACCTTATCTGCAAATAAAGCTTCTTTTCTTCCAATATATCTTTAAGATTATGCAATTCTTTGGTTATAGAAAACAACTTAAGAATCAATTTATATGAAACGCTTTGTCAGAAACGAGAAGTATAGCTTCCAAGGTCGCCGACCCTGCCGTCTGGTGGAGGGCTGCGACCGCTCCCTCGGGACCTCACTGCACTCCGCCACCTGGAACTTAATCAATTAATGTAGCAATCGATGTTGAACGCAAGTAATCAAAATAAAGACATTAAAATACGTAGGACAAACTATTTGCAATTGAATCGCAGATTCCAATTCGATGATTCTAGAAAGAAATCTATGTAATCATGTAATTTTGTTAATTATTGATGAATGTTTAATGCTCGTACTCCTATTCTCAGTTTGTAGTTTATTAGATTCTGAAAACGTTGTTAATAGCGGGAATATAAATTCGTTAACATCAAACCAAATACGTTTTACATTGAATAAAAAAAGAATTTCTTCTTTAACAACTACTAGTTACTTTTAATTCACTGTATTGAACACATTATCATAGTTTTTTCTGCTTTTTTATTCAAATAGACCTTTGAAATGTAATGACAAAGAAAAGTAAATCAGGTCGTATAGTAGTAGTTACTCAGACGTGAGACATCACGCCACCCCGCGGCTGCTGGGGTAAACAATAACGTGAAATGAAAATCGCTATGTTAAATGAGGCTTTTGTACTCTCGCAGGCTGCGGCGCGCTAACGCAAACCGCGTAAACATATTAGTTTACTTGTTCCCTTAACTGATGGTTATTAAAGATGCTGGTTGCAGGTAAATTATGTTTGTTTTTAACAGAACTATGCATTCATGTGATTAGGCTAGTAGGTAAAATGTTAAATAGTTTTATATCGCTGTCTAACTCTATACCTTGTTTATTAAAGTTGCATGTATGCTCACATTTCAGTGACAAGTCAAAGTTCCTCAGAGTATAATCAAATCACTCATCGCCTAAACGAAAGATTCCCCAAACTTTGTACGGGATTAGAATTCCTCGGGCTGTCCAATCACCCGCCATTGTGCGGCCGCGGTCCGCGCAATTAAATTACACGCCCAGCCTCCGTACGCTCTCTGAATGTGTAAAGTGTTCCGAGTGGGGCTGTGATGGAACTGTTATTGCTTTCCTCTACACTTGTGGATCGCTTTCTGATAGACTCCTTGATACTGATTAGCTGCGAACTTTATCGTTTTGCACACAGGAGATGATGTAAAAAGAGCTGAAACATGTTTAAATTGTCAATTACTACCCAATACCTTTAACATAGGATCAATATCGTACAAATTAACATTGTATTTGTTGAAATAAAGAGAGTAAAGTGATTTCTATTGAACATGTTCAGTGCAGAGTGAAAATAAAACGCGTAAAAATAATACCCCTTCAAATCAGTATGGAATTGAGATTAAAGAGGTTGCCGTAATGTTAGTCTGAACAAATAATACATACATTTGCAGAATTATCCGAGATATTGTCCCCGTTTCCCGCACGTAGCGTCACTTTGGGAGTCACCTCCGCGCGCAATCTCTTTCAGGTTCACAAGTCGCGTACTGCGATAGCTATCATCATTCAAACGAAGCAATTTATGCATGACGTAACAATATTTTCACCATCTGCTCTCTTCAAATACTCACACGTCAGAAGATTCATTTTGAATGATATTTGTTTTTGTATTGGCGTGTCTATCGCCAGCAACGAGCTCGATAATCCGGACAATAGATGTGGCAATCCATCTGCGAATACTCCCGTGCCCGCATATCTATGGTGAGGTGGAGACAATGCAATTTGTTATCTAAAGCCTAGGCGTTAAGTGTCACCAGCAGTCGGTGAGGGAGGACAAACACACGCCGTTATAATTGGACAGTTATGACGGACGAGGTGTATGGTTAACGCAGATGCCGCGGTATGCCGAGCCGTATGATCGCTCCGACTGGTTCGTAGTTCGCAGTCCGCCGATTTATTTCATTTCATCAATAAATTTGGAAATTTCCACCGAACCGTATGTTTTAAACGTTTGGACATTGTTTGTTTTATGATTTCAGTCGGCTTTTTGACGGACTTTTTAACTCTAATTGGGAGCATGATTTTAAGCCTGATTTTTCTATTCGAGTATCGAATGTTTGAATGCTGCGTTCCGGATGACGGCAAATTTTAAATGCATGTTTTGTTCAGCAACATATGTAGGGAAATTTTTTGTTTGCGTTGAATGTGCAAATGCCGAATTTTTTTTATTAAAGTATGATTACGTATGAAATTGAAATGTTAGTGAATTTGTTTTCGATTGTCTTTTATAACATCTCTTATGATGTTTTTAATGGACTCAGGCCTCCGTACAGTCCAAGTCAATCCATTGTTTATTCCTTTTTATGAATGTCAAATCCATATCTGAAAGATATAATATGAAGATGCTGAATTTCTTGTGAGATGTCAACAGCGGGTGCGTAAGTTGTATTAGCCCCCGACTTGCCAGTTGCAAGGCGATGTTGCGAGGGACAAAGCTATTATCACACCGAGCTGTCAAGAAACCGCGCGAAATCGAATCGAACTTATTATAATATAAATCGAAAATACCCCGTGACTGACGGCCGTATATTCACGCCGGCAATTAAAAGGGGTGGACGGCGAGGGTGGAGCTGTCATCCGTCACGCGGGATTACTGGGGACACTATTATTATTAGCAGCCGCCGATAACCGGTTTAATCCGGTTTTTGTTCGACAATTTTCGGACTGTGATTCGCATCGTGATGCCCTTTGTGTGCCGTGAAACACATTTTATACTTGCCATAACTTGTAACGTAACTTTTAGGAAATATATTAAAAACAAGGTCTTGTCGAGAGGGATCTATAAGTTTCATATTTGAACAATAAGAGAACACTCAAAAAATTTATCAACACCCGGCACTGGAGCCTTTAATTGGACCGGAAAATAATTGTTAAATACGACATGATATCGAACAGTGTCTGATAGATATTAATTTAAAATGTTATTGTGTTGGAGAGCCCTCTGGCGGCGGGCGCGGCACACGCGAGGTGCAAATTGAGCCGCGCCGGTACATCGTTAGCATCTCTGCAATTACGTAACTTATATTGTTTACAATAACCGTCTGTGACAAAATTTTAACGGGCGTAATTAAAACTGAGAGCGCTAGGTGTTACGCCGTGATAGGGGTGCCATTGTCATGATTACGTGGAAATAATTGAGCTTCACTTGAATGTGGAGTGAGGAGGAACTGATGCTCGTTGTTTGGCATTCCGAGTGGCGCGGAACTGGAATTCCGCGTTGTCTGCGGCCGCCGCTGTGTGCCGCTGTTGTGCTGCGCTCGTTATTGCGAACTGAAATCGATGATTCATTTGTCGCGAGGGTTTATCAATTTATGATCGCCTAGTAGCTTAACTGTTACACCAGTCTATTGTAATCTGACTTTTTATGTTGAACTTGAAGTAACTTTTTATATAATGAAGATAATCTTGAAGTATAATTAAATTTAAAGCATGGTTTTAACTACTTTTTCTTCGCCTTTTAATACATTTCGGTGTGGTATCAAATAATGGAAAAAGTTAAATGTTTCATAAAATGTTAAATCAAAAAGCGCTCGTGTCTCCCTTATCCTATTTATTAGAGGGCTAACATTATTTAGGCAATAAATCCAATAAGTTCGGATGTAAGTCGAACAAGCAATAAAACTTGAATCAGAGAAGTAAATTGAAATAAAGGGAAATAAAAAACATTTACCGTAGCGGCGGCGCGCCGGCGAAACGTCGCAATTTCCTCGCCGCTGATAAACCAATAAAATCCTAGAAATTTGAAGACGAGACGCCGAATTGCCACAGATAGATAATGGATATTTAGGTATCCATGGTTTAAAATTAAATCAGAAGTTTGTAGATGATTTGCATTACAAGGTTTAGATAAATTCTTAGTAATGTCTCTCCTTTTTTTAAACCGGGCAAAGAAATGGTTGAACATGATCCACAATGGTCAATCACAAAGGGTCGTTAAGTTGTCCCGAGTTCAGTCACTCCCGCCTCAGCCCTCCGAGGGCTCAGTCCGAAGCGCAATGGACCGTACGACTGGGATTGCTTCATTTGCGAGCCCTTTACAACACGCCTTACACGTCCAAACACTTCTTTATACTGCCCTAGCTCCGGCTACAATTCTTTAAGAATGTACATTGAACCTGACTATTTGAAGCCACGTTTTAGTTTAAAAAGAATACGGAAAATTGTTGAATACTTGATAATTTAATTAAGTGCTACTTATTGTGCCTAAACAACTAACGTGTTTGTCTATTGTAGTGAGAGCTATAATGTAATCAAAAGATATATTCTTTTAGAATTTTCTGGAATTCTTTAGTCGCACCGCTCCGCCGCCGGAAAGAACTCAGCAGCTATTACCGGAAAAAAGGAAAAAAATTAAACACATCGCGTGTCCATTCGTTCCTCATTCGCGTCCCCACAGAACATCTGCCATATTCCTTGCGATCGTTTGTCATGCGGCGAGGGGCGGGGGGCTGCGGAGGGGGATATGCCGAGTTTTCACTTTTTTCCGCTTCTCCCTTGAATAGGCCCGCGTGTGAATAATTTAACTCCGCCTTCGTCCTTTTTGCGGCGGTTAAAAAATGAACCGACGACCGCGTAGAGCTGAGTGCCACGATGAAACTTTGAGTGTAGTCGGCGCTTTTAGGTGACAGTACAAGTTGTAACTTGGCGTTGAACATTTTTGGATATAATAACAAAAATATCCTGTTTTCGCGTGCGAGGAGCCGCCTATTTTCAATAGGACGTTTAAGGCTTGAGCTTCTTTCTGTTCTCATTTAATACAGTTTTATCATTAACCTTTAAGTGTTTCTGTTCTGTTCACTGAAATTAAACTAACTCGATTTCACATTCTCAATAGGAACATGGGATAAAAATCTATCTAATATCAAGTTATGATGACATTTATAGAGCACTGCAATCCATAATGATATTATTACAATACCTTAAATTAGACATAGAGTACGGATAGCCTAGACTAGGGAGTCGATGTCTCCCTCGTCTCAGTAATGTGGCCAGTGATATCCATCCATTAGGCTGCAGGCTTACGGCGCGGCGCGTTATTAATGGCGCTCTCGAGCTAGACCCTGCGAGATCCTGCGGGAGTTACGGAGAGAGGGACTCTGCGTGAGGTGGGGGGGACAAAAAGGTGCGCTTTTGAACAGCCTTGGACGCAACGCGATAGCTTTGATGGAGAGAGGCAAATCAATTTTGTTAGCATTCTGCTATGATTTCCTTTGCTTTTTTTATTTTTTAGGGATATTTTAATTTTCTAAATGTAACTAATGCTTCTATTGAAGTATAATAAAAAAATCTAAGTATTTTGATTAGAATTATTTAGCTTAGGTACGTAATATTATCGTTTAATTGTGATCCAAATTAAAGGCAAAGTACCTTGCAGTGTATTCTATGTGATTTTAATTAGAACATTGATGTATATTCACCCCGTGTCCCGCGGGGGGCGAGCAGGCCTCCAGGATTTACCGCCTTACTGCCGCGGAAAATTATTCCCTCCTGCTGATTTACTACCCACGTGTTTTTACCTGCATTATTTAGTACAACTGCATTCAATTGTAGTTTTTATTGCATGACACGTAGGTCTGTTATCGCGTGTTGTTGAGAACATTTAGTAGTTTGTCTGATGCAGTAATTACATACGGTCGGGAACTTTAATTTGTTGTGGAGATTCAACGTATATCTGTTTTTGTCGCTTTGTCTAAATGAAAAGTGCTTACTGGTATACAGAATACAACGTTGTGAAGATTGTATTTTTTATTGTGAATAATTCATTGCGACAATTTCTAGAAATAAATAATACTAGAATCTTTAAAAACAAAGCTCTGACTCTTGTAAGAACTGAACAGTTATATTGTATATGTGAGATTATTTTTTTATGAAAACTGATCAATTGTATTTTATGTGGCATTCACTTGTTTTTTCATGTGTAGTCTATCTTCTTTAAGAAAAGTTTTTCAAATAATTTGTATGAAATTGTCTTATAGAAAATTTAGTATGATAATGTTTGTACAAGTCGTTTGTGAGCGGCTCTGGCGGGTATCAATTTGTCGTAAGAAATCCATTGATCCGACTTTAACTAGTTGTTAAGTAAATACAGCGGCAGCTCAAAACTTTTTACTCCCTCGAAACAAACTCCCTCCCGCCGTAGCTCCGTAGCACCGTAGCGGTTTGGCGTCGGTTCATCCTTCACGCTCAGTGATTTATTATTTTGTTACAAGCGTTTGTTCTAAACTTTGCATACGTAGACCTTGTTATTAAAACAAAAGTGATGTTTTTTAAAAAGGATTTGTCGGAGTGTAACTTTAGGTAAGAGGTGGATCAACACCAAGTATAAGATATTGAGAGACAAATACAAATGAAATAAGGACCTAGTCAGTACTACGGTATATATGTATGGTAAGGTAAGGCTTGCCGTTAAGGATGTAATAGAAAAGTCTCGAATGAACATTTACATACTTACTTTTTGTATGTCGACTTTTCGATGATAGGCAACCACTTGCTTTGGTGTACGCATCCTAATGCGATTCGAACGTTGCTACATTAGTATTGTAATATCAATCTTATTACCTATGATATTAGAATCATAATCGCTTAATGAAATGCAAGATATCCGCGCAACTCGTGTTCCGGGTTGTAGCTAGCTTAAAAAGAAAAATGTATTTTCCGGTCGTGTGAGCCGCGCCAAGGAGCTCGGTTTTCGGTAATTTCAGCCGCCGCTGTCGCTGCCGGGTCTGCCGGGCTGCGAGCTGGGTTTTAGGGAAATAGGCTTTTTGACGCATCGCCGGTCTATAGGATTAAGAGTCCTTCCACAGAGAGGTGCTCAGGGCTCGTTAGTTTTATCCTTTAACGCCGCGAGACGATTAAGTCGTGCACAGACGTTGTTTAATGTAAATTCACATCCAATTATAAGAATAATGTAAAAACTACAACTTAATTACTATTTTTGTTCAGAATAATGTTGGAAGTTTATTTAACATCGCCTTTTAATTAAATTTTGATTTATAATATGTAAATAAGTACTTACATACATATAGGTAGGACAACTTACATTCCGCAGAATTTTTTAAAAACAAGGAAAAAAACTGTGCGATTGTTGACATTAATTTCGCATTATTGATTATTAATATTCTTGTTACTGCAGTTGTAATAATTAAGCACCTTTAATAATAATACCTTAGACATTTCCAGTAATATACAATCCACACACGAATGACGCCTTTCTCCTGGCAATATTCCGCGCTCCGACGTAGCACAATGCCTCCGTAGCGCGTAGCACCGTAGCCACAATACGTGAAGGCAAGGCTTCGCGGGCATTGGACGTCAGCCAGCACGCGAGCCAGCTACGATCGATGTCCAATGTAAAGCTTCACTCGCCCCGCGTCGCCACGACACATTCTTATTTTACCTTTGTGTAATACTTTCGTCTTGAGAACAATAAAAAGAACGTATTTTAGTGCAACTTGAGTTGCAAAAGAACATAAATAATGCTTCACAAACAAACAGTGAAAAGAAAAGAAAACAGGAATGTTAATTTAATTTTTGTCTATGTTCTTTGAATAAATAACCAGTAGAATCTTTATGATTCAGTTCCACAAGTCCGTATTATTTATCTCGTATACTTGTGGACGGATACGGAGGAAACCTACTCGTATGAGGAAATCGTTCGAAAAGCATAAATTCCGCTGCAATAGCAAACGTATGTTTTGTGTGGGAACTTTTGGATATTCACTTTCTAAAGCAAACTTTGTTCGTACTTTGGAATATCTGTATAGTTGAATAGTTTAGTGAATAAATAACTTGTAGACATGATCTTTTGTGTATGTTGTACTTTAAATTTTGGTTTCATATTTCAGAGATAAGTTAAAATGTTACAATCAATAGTTTTTGTTGTTTACGTCGTTTAAGATATACCTTAAGTATGAGAAACTTATATTATTACTAGCTTTCGCCCGCGACTACGTCCGCGTGGAATTAAAAAAAACAAATGTGAGTAGTCTATGTGTTCTTCCAGACTATCCTCTACATCTATACCAAATTTCATCGAATTCCGTTCAGCCGTTTAGGCTACAAACTCTAACAAACATCCATCCATCCATCTAAACTTTCGCATTTATGATATTAGTAAGATTTTGTATTTAATTACTGTATGTCATGTTCTTTTTTAGTTATTTCTAATTGTGTTATAGTGTTGTTAAGGATTTAACGTTATTTTATTTTATTATTTTTTTATTAAGTAGACAAACCTCTTGATGTTCGTTTATATAAAATAAGTTAATGTACTATTTATAGTTTATATCCTTGAATGGTATGCAGCCAGCAGACGTTGCTATGTATTAGCATAGACACACAAACACACACGAGATCGATCGTCGTTTATTATTCACGTCAGAATTTATTTGCCCGCCTCGCGTCGCGTCGCGTCGCCGGACTGCCCCACCTTACTGTGTGCCCTCCTCAACGTATGCTACTGTAACTGGCCTATAATATGATTATCTAGTAACCTGTACGTTTTTATTATGACAGCAAAAGTAAATAGTACTTTAGACACAAATAACAAAAAATAAAGCTAAAAAATTTCAATTAGAAAAAAATGTTTCTTAAAAATATAAACAGTGGGCTGCAGGAGTAAATAGCTACTATATATTACGTGTATATAGCAGCCATAGAATATAATCCGTGTTGTGACACAGATAGCGCGGCGCTCCTTTCTCAGGAAGACATCGAAGGCTTCATTAGGCGGCGGAGGAAATGATTCAAAGCCGCCAGCGATTGGAGTGCCTCGAGCTCCGCTCACTGCTCTATACATATGTATGCACGCGCCGTCGCCCGCCGCCGTCTATTTAATAAGTCGCTGACAAAGTTTTTTGCAATATCAAGACGGGCATTACGGCCACGGCGAGCCATTGTTATTGGAAATTGAAAGCGCCAGTTCGCAGTTCGATATTTCCGCGCTTAAGTAGTTTGTTTGCGCGGCGTCGCGCTTTGTTTCCTTTGCAAACGAGCCCGCGCCCAGTTCTGTAATGTTTCAAGACTTGCTTTCGATTGCTCTTCTCTTTCGAGTAGTGTTGCTTTTCTTTTCTTTGGGATCGTGTTTGTTTTAAGTTGGAGTGGGTGCTTTGTAGGAATATCTTGAACTCGGCCGCCTCCCCGGCAGCCGCACGACGCATTCTGAAACTTCCGCCACATGCTATACGGTTCACATTGTCAGCTCGATAACTACACGAAGTAAACATTTTAATTTATTAAATTGAAGGTGCTTACAGGCGCAGCGAAGTTTTAACTTTGTTTTTTACAACCTATCGTTCGATAAATTATTTCCAGAGAGCCTTATTAGTTTGTCGATAGCATAACTTTACAACAGTATTCAAATTTGTTTATTTAAACAATTGAAAAATGCTAGTTGAAAGGTTTGAAATACAAAGCGACGACATCGACAGATACTTAGTTCATAGAGTACGAGGTTTTAGTTACGTGCGTCAAGTAAAAATGTAAATCCTTGCAAAAGCAATCAATCGGGGTGCACTCTCGCCGCGCCGCTTTGCGGGGACACCGCACGAATATCTAATTTTGTTTGTTACCATCCCCGCGCCCCACGGCCCCACTCACCCCGCGCAGGGTGCCGCCGCGCAGGCGTCGAACACCCCTAAATCCTAGCGGACGTTTTGATGGATCACCCTTAATGACAAGCACTGAAGGGGCGACCGAGTGCTGTGACACAAATATTTCGATACTTTTCAAAATTCTACTTTTGTTAATATTTTTGTTATTAAAATAATATTGTTAAGTACGGGATTATTCCACATTGAAAAGTGATTAAAAATCCTTAGTAATTTGTCATAGATAACATTAACAATCACATTACGAGTATAAACTGATACCGAAGTCAAGTATCACTTGTAATTTAAAGGTCGTGTTAGTTTTACTTAATGTTTTGTAATCTTAGATATTAAGATGTAAGTAACGAAGATCTAGAAATGTCTAACTCGTATAAAGAGTTTCATAATATCGATATCGATAGATCTCTGCGTGTTTGTTTCCCATGCCTAGTGCCGGTCGGGTGTACGGCAAGCGCCCTCCGCGACATGAGCAGAGCGCTCCAATTGTATTAGACATTAGCGGAGCGCCAGCGAGCCACCGACTGCTTCTGTTACTAACTACTATTACTCTATTACACGGAGAAACAGTTTTGTCATTAAATAATAGCCTGAAATTCTAAACATGCGAATTATTAAAAATTAAATAAGTAAGAATTACACAAGAAAAGTACATATCTATCATATCTACATTATACAAGAAAAGGCATTTTACTTAAAAAAAACTCCCTCAAATTTAGTACAAGATTGGCACTGGATAAGTAGGTCTTATTAAGCTTTTCCATTCGAAACCTTCTTGGTTACGTCTAAACATCAGTATATCTAAACATAATTACTACCCGATTATAGTTTGGTGTCTTAACCGACTGTATAAAGGAGGAGGTTCTCTGTCTGTATTAATACTTTGTCTAAGATATCTAAAGTAACAAACGAATAGAAAAAGTTTGATTTATCTTTTATTATATTTACAGGACGCCACATCGAAGTCTCGTTGTACCGACGTTAGAATAGCTCGAGAAATGATAGCCCCAACTTGTAACCTCCTATTTATATTTATCGTAAAAGTTATCGCTACAGAAATTAACTTCTCAAAGTAAATACAATTTTTGGCAAGATTTCAAACGTGAAATGTTAGAATGATTTTTTCGCCAAGTTTTCACATAATATTTAATAAGATTTCTCTTTGGGATAATTCTACAAAATAACTTCGCAAGTAAACTTAATAGGGATAAAGTAAAGCGATATAAACATAGACTAAAAAAAATGTTTAACATTTGACCTTCAAGAGATAAAGTTTCAGAGCACGAATGAACACTTTTCCGTCTTATATTTATTAAAACCTTTAAAGCTTAAGTTTAAGATAGTCCCTGCATCTAGACATGCATATCTCGAGACGGATGTATTTTTAAAAAGCTTTTCAGGACCATTAGTACGCTGTTCTTTTTCTTTTTTAAGTATGTTTTACAATACATATGTAAAATTATGTTGTCAACCTCTTGTGATATCTATATTTCTATACTAATACTATAAAGAGAAAAGATTTGTATTTTCGTATGTATTGAAATAACCCCAAAAACTACTGGGTCGATTTTAAAAATTGTTTCACCGTTAGAAAGGTAATTTATTTGTGAGCAACATATATTTTTTATTATTATTTAATTTCTCGCGTACGAAGTCGTGAGCAACAGCTAGTTTATAATGAAGAGGTACAAAAATATCAGTAGAAAGAGAATGTGTTATTAACGTATGTTAACTCTATTTTTTTATTAAACATTTCTTACGATTTATTTTCAAAGATAGACAAAAGTGTGAAATCTTTGATGTTATTAAGGAGGTTTTATTATCGGACAGATTGTTATTATTATCACACTTTGATCCCCATTTCTTCAGATCTTCGTGTCACATACAACTGCTCTTGTTCTCTTGATTTACTATAGTTATAGAGATTTTTTTATAATACAGTGTAGAAGTTGTATTAAATACGATTTATTAAAAAATAGCTTTTGGTGTTCGTTACCGGTATTCTACTCAATTGATATCAGTGTTTGAGCAATAAATAAATTAAATTTGCCAATATTCAGATTTCTATTGTACTAAAACAAATGCTATTGTAACTAACAATACAATTTTAACAATTCGTTTAAATTGGAACTTTTATTGAGTTTTTATCAACAGTACAATTCCGGGCGATGCTCCCTGATGTACACGAATCTTTTAAATTTGTTATTTGAGGGATTGATGTATTAATTAATCATGAAAGGCGGAGGCCGGGGCCTGCGTGCGTTGTTGAAAAATGCATGAGCGACTAGTGGAAATAATGAACCGAGTCACGGACTCCCATCACTCGAATGCACCGCAACTATTACTGAAGCAATTTTCTTTCATCGATTGTATCGCCATTACATCATTCTGTCCTCCATTTGACCTTTCACTTCATTTTTTATTCACTTGCACGTGTTTTGTTTCATTGCCCTTTTGTTTGGAAGTGAGAACTCTATTTGGATTTTTGTGTTTACAATGTTTTAGTTTTCATAAAAATTATTAGAGTTAATATCGACAAGTCAGGATGTAGTAAAGATATATTTAATATTGTCGTTTGTAGTGTGTATATTATGTAGTTAATTTTAAAATTCTTTTCACATACATAGAAACGGAGAAAAAATATTTCTATGTCGTATATAAAATTACAAGTATAACATTGGAAAAACTTCAAAAGCATATTTGCTTTGATGTTCGCAGTAAACATTAGCGTTATATTTATTGCTTCAATAGAAATTTTCGAAAAGATTTATGATGTTGAATCAAGTACTGGATAGTTTTTAACATTTTTAACGTAAATCACCTTTTTATTATAAAAATAACCTCTACGTTACTAGCACAGCGATAACTAATATTAGTTAGTATAGAATATTATGTCTAGATATCAAAGAGATATTATATATATATATATATATATATATTTAGATATCTAGACTATGTATATATCTAGTACAAAGGTACATCTTTTTATCTAAATAAAACAATTAATTCCAATTTTATCTACCTTTTTATTTCTATCATTAAATATATTTTTCTAATTGCAGGTGTTACAACGCTACCTAATTCCGGTAAGTCAAATGCTATTGTTTTTTTAATAAAAAAAAACAATAATCCCCGAGTCTAAGTTGCTGAGAGGTGAGCCACATGAGCGCGGCAGGAAACGGAACCGGGCCGCAGCCGCCGCAGCCGCGCAGTAAATCGCAGTAAATCGCTCGTCGCACACATTTTGTTGTCGTCGCATGCGCCGGCGCACCACTGCTTTTGCAGGATGACCATATTATCATGGATTGATGGATATTCTCCAACTTTTTCTGACTTCTTGAATATATGTATTACGATGTGTAATAACTGAACCATTTACGTTACGTTACTAAAACATAAGTTATTATTAAAAAATAAATGCCTAAATATTTTTTGTTTAATTTTATTTTTGTTTTTCCTAGTTTGATTGTAATTTGGAAGAGTTTTTTACTTTTAAATAAATATAACGTTACTTGACAGTTACTTTAAATCTAAAGTAATGGTCACCTTATATGGTCACGTCTCGATGTGTGCACATTCGTCAGGAGTCAGGAGTCTGGCGAACTGCGCGCACTTAACTAATTTACTGCCGCCGCTCGTCTCGATATATCCGCGGTGGGTGGCGATCGCACTTTGAGATACCCAGTCTGAGATTGTTCAATATCCATTGTTAAATTTAAACATGATTTAGCTTGTTTAAAAGTCAACATGTCTTACAGTTCCTCTAGTTTTGAAGATAGGCATGGGCTGTCCGCTCAATTGTAGTTTATTAAAACCTATCTCATACCTGTCAATTAATTCAGATGGAATTTCGATATTAATGTCTTGAAATCTAAAGAGCGAGGAACCTTCTTACGTTTTGGAATGGTGTAATCTATTGGATATCGTAAACAATAGTGTAATATTATAAAATGATCAGTTTAGTGTCTGACTGTATATGTATGTACATGTGTACGTGACGACAATACATTAAAGTAACACCTAATATCTACTCGACACAAATATTTCTTGTAATTTGGCAAACATTAGCCGATGAGGTTTCACACTTCTGTTGATTTTACAACAATGTCGTCGAAGCACAATTTCACAGCAATTAAAAACCTTAAGTTCATGTACTTAAGCTTATTTTTAATTGGATAAAAGCCTTGGGCTTGAGGTTCTAAATTATACACATATCGTGTTTTAAGTTGTCATTCATTAAACGTGCAAATAATCTTTAGAGATTGGAATAAGTAGTAAAGTAACGTGAAATAAAAAAGGTAGAGTTCGCAGTGCTCTGTAAATTTTTAACTTAACACTCAGAATTTGCCCATAAGACTTCTTATAGGCAAATTCTGAGTTAAAATTTAAGTGGTAGTAGTGGTCTTATTATTTAAAATGCTAACAGATATTTCAATGTCGTTTTAGTATTCGGTTGTTAGTCTCAGAAAGTAACCTCAATTGGACTTTAATTAGACTAACATGAAAGTCAAAGGAAAGAAGTCCCTTTATAGGTCAGGCTCACACAAGCAGCGGGACTCGCGTGCGGTCGTGGCGAGGATCCTTTTAGGAACCATATTAATTCTCTCCCGGCTCTTTGCAACAGCCAGTGTTATCCGCGTCTCGTCAATGCGGATACACGTCCCATTAGCAAATGCGATTAATTACAAATATTAAAAACGGTTACTACTATATCGTTACTGCTTAATTTATTAGCGAGCGCATCGCCAGCGCCGCGCCGCTTTAATCTGATGATCGAAAATCGACAACGAAAAATACTGTTTTTCATTTTGCTTAACAGCTACACTCATATTTCATTAATCAACAAACATTTGCTGTATTTATGAGGCGTAGCGCGATTTCATTTACTTTTACCACTTTTACGTTAGTTTTTAATTATACATTCTAATTAGTTTTTTGTAGTGTTAATTAATTTGATCTATTGGATTATTAAATATTTTTTAAACTCTAATATCAGAAGAGTTTTGGATATGTTGCCAGTCTCTTGTCATCATACTAATATTATAAAGAGGAAAACTTTGTTTGTTTGATTGTAATGAAATAACTCAAAAACTACTGGGCCAATTTCAATAATTCTTTCAACATTAAAAAGATACGTTGACAGTGAGTAACATAGGCTATGTTTTATATTATTTTTTAATTCCACGCGGACGGAGTCGCGGGCGAAAGCTAGTAGTATAAAGGAGAGAATTAATATAAGTGTGTAGTGTTTATTTGTATGGTATATGTAATGGTTTGCTAAATCCATCAGATCATACAATAGTAGTGTTAATGCGCGTGTGATGACGTCATCAGACGCGCCGAACCCGCGCATGCCGCGCGCCGCGCCGCCGGGATTAGCGCTGCTTGCTCAGTAATCAGTAGCCAGGGGTTACAATAACGTTTAATACATAGGTATATTATATGCCATACTATTTAAAATATCCTTACCTATATACAGTTCTTTCATACATCTTCATACAACCAAAACTTGAAGGAATCCCGCACCTTTTTAGTACCACCAAAATTGTTGCATTTAAATTACAACTAACATTTATGAGTCTTTTAAAAAACTCGTATAACCCACCTACTCGAACCATAAGCATGTTAAGTTAATCTTACTATCATCTCAAGATATTGATAGTAAACATAATTAGACAATTATCTCGTTAAATGAGCGTATTATTGTTACATAAAGTAGCGTTGTCCGGTGCTATGAATGGCCGCGTTTACCACTAGATAGGAACCAGATTATAGCTAATCCCGCACGAGTAGTGCAGCGGCGCAGTAGTGCAATGGCGTACTGCCTGTTCCGGTGCAATGCTAACATCCTGATACTTATCTAAAGAGCTGTGCTCCTATTCATCGGTGTAATATAAACTTGGTATAGTTACATCCATAATTTTACTGTAGTGCAGTAGGTTAGCCGATAGATTCAAGCTTTAACTAACAGTACTAAGCAGACGGTATTAGGTCGGTATTAGTATTAGAAGGGATGTCATCGGCAAATATCTTTGTGGCCTATGCAATAATAATTACATCTTCCTTGTCCTTCTATTCAAAGTAGCGTCAAATTAACCAATTATGATTTTCAAAATAAAGATGTTGACTATAGATAGGGACATTATGCGTACGCGCTTCCTTTGGCCATGTGTAGATCTGTGAGCTGTGAATGCATCTTCAGTAACTACACCGACGTCGACGTAAACACTGACCTTATTAAGGTACTGACCTTGCTTCTTATTTACTTTTAAAATATATAACGTTTGATTCTACGTCTATTAATTTAATAAACTTGTTCACGAAAAGACATTGTAATAAATAACAAATAAATTGTTCAGCACCTAATGAGTAAATGCCTATTGTTTTCTAAAATATGTTATGCGTTTCCAAATCTCATAAATCTGCCGACTTATTTGTAAAGATAACATTGTTCCGAATCCAGACTTTACGTGCAAAAAACGACAATTTAGATTTAACTTTATTATCAGAGTAAAAGCATTTCGTTAGATAACAAGCGAACATTAAAATGTTGAACATGTTTATCGATAAAATTAGTGAGGCTCTGCTTTGAAATGCTAACATAATTTGTACCCGTAGCGTCGCGTCCCTTTCGAGTACGGGTTTTTTGCTTCTTTTGGTCTCGGGACATGTCTTTTTATACAAATAAGACATTTGCTCCGTTACTACAAAAACTGAGCGCTTGATAAACGAAACATGATAAATTTTTAGTGTTGTTTATCGACCTACATCGATATCGATATTTTTTCTATTTAATATCATGTTTTCATAATGTGAAAAATTAAACTTCTTAACAAAAAAATAAATTTATTTTTTAGGTACTTTGAAATAATACATACTAGATGACTAGTACTACTTAGTAAAGCATAAATTCTAGTTTTAAAAAGTAATCTTTAGAAAACTTGCGTCAATGACATTATTTGAAACATATTTGCATTTTTTAACCGACGGGCTTTTTAATACAAACTTGTGTGCTTTTATCGATATCGAAGATGTTCGTTTGACCATCGCTGGTCATCACTAGCGACATCTTCAAGTGGTCCTTTAAAAGATCAAGTGCGTCTACCTGCGCCGAGTGTCCCCGCATGTCGTCTCACTGTCGCCTTACTGTCGCCCACCGTCGCCTACCACCAGCCACTTGTCTATTGCTTAAAAAGTCAACACAAGTGGCAACGTTATAACATGTGCAATACGTTTTAGAAGTGACTAATTTCTTAGGAAAAAAAATGTTATAAAAAAGATCTAGGTATTAAAGGCAAAAATCATAAATCTAAATATTCTTTTCATGTGACACCTTAGAAATATCGCCTAATTATTTTGTAGGATCTTCAGTGAGTCGTTATCGCATCCGCTGTTCTCAGAAGCAGCTTATCTATGCTCTGTTCTCAGAAGTAACAGTGGCGACACCAAGCGGATTTGATGCCCAGAATGCCGAATTAATGCCCCCGCGGACACCGCTCATGTTCGCACGGTAAAAATTACTAAGTATATAACTAAGCTAGTTGCTTAGTTATATACTTAGCTGTTTCCTAGTCTATAATTACAATATTCTGTTATTGCTACAATGTTATGTTGCTACATACATTCAATTCGAACTGACAGTTAAAACTTAGCAGTCGAATTGTTTAGTTAAAACAGGCATCTTTAGAAGACTTTGAGTAGCTACTAGCTAACGAGTTTTCTTATGATTATTATTACAGTAATATAAAGAAAGTAAAGAATGGTTGGCTTCAATAAAACAAGTCTAATAGTGAGGACGGTGGCCACTTCACACAGCGATAAATTAAGGGAAGTCCATTTAATATAAACACAGACAGTGCCTCCCCCTCCCCCTCCCCATGTCCCCCGGCCTAATGGAGGGCAATCGAGTGTCAGAAGTCTCCGCTCAGTTTTTCCCAGCAGCGCCGCCGTCGGGAAAATTAACAATCGATCAAATGGAGCGCCTTAAGTGCCGTTTGAACTTGATTTAGGCACCATTCACACTGTCGCATAATTAGCTAAACACAGGATAGGCCTGGATTATACAATACACATAGAGTTATGGAGAAAATCTATACCCTATTTTTAAAACCGATAAAGTATAAAATTAATATTCAAATTCATCTGGTATAAAAATACTTAATTGTACGAGAATATAAAATCAATTGGATAGGAAATTAAAATAAAATAATTATTATAGTCGTGTCGTGTTTCGCAACGTGCACGCGGCCCCGCCTGCAACTGCTTCAGCGCTCTCATCGGCTCCAATTTACCGAAAATCTGAGAGCCCTACAGTTTTAATCAATTTCCCTCTTTATTGAGATCAGCAGGCTGCGATTAAGCGCCGCTGCAAATAAATTTTGTTGCTTTTCAAAAGCGGGGAAATATTGCAAATATCGCCCTATTTGTAAACTCCAACGAAAAATACAGTTTTCATAATTAAATATAGAGTTGATACGTTTATATCTCTCGTGACTGTCAACATTCGTACTGAGTTAACAATTTACAATTATTTTTTAGCTACCTTATATAAAAGATAGAAAAATAGTTAACTCTATTTCAAAATTCTGGCTCAAGGCAAAAACTTTTAAAATAGCAGAAAGCAGTCCTCAACCTTCATTTAAAAAAAAATTAAACAAGTTTTTACATTCCATGACATCTACGAGGCAGCCCTACCGGAAATTCTGAGCAATAAGCTCTCAATAAGTTTACGACCTCTTCTAAAACATACATATACCCTGACCGCGGCGCCGCTCTTATAATATTCGCAGGTCGCTGCTGTTTTTTCCACTTCTTATTTTCAATTTTATGTCCAATGCCTCTTAAGACTCTCAAAGACCTTATTGACGTTTGGTCCAAGTGATAGAATTATGTTGTTTCGTTACGAGAGAATTGTGTAGGCATCAAGGGCGGACAGAGATATTCCTCCATAAAGAATCGAAAAACGAAAAGAAGCTATAACTACTTCGAAAATGACTATATTAATGGAAGCTGCTCCCTAGATCTAGCCTAGATTATCGGCTGGTTACGCCTATAATAGCCGTGCAGACAGACAGACAATGTGTTAACTTTATTTCGAATTGCTGTTCCAATAACCATATAACTAACTATTGCCAAAACCCATGTATCCGCTAAGCTTCTGTCTTGCGCCAAAAAATAAAATACATTATCCTCTTTTTGCGTAAACCCACATTGGGCTATAAACCGCCTCACAAAATACGACACTGCATTATTTGACACACTTACCTTTGCTGTTGACAAACTCTACGTTATTCAATTAAGAACCTACCTGCGTACAACATAAAGAAGTTATTTCATGATATCAAATGAATGATATTATTGGTTTCGGGGTTGGTGTGAAATAAAATGAATATTAAATTTTAGTGATTATTGCATCGAGTTACGGCCAATAAGTTATTGTGTAACATGATACAGTGATTGTGCGAGGTTGAGGTTATATTTGTTTACGGTACGGGTACACCTTCACGCCTCGCGCCACAGGGGGCGGCAGGCGGAATAAACTGCGATCGCTTTGTGCAGTAAAAGCGTAGGTGTTACACGTTACATTTCACGTTTTGTGTATGTTATATAAAATAATAAACAGGAAAAATATGGCGCTGGTATTCGACTGAAACTTAAAGCGAAATTTGACCAATATAAAATGTGGAATAAGTCGCGAATTTCAATGTAACCGTAAAAAAATACGCTAACAAAGCAATTTGTGTCGGTGACCAGCCATATATCTGCGAAAAAACGTGACCGCGCGCAATAAGGGTGAAAAATAACGGATCCGATGTGAAAAATGTAAGCGAGATATCGCAGGGGCTGACAGAGGGCGCGCAGCGACAGGGCATTTAGGCAATGAAGTACAGCCGGTAATTATGGGAAATACCTGCGAAAACACCGCCGCAAACAAGGATCCATTACTGAATCGTGTCGAGTCCGCGAATGAATGAAATGAACGAGTACGAATGATGGAACAAAAATTATCATTATAATTACAATGTAGAGTACATTGGATCTTCTTTTATGTTTTTTAGAAAAATAAAGTGATAAAGATGATTTTTACATTTTATTAATTAACTGGCTTTGCCCCGCGACGTACGGAAACTAAAAAAAACTTAGTAAGTAGCCTGTGTTCTTCCAGACTCTGTTTTACAACTGGTTCTCTGTTTCAAATTTAATTGAGATCCGCTAAGCCGTTTAAAAGTAATCGGAATATGTGAGAAATTGCCGAAAACATCTAAATAAATTTACTTATATAATACATAGTATATTAGAGTATAACAAATCCCGCAGGTGCGAATGACTTACAGGGAAATAAATAAATCACCGGGAGCCGAATAAATATCCGTGGTAAAGTACCGTAAGTCCATCGAGGCGGTCGGAATGGCCAATACACCTTAATACCTAATACCTGGTGCTCCCATAAAGCTACCGGTATTATTCAAAGAATAAGTAAATGCAGACGGTGTCCGGCTTTACATCTAATTGAATATGATAACAAAGTCAAAGCTGACTTAAAGGAAGTTTTGGAATTTACGATTTTTAGCAGCATTTTTAACGGATTAAAATATATTTTAATGTAACGATTCACATTCCTGCATATCTAACTAGTATTAAATATTGAATCTACTCACATTTGATTATTAACTGGCTTCAATAAAGATTAATTCGTACATTTTCTACAACACTTTGTTTGGTTATATTAAAAGTACGAAACGTATGTAGATAAATGTCCTGTCTGGTAAGTGATCGCTCTTTGGCCGGGTGTAAGTTCCCCGAATAAATCAGAAGCGTCGGGTCACGCGCGGGAGCACTCGGGCTCCGGCGAGGTGGGGCGGAGTCCGGGAAAGTTTCCGGATGTACCTGCAGGCTGGTCTACAGACAGAGTTGGTTTCATGCACTCAATATTAATTTGGAAATCAGTTTGCGGCAATTTACAATTACTTCGGCAATTCACAGCAGGACTTTGATGAAAATTTAATTTAACGATGATATTTCAAGTTTAAAAAGCACGTGGAATAATAATAGTAATTTAGTAAGGTTATAAAATATGAAAAATACAGAAGATTGAATTTAAAATAGTGATTTAAGAACAGCAGCGAGAAAAAAACTACAAAACTTGGAAATTGGATTGTAAAATATAAATAGAGTTGTAGTAAACTGTTGTGAGAATGGAGCCTGTGGGGATGGGGCTGGGGGGGGGGGGGCGTGTGGTACCGCTCAACGGCCACCTGTGCGTCACCGGGACAGTTAAATTTTCATGCCCTCTAACGCTATGCATTTCTAGTAACTAAAGTCGATTAAACTTTCTTTAGATAAAACTTTTATAAAGTGAATTTTGTATTACAGTATTATTTGTTACACAAATTGTTAACAAACATTAACTTTGTTACAAATACAAATTATGTTTCTTGTTATTAAAGAGATACGCGTAAACAAAACTTGTTATAAAATTGATTGGAACGTTTTAACCAAATCTCGTAGGCACCAAAAGATTGTAGTAATTAAAAAAACTAATTTGGTTTAACTTTAACAAGTCGCACGCGTCTCGTTTACGTGTCTGTTTACTTTGAAGCCATGTCCGAGAGATGGCGCGACAGTCGCCGCTTCGTTATCTTAAGATACCCAATTAATTAAAGTAATTCGGTTGCCTCAGCGGCGGCAGGCGGCCAATTAACGCGTAACCCGACACCCTTACACTATGTTTGACTTAAAAACAATATTGTTATTGGAAGTGAAATCATTCGTTAATTATCGTTCTAACAGATACGATTTTAATGTTATTTGCTAACTTTGTCGGGACTCCTTTGATGTTTTTAATATGTTTTGGACTTATTTTCGTTTAATTGAGATTATTTCGGTTACATTATATCTTGAAGATAAGTTGTATTTGGTAACGATTTTTAAGGATTTGCTTCGATAGTTACTAATTGTTTTATACTTTCATTTCAAGGTAGCATTGCTCATGCAACGTTCAAACTCTATCCCGTTCGGTAAAGAACGTAATATTTATTTAAATCTCGCGCTTAATTTTGTTCCATATGTGTCCTAAAAATATAATCAGCAACTTAATAAATTATCTGACAAAACAGTGATATTAATTATCAGTATACGGCTAATTTAGAGGCAACGAGCTGTCGCGCTAATGAGGCCGGCATGCGAGACACTTCGCGGGTGTCTAGCGCATATTAATTACGTGTCGCGTCTGTCTGTCTGTCCTGGTGTCTGTGTCTCTGTGTGCAAGTGTCGGGTTGCTGATTTTTTGTGTGCACTCCGAAAGTAGAGGGCGCGATGAACCAGAGAGTGAGCAGGCGCTGAGATTTCGTTGCACATCGGTATAACATTACAATGTTCCCTCGTGTTTGTTTAACGAAATATTATCACCGCAGCATATTGATTGCAGATGTGTTGATGTTTCACAATTAAAGAATGTTTACTATTCAATTACACTTTGCCACTGCTATAAAAGGTTTTAAGATGTTTAAAATATAAAGGAAAAGTATTTAATAACAGAAAAATCATTACTACTAGCTGTTCGCGTGCGGATTCATATTCATATGCGTGAAATTATAAAAAGTTTATTTTATTGTTTACATTTGTCAAATTATCAATAGCAAATGTCAAAATGACATGACATGACAAACCTTAGCAATCTTTTTTTCTTGATGTTGGCAGCAACTTATGGTCTCTTTCCCACATTAAGGTTTTTAATAGCAAGAAATATTGTTTTTAAAAGAAAATGAACCTTGTAAGTTGTAGATACGGTTTAAAATAACTGTGCCATTGTTCTGTATGTTGTGGTTAGGAAGGGTCAGTAGTTCCCATGTCATAAACAATGATTTAGACGTAGTTAGGAGGTCGTCGCGCGGCCTTGTGCCCGTCCCGAGCTGTTTCATTAGCGTTATCTGACCCTCATATAGAATACTAATACACCAACTACTTTCAGCTCTATAAATTGCTTTGGGACGAATTCATTTACGTCTTAGAAAAGACGGAAGTTTACTCGTGATTATTTATATAAAAGAAATAAAAAATTCATTCCTTATCACATATATTAAGGTAACCATAAACTCTCTTATTTCAAATCAGTAACAGAAGGCGGCAACATTTTTTAATTAATATCCAACCATATGTGACAGATCGCGTCATAACAAATCAAAATGGCTGCCGGTGTGATGCGAGGACCGTCATCCTCCGTCATGTGCCGTCAGATGGCGCCTCATCTGACGGCAAATTGAATTCGTGGCAAACGTCGGCGCGCATTACGGGGGCCGCGGGAACGTATCAATATGAGATGTCGCATCAATTTCAGCGCCCAATTTCATATTTACCCTCACACGACCGAGGGCTGCTTCTACTTAATAAGACAGATGTAGCCAAGGTTTATGTATCGTCTGATTAGTTTTTAATAGCAAGAAATATTGTTTTTAAAAGAAAATGAACCTTGTAAGTTGTAGATACGGTTTAAAATAACTGTGCCATTGTTCTGTATGTTGTGGTTAGGAAGGGTCAGTAGTTCCCATGTCATAAACAATGATTTAGACGTAGTTAGGAGGTCGTCGCGCGGCCTTGTGCCCGTCCCGAGCTGTTTCATTAGCGTTATCTGACCCTCATATAGAATACTAATACACCAACTACTTTCAGCTCTATAAATTGCTTTGGGACGAATTCATTTACGTCTTAGAAAAGACGGAAGTTCACTCGTGTTTATAAATATAAAAGAAATTAAGAATCCTTCCGTAGCACATATATTTAGGCGATCGTAAACTCTCTTATTTCAAATCAGTAACATAAGGCGGCAACATTTTTTAATTAATATCCAACCATATGTGACAGATCGCGTCATAACAAATCAAAATGGCTGCCGGTGTGATGCGAGGACCGTCATCCTCCGTCATGTGCCGTCAGATGGCGCCTCATCTGACGGCAAATTGAATTCGTGGCAAACGTCGGCGCGCATTACGGGGGCCGCGGGAACGTATCAATATGAGATGTCGCATCAATTTCAGCGCCCAATTTCATATTTACCCTCACACGACCGAGGGCTGCTTCTACTTAATAAGACAGATGTAGCCAAGGTTTATGTATCGTCTGATATTTTTTGAAAGTGTACCATAATATGTATTTTATACTGTTTAAAGCACGCTTTTAATTCATCAATCGTGTTAAGATGAAATTCAATAATTTAGAACAAAAAACATAATTGTTATGTAAGGACAAACCTTAGTTAATGCTATAAATATCAGAAGCATCGAGATTTACGTCTATTTGTATTGCTATGGTTTGTCCTGTCCTGCATCGTAACATTGGTATGTAAACAGGCAGTCGGAATGATAGGAAATACTATAACGTCGTTACAGAGGGGGCGGGGTGTGTGCGCGGGGCGGGGGGGGGCAGCAATGCCCAATCAAACGCACAGCTTACATGCCCAGTGTAGATGTTGCACATGCACACACTGATGCTGTGGACTTGACAATTGTAGACACTAATAAATGGTGACATCCTCCAATTTTTTTTGATAAAAATTAAACGGAACAAACAAATGTACAACAGGGAAATTAAATTATTTGTATTATACATAAACTACACTGTAACAAAATTGGATAACGTATTCAAAATAAAAACAGTACATTTAGCTTTACTTGAACGACTGTATATAAAATGTTTGTTTCCTTATTTGATTTTTAATGAATATTCATCTTTAGGAGAAGGGAAATGAAAAAGTCAATCTGCATACAAGGCTTATAGGAAAATGTGGTATGTCCGCAATGTCAGTGGTCGCCGGTAGCATAGCAAGTGCACGCGTCGTCGCTGATTGCTGATTGCATTAGCGCTGGCCGCTCGTTAGTCCCGCGCCGGCCGCATGCACGCCATGCCATGCCATGCACTGCTCTGCAATGCACGCCATGCCATGCCATGCACTACTCTGCCATGCAACTTTCGCACGAATTATTGAATGCCAGTCCGGTGGCCGACGCCGACCTAATGCTAATTGTACGGACGGAAACGATTGTTCCATTTTCGTTCCTTTTGAATTTGTGTCTGAACCTTTGACTGCAATTTTGTAACCCACTAACACGAAGGAATGTAACGATTCTGTATTGATTTACTACCTTTCGAACTATTCTTATTTTCTTAGTTGACCGGTTTATTTATTACGTTTTGAAATATTCTTTTTCTCTTTTATTTAAAAATGTCAATGGTCATTCAAAGACGTTTCGAGAGCATCTTGTATCAGTCGTACAGTCAAGTGCTCGTTTTAAATTAAAGGTAAAAATTGAACAAAGTCTCGTACAAACTGAGCACAGACTTGAACGCAAACGAGTCATCTGAACAAACACAGACAGACGCGAGGACGTGTTTTTATTGATTCGTGGTACTTAGCATTGACGGGTGCTGTCTGCCTTCGTCATTAAATATTGTTTTTATTAACCAAACGATACCCGGGCCTTTTCTAAAATATTCGATGACTATAAGAAGGTCTCAGACCTTTGTCCTGGTTACAATCAACATAAAATTTTCATCAAATTATGTTAATGACGTAGGTAAATATTGAAAATTGACATGATTGTCCAATTTTGGTAATGATTTTTTCGCCTCGACCACCGCCGTGTAACAACCATATTTACTCAACAGATATCATGATTGGTGTTTGTTCGCGCGGAAATATTTTAGCGTTGAGTGCGTTACTGCTGACTCATTGACCCAAAATGAACGTGGAGCCGCGAGTCATGCTCCGCCGGTAAACACTGCCACTAACATAATGGACTTTAGCGGTCGCTCAGCATTAACTACGGCCCTTTTCAGTCTTGTCGGCGCTCAAACAGGAACAATCATTCCTAATGATCGGGAATCAGGAAAATCCTGTTTTTTTTACGATTAAAAGTAGGGCGGAATTTTATTTTCGCTTCATTACTGCGTGATGTAGCTTTTTCCATTCATTTATTTTTATTATCTTAGGCACTGGTTGTATTAGATGTGCCTTTGACTGATGTCACTAAGCCTATTAGAACTTACATGTATGTTCACACCCTTATATCATTTAGCACATAAGTTACCCGAAAAAAGTAGACTAGTTCATACATGCCGTGTTAATTAGATTGATAATGAAGATCAATTTCATTTGAAATTTCCATAAAAGTCATTCTTACAATGTACATATAAACTACAGCAAAACTAACATAGATATATAGGACATTTCTAAGATATCTAGCGTGTAACATGATTGCCACTATGCTGCTACTTCTTTTTTGTGTGTATTCGAAAATATCGGCAATAAAGTTGGCAATCGCTCAAGCCACAGCCGCAAGCCGCCAGCCGCCAGCCGCCAGCCCTGTCCTTCACTGCCACCTCCAGACGAGAGGCGCCCCCAGTTACATGTTGACTTCTATTTGAACGATGTTTTCACTAGAATTACTCAAAGGAAAACGTTCGACGTGGAAGTGATTCGCCAATTGATGTTTCGTGAATTGTTTTATTGTGTTTGTTTACTTTTATGTGCCAACATTCGATTTGTAAAACAAAAACGTTACCTCTTTGTGTACTTCGCAAAAGAAACAATGACTCGAAAGCGTCTAAACAATTGTAACACTTCTGCTCTCGACATTTCCTTATATGCAACATTTATTAAGTTGTATGACAAATGCCTTACTCGCACCAAGTTACTTAAGTTAATAACAGCTTATAAGTGTCCAAAGCTGTCACATGCATTAAGTAAAACAGACTATTATATATCTCAAGTTGCTACTACAAAAGCAGAAGGTTATTTTTCACACTTGGGGCCCTATTATAACTACTAAAGGAACTTAAATTACCAAAATTTTCTGCTTGGTACCTATTCCAGACTCACAAAAAACTCGCAAACAAATAGCATGTGCCTGGGACACATGTCCATGGCGGACACGCCAGCACATGTCATGCAATTGCATCGCCATCGAGTTAGTTGCAGTCAGCGTCGACCGCAGCGCTCACCCTTATTGGATCTATTCTTTACTACGCAGATTTAGAAATGTATAGACACGACATCAATGATAAATATTTGCATGTTCAAAGAAAAGTTTAGATGTTATATTACCTTTTCATATGGTTTTTATTGTATCTCTTTCTTTGTTTTTTGTATTCACTTTATTTCTGTCTCTGCGTATTATTAAAAAAAAAAACAAAGAATTTTATTTAAAAAATAACGGTGTAGTCATAAAGATTTATGAAATCGTCCTCACCCCATATTAATTTTATTTAGCATGTAGATACTTTTCTTACTAGAATAGTATCTACTTATTGCCAAGTCTGTAGGATGGCTAGGTGTGTACCGCGCGAGTCCGCAGAGCACACGTTTTGATTGAGTCCACAGTTTACGTTCAACACGGGCTGCTTGTTATTTCCACACCTCGCTGTTCCGACAGTGACAGGACAGCGCAACTCACACGCCTCAAACAATTCAATTTCAACTATATTACTTTTGTATCTAGGTGTTTTTTTCATTGTCAGCGATATCCCTTGTTTGAACAAACAGACGGCCGGTTATATTTGACAGGTTTATCGAGTACAGAACGATGGTAGAGACAAAATGAACTGCGCTCCCGGATACTAGATTTTTAGATGGATGTATGAAAGCTTTTTGATGGAATCCTTGATTCAATTTTGCGCTTAAAAAGTTTACTGTAACCTTATAGCTTTTCCAGTTATATTCTAACATTCTAGTAATGTTTCTTTGTTACAAAAACATTAATTTTGGATCATAAACTTACCTTAAGCTAAGAGATTTTCAACTCTTTTGCTGAGTCACGTAACAATAGATATGAATGAAGTTAAATTATCACATTGGGGGCCCACTAGCCACTAGCGACGTATAGGATGGCGACAAAGTAATGTACAATAATCAATCTTTCTCATTCAATTGCGGTTGGCAGGCGGGGCGTTAGCAGGCCCGTACGGCAGCCCATAAATTAGGATGTATTTACCGAGAGAGCCATTGCGACAATCAGGCAGAAACGGAGTGGGCAGTGATCCATCATCAGCCGTCGAGCTCGGGGACGACCGCTTCTGAGAAAGAACGCGACAACCAATTGCGACGATTGATCTTAATTTAATATTAACGCGATTGGTGATGTCTTGTTAGTAATGTTGTGTAGCACCCGGGGCTGCTCACTCTACTCTTGAGCGCTTTTACTGAACTCAGTGTTGTCTGTTTAAAATAACATACATTAGACAGTCTTATATGAAGGGTACATAATTTAAATCTGCCTGTATGATGTTTTACATTGTTAATTCAACAAAAGCTTAGTCATGAATACTTTGGTGCATTATCACAACAAAGAGTAATAATTCAATCGGCAGTTACCTGCGTCTTATCTGCCGGAATATTTAGCAGGATATGCCGAGTGCAAGCGCGATGCCGGAGCCGACAGCCGCGCTTATCGTATTTACACTAAACCACAATCTGACAGACGAATGCGCGGACGCATGCCTTACCATACAAACAGATAAATTTGTTCATTGACGCCCGTTTCGAACGATGTCCAAATAAACACCCCATTTCAGTCATCATTCAAATACATACTTTATAAGCCCAAAATTTAAGTTCAATTTACTTTACCGCGGTATCGAATTATAGTAACATTATTTTCGAGTGATATTTAAATTTCAAATCGGTTTCTTTTTCTTCGGTCTGTAATCATGATGTTCTGCTTCTGGAATCACTTTATAAATGTTTACGGTACAATGAATTTTAAACTTATTCCAGTTCGATTAGGGTCGGGTTCGGTTTGCGCGGTGCGATTTGTTTTGTTAGGCAGGGCTGCGGCGGCGGATGCTGCGGCCGGGTATATTTAGAGCGTCCGCAGCGGTCGGGCACCGGGCACAGGGCACCGGGCATACCGCATGTATGAGGTGCAATATTACACCAACATTACTTCTACTTTATGGTTTTAGTAAATCTCATTATCATTTTTATTAATGAGCATTGAGATATTCTGTTTTTTAACTCTTTTCATTTATGTTAAAGAGCTTTGTGAATATTTAAAATTGCACGTCTCGAAAAATCTTTTATCACTAACTTTTTGCTAAGAATTTTAATGTCCATTTGTTTTAGTTAGAAACTTAGGGTTGTATGAATACAAAGAAGCGGTTAGTAATTTTCATACATTGTTCAGGTTGTAATTTAAAAAGAGTATGAAGGTAGAAAGGACAATGTGCACGAGCTACAGCGAGAATTAAGGCTAGTACACAATAACGATATTTGAACAAAGCCTAAGTCTAATGCGGGGGCGCGGGCCATGCTGCGTGCGGATCCCAACAATGTTGCTAAATAAAAGAGCTTACGTCGGAAAGCTGGAGCGTTGAAAAGCTTATGAACGTTGCTCTACTTAACGTAGCTTTTATATTCACACATCAATGCAAACCTTTTACTTACCTAATTATTAAACATTCATATTTGTTTATATCAATTGTTTCAGCAATTTTGTAAGACAAAACTAGAGAAAGTAAGACTTTTAGAGTAATCGTCACAGCATAGTAAGTTCGTATTAGTAAAATCATCATCTCCTCGTCTTTATCCTATACCCGTAGGATCGGGCACATAAGATTTTCATCCTCCAGGTTCATCTATCTTCTGTCATCTCGGTCATCACTTCTTGATCAACCTTTCAACAATCCATCCTCTCTCTAGACCTTCCTCCAGTGTACTTCCACACTTATAATACTTAAAATAACAACATAAAATAAAATAATATTGCAATAAAAGTTAAAATATAACTGTTGTCAAATCCAAGATTAAATTATTATATTGCGCTTGTAAACGACTTTTTATTGTCAAAAAGAACGAGTAAAACAAAGATGGCAAGTGTCACAAACTTGCATTTAATTGCTGCAAGTGGTGAAGTGATTTATGTCCGCGTCAGAGGCGACATCTCGCGGCTCTCGCACCTACTATTAAGATGTACAAAACCAACATGCTTCATCGTTACTTTAGGACACGGGGTGTATTCTGAACATCAGTATTGTACAAATTAAAAAAAAATTCTAAATAGTAATAACCGAAATTTAATTTTAATTGTAGTGTACCTAGTTAAAATATTAAAAAAATAAGTTGTATTTCAGAGTAAAACTAATTAATATTATCCTATAATTGTGGTATTTAGCTTATTACATATCTTTTACAATTCTATTGGTATACAACGCAGTTCAAAAAAGGAATAAGCATATTGCATGAATTATTACAGAACAATCTCAATTCTCAGAATAGGCCCTCGTGATTCACATATTTCTACAAAAGGTTTTAGTTTTGTGTGAGTGCAGATTTCATCGTCGGAAATAAAACAGCCGACTTGTATTAATTGCATGTATCCAGTGTTTTAATGGTCAACGTGAAACAATAATTGCGGATACACATAAAGTAATCTTACTAATATTATAAATGTGAAAGTTTAGATGTATGGATGGATGTTTGTTAGAGTATGTAGCCTAAACGACTGAACGGATTTCGATGAATTTTGGCATAGATGTAGAGGATAGTCTGGAAGAACACATAGGCTTTTGCTTTTTTCATTACCACGCGGATGGAGTCGCGGGCGAAAGATAGTTAATTAATAACTTAAATATTGTTACTAACTTATAGCATATAGACATTGGCAAGATAAGTAAATAATTCACATTTCAAAAACTTTTGGATAAGGTAAAATTTTTGGTTCATTTGACCATTTAAGAACTAGATGTGGCTATAATTTAAATTCCCTTTTTATTATGAGTATTGTATTTCAGTTTTAAAGAGAACTTTCCGTTACACTGGTCTATGTAGTTTTTAATCCATAACAAAAGACGATGTATTTATAACGTCTTATAGTAATATTTTAGAAGCATTAACAATGTTTTGGTGTCACTTCCGTTTAGTTTCATGTAACAAAATGTGTGAGACACATTAAACTGAATGACGAAACTCGACTCCAATTATAAAATTACCGCACCAGTTTGAGAGCTTACCGTCAAAAGCACACCCGCTTACTTGTTGTGTAAACGTCTCCTTTGATAAATATATTAATGCAACATATTGTGATTTAGATGAATGTCGAAAGGGGCGTTATTGTATGTCTGCAAAAAACTCGCTCGTGTATTGTGTGTCCATTACAAAGAAGTTTTATACGTTTAGTATAGTTGCTGTTTAAGCTGTCAAAAAGCTACAATTTGCAAGAATAATGCATGCACAATTTAAGACATCTAAGGACTTAAATTATATATACAAAAGATTTCACAAAATCCCTCAACACACGCGCATATCATTTGCGCATGTTAAGCGTGACGTGATGTGAATTTGTGTGTTTAATTGAGCGTAAGAGGCAGATTGGCTTCCGTCGCTAAAAGCTTGCGATAAGCGAACGGTTTCTTTTAGACGAAAATTCAACCTCCCAAAGTAACGGCAAGTAGGTAACTCGACTGTAACATTCACATGAAAGTCGTTCGTGTATTGACATACATGTATGTTAAATAAATTTCTGGATATTTTATGTTTGTAGACAGTTTTCAGAAACTGCCATATTGATCAAATTTAGGCTAACGGCTTAACAGATTTCATGTTCCTTCCCTTTTCTATTTGGCGTAATTTATAATTTTGAATAGTTACTACGATTGCGTTAACAATACATGCATCTAAGGCATTTCTAAACTTCTCCTTTATGACTTGAGGCCAAATTCTTAAACGAATGTCAAACAGTTTGTTTTGAGACCGGAGTATACAATTTGTTAAGTCTATCATTTTATGTTTCAAATCGAAGCGCAACGATTAAGACCTTACCGACCATATGATTATGTAACATGTAGAATTAGTGAGACCGTCGCAGCTATCGGCTCGTCCAAGTCAACCTCGTAATTTGCTAATGTATGTTAAATACGGTAAATAAATGGGGGCCCCTCGGCCTCAGCCCGGCCTCTGTAATCACTTCATCCGAGCCTACTCTAAACTTACGTACATAGGCTTGATTGGCTATTTACTTGGCTTAAATTAGTAGTCGGAACAAGTTTTGTGGCTCAAAAGTTAATAGACTGTAAACTTCAAACTAAATAATTATGATATAAAATAAGCACTACGAAGAGTTACATATTTGTTGTGACGTACTCAAGTTTTTAATATTTGTGTAATTAAATATTTAAGCCCGGATACGTAGGAGAAAGAATATTAAAATATAACAGATAATTACCGTTGCGGAGTGAAATTAGCGGCAATTGATGCGGGCACACGGGCACAGGCACACGGCAGCCACTCCACGACCGCCTCTTCTATGAAGCCAATCGCTAGAGACCAGTGCTCTTGCTGTAACCACTTCCAAGCCTTTTACACTTTTTGCAATATCATCTAGCGCTCTCCCCTTTGATGTTTGCGCTAATTTTCGAGTGTTCATTCGATAGAAAAAGGTGAATTTAAAATTTAAAACAGCGACCACGCAGTAGTTTAATGTAAAAAATTCAACTACTTATAAGTAGTTTCTAACTTTAACATTGGTACCAATAATGTAATACATGAATACAAGAATTTAAATTCAATTCAATATATCTTTCGACTATATTCGTTTTCGTCTCCTCTCTGCTAACTTAAAGACATTTACAACTTGCATTATTTTAGACAAATAAGTTTTGTTTTTCATGAATCTGGACTTATTGAATACCCACAAGTCATTGACCCTCGACCCCAGCGATGTTGGTAATGTAAATGTTAACAGCAATCATGATGTCTCTATAAACCGATGTAACAAACAAACAGACAGGCCGTGCAGGATGTCGTAAAACCTCTCATTATTAACATAATTGTGGGACCACCACGGAAGGTGCTGACGCCTCGTGAGCGACTCATAAACGATATTAATGTTCACCGAACACAAATAGCAGTGCGCGTACATACACTACCACAAACAAACCGATGTGTACATAATTTGTTAGGAACGCGCGGTGTCAAAGTTACAAGACCCGTTATCTGTACATTGTTTTTTTGGGATCTAACCACACAGGTCAAAGTTCAATGAGGTTCTTAAACACTTATCTATGATCATCTAAAAAGCAAGATTGGTGATCCCTGTGACAGACAGGTCTCTACATTTCTAATTTTAATTTTACAATACACACTTTCACAAAACTTGTCTATTTGTTTAAATTACATAGAATACGGTAGGTCTAGTTATTAAAAATATCTCTGTGGTTGAAATAAAATGTGCATAATTAAAAATTACTATAAATGAAACATTACCGTCATTCTGTCTTTATAATAAAACTGTACATCGCTTTATTTAATTATCCGTTAAACTCAAGTAAGCTTAAAATCGACGTACAAATTAAACGGCGTTTTTAATTGACACAACCGACATCCGTAATGACATGCTTAATGTAATAATGGTTTCTGTTTAATGAAATCTTTTTATGCAGCCGTTGAGGCTTTTTCTCATTTTCTCTCATTGCAAGGAAGGGACGTAAGTTAAACTTTAACATAGACAAAAGCATTTAATTGTTTTTGGCTAGATATTAAGCTTAATTGTTAGTATATTTCGCTCTACTAGTCAATCATTGTAAGGAACAATTATGACTGTTCGCGGTGTGACCCATACAGAAAAATTGCGTTGTTCATTGCAACTACACAAATTCCGCCCCTTACGTTAGGTAGCTATGAGTTATACAAACTACGGAATAATAATAACCAAAGAACTACCATGTTCCACTGATCAGTGTACAGTACAGACACATATAAAAATTAAATCCTATTGGTTATTGCTCCGCAATGTGTATAGGAAAGATTGTAGCTTTTAACATAGAATACAAACAGATTCTTCAATAGTACTTTTAGACATTAATATAAATGTAACAGCATAATTAACTTCTACACTAAGACCACTAACGCATGCCAAAATGACGCGCTAATTCTAAAACGTCTGACTGACATTGACAGATGTCAGATAGAGATGGGACGATTATGCCAATGATCTAGTGTTGTGCCGATGCTCCCGATCAGTACTGATTTTCTTCTTAACAGTACATACCTAGTCTGTAGTGTCAATAAATTTAAAAGAAGCCGCCAGGAAATGTAACCTTACTGACAAGACTAGTAATGAGATGACCTCAAAGCTTTAATAATGGATACAGCGTTTTAATCATCATCTCATCAATTTGCATGTGTTCTGCTTTAATTACATTTTATGTGCATTTAGTCATATAAATATGTTTAATTCTTTAACATCTATACTAATTTTATAAAGAGGAAAATTTTTTATTTTTGTATGTATTGAAATAACTCAAAAACTACTGGGCTAATATCAAAAATTCTTTCACCATTTAAAAGCTACATCAGTGAGTAAGATAGGCATTATTTTTTGTATTTCATAATTTCACGCCGACGAAGTCGCGAGAAATAGTTAATCTATGATAAATTTGTTTATTGAAATGTCCACTTATCTTCATTACTCGTCTACAAGTTTGCTATTCTCATTGCGTTGGGCGCAAATTCACTCAGTGTGTCATTGCGGCGCGCGCAGAGGTCGCTGTTAGCCCGCATCTGGTTTGATCGTTATTATTTGATTATTTTGTTTGCTAACATTCATTACCTCTAGGGTTGTCACACTGAGATCAAGTGCCCTTAAGATTTTTAAACTGTTTAAATTTGTCAAAGATTTTAAACTTTATTATATTCCTGGTACAAAAGTCTTTGGTTCAAAATTAAATATTTCGGTTTAAGTTAAATACTCGAGAAATGTTTACTACTTTCTGTCGTTAATATTATCTATAAGTCGTAAAGTAGTTCATTTAATGTTTAAGACCTAGTAACCCTAGCGAGCTGGGCTGCACAACTCATCAGGTCATTGATAAACAGCTGCGAATGCGCTGATTTAACGACGTTACGGTTATTTGCTTTGAGATAAGATTTAATTACATTACATTTACGTATGAAGTTACTTTTAGAGCTAAACTATTGACCATCATTATATACACAACAGAAGTCTTTGATTATTAGCTTTGTATTAATTTCATTTAAAGCGAGGTAATGATTGGATCTTCAAACGCGTATTAAACACTTAGCCTGATGAACTTAACGGCATCAAGCGCTCAATAGAGAAAGCTCAGAGTTCAGAGCTTTTCTCGGCCAAACCGTCTACACCCGCGTCTAGTATACCTCAGACCTCAAACCAGTAAAAAATAGAAATTTTTCAATGTCTAAAGTCAGGTTATTTTTTCAGCCAACTTGTAACTTTGTTTACAATGAACATTATAAACGTTTGTTAATACAAAGAAGTAAACGTGTGTTATCTTGCGCGGGGTCGTTTAAAACGGAATCGATCGTGGGACGTATCGGTGATCGCGACGCGACCGGACTGCTGACTGCAATCGCTGTTGACTGTCGACTGCAGTGTGTGGTCGCAGTGTGGGCGACACGGCGGCCGGTCGCTGGACATTATTGCATCGTGTAATAGCTATTGATTTTATAGTAACCCTCTTACCTGAGACTTTTATAACATTTTATGGTCTTTGTTAAATGACTAAGCGATGTAAAATTTTAGCTCAGATTGTCTCGTCTATTACACTTTTATGAAGTAACCTCGAACCTACTGCCAACGAGCAGTGTGACCCTACCTCACCGCGCACGCTTTGCATGCACGCCACGACTTAAAAAACCCCACACGGATGACAGGCGACATTCTCGAGAGGACGGAATTCATGAGGTTAATGCTAAACTGTTCAGACAATCAGAATTTCCGCGAAAACGTGACCGAATCAATACACTCGTATGTAATTTGTTATTGCTCATTGCAAATGTGTCGACTTACCGAGACTAGTGAGGCCTCGCCAAGTGACATATCTTATACAGCCTTTAGAATTCATCCCTAAATGATTTAAATCGAGACAAAATATTTATAGCTGTGTGTAGTATGTGCAGCGTTGGGAGTACTTTTCAGTAATACGTAATTAATATTTTAAATACAAGGTTAATCAATTCATACGAGAGTCGACAGTCGCCAGCGCTGATATTAGCACATGCATGACCCAAATAAGAGGTGTCATTAAATTAAATATTAACATAATACTCGTAGGAAGGGAGCGCGGCAGTAGGCGCGGCGCAGTGTATACGCGGCCTTAAATATTAACTGAGACAATGGATCATACGCATTAGCTTACACGCTTCGAAATCAGCAAATTAAACCGTCAGGAAAATAAGCCTTAAAACAAAGCGACTTAGAGACTAATATTGCAAATCACACGCCTTTGTATGCATGATGTTGAGGTTCATGAATTTTCATCGACTGCACTGTTATTTGTAAGTGAATATGTTACGGAGCCTACGTACTCCCACTGATTGACAACTTGATTGTTTCAAGATAATACTGTATTTATTTTGTGGGAAATTTTGCACCTCACAAGATGCTTAAATCGGCAATAAGAAAAAAACATCGCATATTGTACGAGGAACTATTTTAAAAAAATAAGGTAAAAGGTTTTAGAATTGAATGATGGTTTTAGGTAGTCTGCAAACATGGTCAGTATTGAGTAAACAAGAGGACTTGTAGCGTGACAAGTTGCCGGCGACAGCAGCTGTGCCCGCCGGCCTGTCGCCCCGCATCTTGTCACCGCGCAGTGGCGCAGTGGCTCGCCTCCGCTCTCCTCACTGTATACTGTTACAATCTGCAAGGGCTGTCACATCATATAAATTATCAAATTTCGAGTAACGCTCATATCTCAATATATCATAAAAATATATTAACAAAATGTTTGTTGAAAAAAATATTATAAATTACATTTTGAGTACAATCACGTGGATAATTGTCAAGTAATGAGTATAGGAATTGCAACATTTTACTTAAGTAATTGCTTTAGAAATCACGCTTAAAATATTTTCCATTATAAAGCTTCTTGGCATTAAACTGGTGCAACCCTAAAATACTCTGCGATATGTACAACAGAAATATGACACGTCACAATTGCTGCACTTCCCCCCCCCCATACTGTTCATGTTACACCCCCGCGGACCCCAAACGTGACATTGCAGATAAATTAACTTGTCATTTTACTCTAAAGTTAAGACATTACAACAGTTGCAGTTTCAGTGTAGCTTTTCAAAATGTATTTGCAATTGTAAGTCACGATTCACGACCCTACTGGAGTTTCAAATAAGACATGCCAGGAGATCGAGATACTACTGGCATGCAAGCTAAAGTTCACACATGCCAGTAGCTGGCATGTACTAGTACCTGGAATGCACTAGTATAGTCTCTATAGAGATTAACACTTTCCATGCCACTACGTCTTTTCGTGTTTAAAGTGAACTCGAATATAGTGTGTTGAGGGGAGAACATATGGGAAATTGTGTCAGATATTTCAGTTCAATACGTTACAATGGCGAGTTCATACAAATTCCCTAAAGGTTAAGTGAGGCGGCGAGCGCAGCCGCACGGAACTAAGCCGAAGCGAGTCATTTCACCGCACGGCCGCGGCAGTAAATCATGCGCTGCGTTGACGAAGTAAACAAATGGCGACTGAGGCGAGCTTGCACCGCGCCGGCCGGCGAACTCTGGCAAACGTGAAAAAGTTAAAAACACAGAGTCGCGGCTTAGTCATTGTTTCCACAATTTATGAGCGCGCCGCCATGTTGCTGCGGTCGCCACGCGTCCGCTTTTAGCGGGAAATTACTGACGAAATTATTTTAGGTTATGGTATTTGTTTTTGATATTTATGACTTAAAGAGTTACAGACGAACCTAAGCGGGCCAAGGGAATGCGATGTTTTTCCCGCTTATAGGGGTTTATCTCTAATTCGAGCTTTTTGCTTATGGAGGTTGTCCATCCGGAACGGAGAATGACTCTTGCTTATACACATTATGTACTGTCAGGGGGATAAATTTGGGTGTTTCTTAGAGATTATTGCTGACTAGAAATCAATGTATATTATGAATATTATTTGATTAACAACTGCTTAAATAATTGAATAACCAGATCACTTTATTATCAAATTTTATGATACAAAATCTCTGGTCACCATAATACTTTTAAGTACGTACTGGAAAGTACACATGTATTGGAAACATTCTACTTTTACCGCATACGTGTTGTGGCGTGTTTGTTTGTTCGCTCGTTAGCTGCAGCAGGCAGAGGTGATATATTCGCCGGATATATGAACAACTTCTGCTTGTTCACACGCACCGATGTTTGCATTAACTTAAGGAGAAAGTTGCAATGACATTATTAGTTCATTTTCAAACAAAAAGGTCCAAGCGATAGATTTCTATCTAAGCGTACTTATCACCTCTTTAGCGAACATATTTAGTACATTATATTCATTTAGCAAGTTATTATCTACCTCAACTTGCTAATCAGATGTAGGTGGTGCTACCTCGAGTTGATTTATTAGCACTATATCTTCGCCAGATAACTCTAATACGAAAACTCAAGAACAAAAGCCCTCGTACATCTTAATACGTTGACCTAACCGCGACATCGACCCTATAGGAATAAAATACATAACACAAACGTTTAATTTATTATACATTGCGCGCATTGAGCTGTACACCAAATTATAGTGAACAGAGAAAGCAATGTATTCGGCGAAAATTAATTATTTCAAAATTTCAAGTGACAATGCAGAGAGCGGAATTATTTATTTTAATGTATTGTTTGCGCAGGCGCACGCCGCTGGATTGTTTCAGCAAATGTTTTCGCGCATCGCAAACATTGCCGACCGTCAACTAATGCTTATATTTATGTTATGTGAAACAGTACATAAAGACGACTTATATTTTATATACGACTAACTTTCGCCCGCGACTCCATTCTCGCGAAATTAAAAAAAAACATAAGTGAGTAGTACGTGTTCTTCCAGTCTATGATAATTTCATGGAGATCCGTTCAGTCGTTTAGGCTACAAACTCTAACAAACATCCATCCATCATCCGTCTAAACTTTCGCTTTTATAATAGTAAGATATATAGAAAGTAAAATATCATAGTCCTACAGTAGCGGGGTTAACGACGCAAGCTATCTGTTGACCTGACCTCGCGTGCTTTATAGCCTGTACAATAACATTATTAATGCACTCTCTGTGACCACTCTAATCAATTGCGCATCTAACTTATAACAATTCACTATTCTATTATCAATTCTTATAAGAGAAATAGGAACTTCCGGTGTATTAAGATAATAATGGATTAATTAAAACTGGGAATATACAGCTAGTTATGAAATTATAGTCTGATTTATATAATGTATGACGTTTGTATGGATATTTATGATAATTAAAGCTTTATTATATAGTGATGATAATATAAAAATAGCCTTTAAGTACTTACAAAGAGTACGTACTTAATTTAAAAGCATATTAAAATTTTCTATTTTCGCTTAACTATGTTTTCTTTGTCATTGAATTGATTGTGTAGCTGTTAGCTGATGGTTGTTATAAATTTAGATATTATTTCAGCGCTCGATCAACATGCCTGTACACTGCCTCATATCCTGCTAAACTATATTTGCCCGATCCCGTTGCTAATGAAAAAAAAACATTTTCTTTTATTTTAACTAGTTAGTCATTGATTATATGAAACTGGTAACTCAATGTGTTACAAACATCTTACTATACAGCCTTTAGTAAAGTTGTAAATAACTTTAAACTAAAAATAAAAAGGTTAAGTTATAATCTTCGGAATGTTAAGTAAACTCATTGAAAAATGTAACATTTCAATTCTAATTCATTTGTTTCGTAATCCACAAAATTCTTGTGGTTTTTAAAAATTTTTTCGTCGACATTTACACTGACCTGTAAAGATTCCAAGTTATGCTGAAACATATCAGTTGTCTATTCTTTTTTCATATTGTCATAGCGAACAGCATATAAAAGTAGCAAACAAAATATATAAAGGACTCATTTCCCTTTTGTGGTGTGTTCGCAATCCGCGCAACAATCGGCAACTGCTCCCCGCTCCCCGCTCCCCGCACGTTGTTCCACTTTCTCAGACTACAAACAAAAAGTGCAGCAATTACCAAACGTTTATAAAAATTCTCGGCTACCTTTTTAATGCTAAGTTTTATAGAAAACTCCTTTGTTTCTACAAACAAAACGACATGAGGAAACAAACAGAATATCATGTGTTTGTTTTGGAACACAGAATTGTGAAAAAAGTATCTCGTTAATGATGAAAAACAGTTTAGTATTTATACTTTTATATCAAACGAGCCGTTGCTCGCGACTTCGCCCGCGTGAAATTACAAATATAACCTATTACGTTCGCCCTTTTTTTCAACCTATTACCAAAAGTATTAACTTAGTAGTAATCTACGTAATAACAGAAATCTACCGATGCAAGATTCCAAATTTCTAAGCCCGGTAGCTTGGAAGCTGATTTTTCGGGTACCCTTATTGTTTGTGCTCGCGATATCTTCTAAACTATTAGTCCAATTTAAATACTGTAAAGAACAATTTTATTCTACATTAAATTCTCCTGATAACAAACGCATTTATTTGGATAAGGATTAATATTGAAACCAATAAAAGAACGCTGCAAATAGCGTATGGTTTTTAATTCATTTTGTAAACAAAAAAGTGGTTATTGTAAGAA
This sequence comes from Papilio protenor, assembly GCA_029286645.1. NCBI lineage: Eukaryota > Metazoa > Arthropoda > Insecta > Lepidoptera > Papilionidae > Papilio > Papilio protenor. The sequence continues at coordinate 228,807 of JAGSMZ010000012.1, forward strand.
AACCGTTAAAGATAGATATATGCTATCGCGGACTTTTCTGTAGAACTTTTTGAGATCTACAATTCTTTCATACATCATTTTTATATAGCTCTAACGGTTTAGGAAGCGTAAGCCGTGAAAAGTTAAAGTTTAGTGAATTTTTAACGCCGGCGTCCAGAAACACGCTGTTTATTAATAGTTCCTAAACATTAGTAATAATAAATTTATAGTAGCTAAGATAACTCAATTCATTTATTTACATGCTAATCAATTCTGTCTACATCCGGCGAGCGATGCCAGTGGAAACAGTCAACAAGACGTCATTCCGTCGCCGGCTCGTATCCATTGTTATTCCGATAACACGGACTAATAAATATTCAGACGTTTGCTCAGTAAACTAATCGATTGAATTCAATTCAAACTGCTGTTCTCTATTGTACGATGATTAATGTAACGACTCAATCTCTACATAGAGTGTTACAATTACAATATTTGGTGAAATTTTATGGCAATCTCTTGAAAAAAAACAGTTAAGTATTTTTATTTTTATATCAAACGAGCCGTTGCTCGCGACTTCGCCCGCGTGGAATTAAAGAACACAAATTTAGTAGCCTACATATGTGTTCTTCCAGACTATCCTCTACATCTATACCAAATTTCATCGAAATCTGTTCAGCCGTTTAGGCTACAAACTCTAACAAACATCCATCCATCCATCCATCCATCCATCCATCCATCCATCCATCCATCCATCCATCCATCCATCCATCCATCCATCCATCCATCCATCCATCCATCCATCCATCCATCCATCCATCCATCCATCCATCCATCCATCCATCCATCCATCCATCCATCCATCCATCCATCCATCCATCCATCCATCCATCCATCCATCCATCCATCCATCCATCCATCCATCCATCCATCCATCCATCCATCCATCCATCCATCCATCCATCCATCCATCCATCCATCCATCCATCCATCCATCCATCCATCCATCCATCCATCCATCCATCCATCCATCCATCCATCCATCCATCCATCCATCCATCCATCCATCCATCCATCCATCCATCCATCCATCCATCCATCCATCCATCCATCCATCCATCCATCCATCCATCCATCCATCCATCCATCCATCCATCCATCCATCCATCCATCCATCCATCCATCCATCCATCCATCCATCCATCCATCCATCCATCCATCCATCCATCCATCCATCCATCCATCCATCCATCCATCCATCCATCCATCCATCCATCCATCCATCCATCCATCCATCCATCCATCCATCCATCCATCCATCCATCCATCCATCCATCCATCCATCCATCTAAACTTTTGCATTTATAATATTAGTATGATTATAAATGTGAAAGTTTAGATGGATGTATGAATGTTTATTAGAGTTTGTAGCCTAAACTGCTGAACGATCTCGATAAAAATTGGCAAAGACATAGAGGATACTCTGGAAGAACACATAAGCTACTAACTTTTATTTTTTTGAACTCCACGCGGACGGAATTGCGGGCGAAAGCTAGTATGGAATATTTCGCAACTCTGCTCTTTGACTTACATAATACGTTATTTATTAATCTTAAATAATAAATTTATAGTAGCTAAGATAACTCAATTCATTTATTTACATGCTAATCAATTCTGTCTACATCCGGCGAGCGATGCCAGTGGAAACAGTCAACAAGACGTCATTCCGTCGCCGGCTCGTATCCATTGTTATTCCGATAACACGGACTAATAAATATTCAGACGTTTGCTCAGTAAACTAATCGATTGAATTCAATTCAAACTGCTGTTCTCTATTGTACGATGATTAATGTAACGACTCAATCTCTACATAGAGTGTTACAATTACAATATTTGGTGAAATTTTATGGCAATCTCTTGAAAAAATATCAGGTAGATTACAGATTTTAATTCCAATGCAACTAGGAATCCGTCTCCGCTTCGCACGAGTGAACATTTATTTTTACGATGTTTTAAAATAATATTAAATATAGCCTGTACCTTCAGGCAGTCATTGCAGCTTTGTAATATATTTTTTCTTAAATCGATCCAGTAGTTTTTGAGTTATTTAGTTACATAATAAATATAAATATTTCTTCTTTATAATGTTCCTTTATAAGGTCTCCTTTAATGCGATTAAAGCATTGAATGACAAATGTGTGTTATCTGTGTGGTCTGGTTGATAGCAGATACTTGTGCAGAGGACAGCGGTGGCCGGGTTGTCTGGGCCAGGGCTTGCGAGATGTAAGTCGCCATTTTCACTTTGACACTTGAATTATGGCGTGAATTATGCATGCGGGTTCTGTGTTACACTATACTTTTGTTTTTCATTTTTTACTTCTGCAACACTGTGACATACTTTTTAACAAAAAAAATATATTTATTTTTTAAAATTAAAGTACTAACTATAACAAAGACTAGCTATTGCTCGCGTGAATTTAAAAAAGTAATAAAAAACGTAGCCTATGCTACTAACTGATAACGTAGCTTTTTATTGGTGAAAGAATTTTTTAAATTGGCCCAGTAGTTTTTGAGTTATTTAAATACATACAAAATCCAACAAACAAATCTTTCCTATTTATAATATTAGTATAGATTTAGATTTACGTAAATTATAAGTAATTTTTGTTATAGTTAAATTATAAACAGAGTCAGCATAAACCATTTTAAATGAATTGCAGTGTAAAAACATATCATTAAATTTGAAAACTTCACTCTTGTCAACATAGTACACATTCAAACTTGAGTCCTACAACTGGCGGGTTGCTACCTTTCATAATAAGCGAACATAGACCACCAGAGGTCGCCACTCTCCATTACACTGGATTCATTAAAGTGACGCGTTGAATACCCGCTTTACCCGCGGCTTAATTTCAGCTTCATAAACGTATTACAATAGCAACACGGACTTGTACTGCGCTCTCCGAGTCTCCGACACTACAAATCCCGCCGGATCCCTGTTTTGTATGACATCTCACTCGGGTCATTAAAATTACAGTTATGTTTGAAAATGTCCCCATTAATTATGACCACGGGCTTACTACGGAGCGTGAAGATAACTCGGATTATTATTCAATGTTGTAAATAAAATAATTATAAGTAAAATAAATGTGTTATTTTTAATTTCATTGCAAATACTTTCCAACAGTCACAACAGTATTTAAACTGATTTTTAATAGTGTCATTTCAAAATCGTACTACTCGTAATATTATAAATGCGAAAGTTTAGATGGATGGATGGATTGATGTATGGATGGATGTTTGTTAGAGTTTGTAGCCTAAACGGCTGAACGGATTTCGATGAAATTTGGAATAGATGTAGACAATAGTCTGGAAGAACGCATAGGCTACTCACTTGTGTTTTGTTATTTTTTTTAATTCCACGCGGACGGAGTCGCGGGCGAAAGCTAGTATGATATACATAAGCTTTAACAGAATATGATTTATTACACATTAGAAAAGATAACCGTAAAAGATAAATAAAATAAAACCATCGTGAATGTCAAAATAAATCGTAGTTTCGATTAGTTGCCGTTGGCGGGAAACTGGTGGGAACGGACAAATTAGCACCGGAATGCCCACGCCATCTCTCGGCGCCAAACCTCACGCTATCTTTGTCATGCATTATTCATACTTTAAACCATTCCTTATCGAAATGTTGTCACTTATTTAAAATGTAAATCTATATCTATACTAATATTATAAAGAGGAAAACTTTGTATTTTTGTATTTTTGTATTTTTGTATGTATTGAAATAACTCAAAAACCACTGGGCCGATTTTAAAAATTCTTTCACCATCAGAAAGGTAATTTATCTGTGAGTAACATAGGCTATATTTTATTACTAGCTGTTGCCCGCGACTTCGTCCACGCAATATTAAGATGAAAAAGTAGCCCGTCTATGTCAGCTACCCTTCAGGGAAAGTCCGGTCGAAGCGACCCAGCCGTTTCAGAGATTACCCGGAACAAACGCGGCTTGCAGACAGACAGATAGACAGACAGACAGACAAAAAAATTTTGAATGCGATTTTCGTTATCAGCAACGCAAATACATCATCTTCCCGAAATCTAGAATTTTTCTTTTGATATTACAAACAGACACTCAATTTTATTATATGTACATATAGAATTTCATTTGGCGTGGTTCGTGCTATATGCATAATAGCTGTTTCACGCGACTTCGTCAGCGCAGCATTAAAATAAAAAAAGACACGAAGTACATAATTAAATTGGCAAAATTTGAATAAAAAGATAACCGCCTGCTTCACCGGTTGCCAACAGTCTTCAGCTGTAAATCATCCAAAACCACCAAAAACTAACTTAAGCGAACAATTCCTGCGCCAGTGGGTGGAGGCGAGGCACCGGGAGCCGACTTCTTCCTGACGCAGCTACTCACAGGGCACGGCTGTTTCGGCCGTTACCTGTGCGTGGTTGTGGGAATTGAGTCGGATCCCGGGTGCCGCCATTGCGCGTCAGGCGACGTGGACACAGCCGAGCACACGCTCGCTGTGTGCACGGGCTGGGACGCTCAACGCGCCACGCTCACTGGCGCAATCGGGCGGGATCTGTCGCTGCCGGCCGTCGTACAATCGATGGTCCGCAGCGAACAGAGCTGGGCCGCCGTCGCCTCGTTTGCACGCGAGGTGATGGTGGCTAAAAGAGAGGCCCTGCGGGAGCGCGAACGTGCCGGCGAAACGCTGCCGCCCCGCAGGGCTCCAGCGAGGGGCCGCCGGCGTGCGAGATATGCTGCGGCCCTTCAGCTGAACTGAGAGGGCCACGCGCGACGGGTCGGGGGACCTGTCGCGCCGATTGTGGCGGATGTGCCTCCCTCTTGTGTTCCGAGGGGGGCCATCATCATAGGGTGATGGGAGGGGTTTAACATCTGACCCCTCCCTACACGTTTCGAGCCCCTACCAAGGGGCTCCCCCTAGCCGGGTCGTGGATAAACTAACGTAGATGCCACGGCCCGGTTGGGCGAAGGAGAACACCGCGGGGTTTAGTGGGTAGTCCGGCCGAAATAAGGCCGGGAGTCCCACACGAAACCGTCCCTGCTGCCTCCGCAGCACGGACGGCCCAGTGCGTAAAGGCATTCCCCGCGACAACAAAAAAAAAAAAAAAAAAAATAACTTAAGCGAACAACAGCGGTAGAGCCCGCTTTAACAACTTCGTACGAATGGGCCGGCTCGCCCGGTGCAATACCACGACCACTCAAAAGACATGCGTGAAGTGGGAGCAATTCCACGTTTCGTCAGATTAGTGTCGTGCCGGAGGCCCAACTTTAGTCCCTTTTCCTTCTCACCCTTTTTCTTATAAGAAAGGATGGAAGGGGAAAGTGGATTTGACGGTGGAAGATGCATAGGAAGGGGAAATATTCTGTTTATACCTGCTTCCAGTTGCATTCATTTGCAAATCAGATACATTTTCCAGAAACCACCTTAATTGAATAGGATCTCCTTGCCATCCTTTATATCCACCTGTACTTAACCTACAACTTCCTGAACCTGAGGTGAACCACCTGTTACTACCTTCAAGCACCTACTAACATTTGCAACTCCCTTAATCCACCAGAATCTATCTGCAAAGGCCTGACACCATCTGCATTCTCTTGTAGTGACATGTAACCTTTTTTTCTGCAACCCCTCGCAACCACATAGTCCATGTGTTACTCCAAACTATATTTTATTACTATTCAAAAATCTCAATTAGATAAGTCAAGGCATTGCGGAATTATAGAGTAAATACGTAAATAACAAATTACTACACATCCCTCCGGAACCCGACATTTTTCGCCGATGAAAAGTATCACACATGTTATTACAGACTATTTTCTATCTGTACTAAATTTCAGTAAAATATTTTTAGCCGCTGCGGGGTTAACGCGTTAACATGTAAATAAGAAAACAACACATATCCTCGGAAACCTAACATTTTCGGGGTAGAAAAGGATTCCACGTGATATATAATACCATACTATGGTCTGTATCTATACAAAATCACAATAAGTAGTTTATCCACTACGGACTAATCGTGTAAATATGTAAATAACAAAAAAACTACATATCCCTCGGGAACGTGACATTTTTCGGGGATGAACCTTATCCCACTGTGGTCCAGACTTTGTTAAATAAATGTGCCAAATTTCAATAACATAAGTTGAACCGTTGCAGAATTATCGAGTAAACATTAAAAACAAAATTAATGTATCCCACGGGAACCGTAACTATTTCCAGGATAAAAAGTAGCCTATGTGTTCTTCCAGACTATGCTCTACATCTGTGCCGAATTTCCTGGTGATCCGTTCAGCCGTTTAGGCTACAAACTCTAACAAACATCCATCCATAGATCTAAACTTTTTAAAAAAGTTTAAAATTCATAATATTTAAGTATGAATTATGATTGCCCACGACTTCGTCCGCGTGGAGTTTAAAGTTCAAAACTTACGTTCGCCCTTTATTTCATCCTATTACCTAAAGTATTATCTTAGTAGTAATCTACGTAATGGACTACTACGGTGAAGGAAAACATCGTGATGCAACCTGCACATATCGGAGAAGAAATTCAAAGATACATATGTGTGAAGTCAACCAAGCCGCAGTGGTCCAGCGTGGTTGACTATGTCCTAGTCACCCTAATTTAGGGTAGGCTCCGAGCCCCTCAGTGGGGACGTATTGTGAGCTGGTGACGATGATGATGATGAATCTACGTAATAACAGAAATCTATTGTTGAAAGATTCCAAATTTCTAAGCCCGGTAGTTTGTGAGCTGATTTTTCGGTTACCCTTATTGTTTGTGTTCGCGATATCTTCTAAACTATTTGTCCAATTTAAATACTGTAAAGGACAATTTTGTTCTACATTAAATTCTCCTGATAACAAACGCATTTATTTGGATAAGGATTAATATTGAAACCAATAAAAGAACGCTGCAAATAGCGTAAGGTTTTTAATTCATTTTGTAAACAAAAAAGTGGTTATTGTAAGAAAACCGTTAAAGATAGATATATGCTATCGCGGACTTTTCTGTAGAACTTTTTGAGATCTACAATTCTTTCATACATCATTTTTATATACCTCTAACGGTTTAGGCAGCGTAAGCCGAGAAACGTTAAAGTTTAGCATTTTTTTTAACGCCGGCCTCCAGAAACACGCTGTTTATTAATAGTTCCTGAACATTAGTAATCTATACTAATATTATAAAGAGGAAAACTTTGTATTTTTGTATTTTTGTATTTTTGTATTTTTGTATGTATTGAAATAACTCAAAAACCACTGGGCCGATTTTAAAAATTCTTTCACCATCAGAAAGGTAATTTATCTGTGAGTAACATAGGCTATATATTATTATTACTAATGTTTAGGAACTATTAATAACAGCGTGTTTCTGGAGGCCGGCGTTAAAAAAATGCTAAACTTTAACGTTTCTCGGCTTACGCTGCCTAAACCGTTAGAGGTATATAAAAATGATGTATGAAAGAATTGTAGATCTCAAAAAGTTCTACAGAAAAGTCCGCGATAGCATATATCTATCTTTAACGGTTTTCTTACAATAACCACTTTTTTGTTTACAAAATGAATTAAAAACCTTACGCTATTTGCAGCGTTCTTTTATTGGTTTCAATATTAATCCTTATCCAAATAAATGCGTTTGTTATCAGGAGAATTTAATGTAGAACAAAATTGTCCTTTACAGTATTTAAATTGGACAAATAGTTTAGAAGATATCGCGAACACAAACAATAAGGGTAACCGAAAAATCAGCTCACAAACTACCGGGCTTAGAAAATTTGGAATCTTTCAACAATAGATTTCTGTTATTACGTAGATTCATCATCATCATCGTCACCAGCTCACAATACGTCCCCACTGAGGGGCTCGGAGCCTACCCTAAATTAGGGTGACTAGGACATAGTCAACCACGCTGGACCACTGCGGCTTGGTTGACTTCACACATATGTATCTTTGAATTTCTTCTCCGATATGTGCAGGTTGCATCACGATGTTTTCCTTCACCGTAGTAGTCCATTACGTAGATTACTACTAAGATAATACTTTAGGTAATAGGATGAAATAAAGGGCGAACGTAAGTTTTGAACTTTAAACTCCACGCGGACGAAGTCGTGGGCAATCATAATTCATACTTAAATATTATGAATTTTAAACTTTTTTAAAAAGTTTAGATCTATGGATGGATGTTTGTTAGAGTTTGTAGCCTAAACGGCTGAACGGATCACCAGGAAATTCGGCACAGATGTAGAGCATAGTCTGGAAGAACACATAGGCTACTTTTTATCCTGGAAATAGTTACGGTTCCCGTGGGATACATTAATTTTGTTTTTAATGTTTACTCGATAATTCTGCAACGGTTCAACTTATGTTATTGAAATTTGGCACATTTATTTAACAAAGTCTGGACCACAGTGGGATAAGGTTCATCCCCGAAAAATGTCACGTTCCCGAGGGATATGTAGTTTATTTGTTATTTACATATTTACACGATTAGTCCGTAGTGGCTAAACTACTTATTGTGATTTTGTATAGATACAGACCATAGTATGGTATTATATATCACGTGGAATCCTTTTCTACCCCGAAAATGTTAGGTTTCCGAGGATATGTGTTGTTTTCTTATTTACATGTTAACGCGTTAACCCCGCAGCGGCTAAAAATATTTTACTGAAATTTAGTACAGATAGAAAATAGTCTGTAATAACATGTGTGATACTTTTCATCGGCGAAAAATGTCGGGTTCCGGAGGGATGTGTAGTAATTTGTTATTTACGTATTTACTCTATAATTCCGCAATGCCTTGACTTATCTAATTGAGATTTTGAATAGTAATAAAATATAGTTTAGAGTAACACATGGACTATGTGGTTGCGAGGGGTTGCAGAAAAAAAGGTTACATATCACTACAAGAGAATGCAGATGGTGTCAGGCCTTTGCAGTTAGATTCTGGTGGATTAAGGGAGTTGCAAATGTTAGTAGGTGCTTGAAGGTAGTAACAGGTGGTTCACCTCAGGTTCAGGAAGTTGTAGGTTAAGTACAGGTGGATATAAAGGATGGCAAGGAGATCCTATTCAATTAAGGTGGTTTCTGGAAAATGTATCTGATTTGCAAATGAATGCAACTGGAAGCAGGTATAAACAGAATATTTCCCCTTCCTATGCATCTTCCACCGTCAAATCCACTTTCCCTTCCATCCTTTTCTTATAAGAAAAAGGGTGAGAAGGAAAAGGGACTAAAGTTGGGCTTCCTGCACGACACTCATCTGACGAAACGTGGAATTGCTCCCGCTTCACGCATGTCTTTTGAGTGGTCGTGGTATTGCACCGGGCGAGCCGGCCCATTCGTACGAAGTTGTTAAAGCGGGCTCTACCGCTGTTGTTCGCTTAAGTTATTTTATTTTTATTTTTTTGTTGTCGCGGGGAATGCCTTTACGCACTGGGCCGTCCGTGCTGCGGAGGCAGCAGGGACGGTTTCGTGTGGGACTCCCGGCCTTATTTCGGCCGGACTACCCACTAAACCCCGCGGTGTTCTCCTTCGCCCAACCGGGCCGTGGCATCTACGTTAGTTTATCCACGACCCGGCTAGGGGGAGCCCCTTGGTAGGGGCTCGAAACGTGTAGGGAGGGGTCAGATGTTAAACCCCTCCCATCACCCTATGATGATGGCCCCCCTCGGAACACAAGAGGGAGGCACATCCGCCACAATCGGCGCGACAGGTCCCCCGACCCGTCGCGCGTGGCCCTCTCAGTTCAGCTGAAGGGCCGCAGCATATCTCGCACGCCGGCGGCCCCTCGCTGGAGCCCTGCGGGGCGGCAGCGTTTCGCCGGCACGCTCGCGCTCCCGCAGGGCCTCTCTTTTAGCCACCATCACCTCGCGTGCAAACGAGGCGACGGCGGCCCAGCTCTGTTCGCTGCGGACCATCGATTGTACGACGGCCGGCAGCGACAGATCCCGCCCGATTGCGCCAGTGAGCGTGGCGCGTTGAGCGTCCCAGCCCGTGCACACAGCGAGCGTGTGCTCGGCTGTGTCCACGTCGCCTGACGCGCAATGGCGGCACCCGGGATCCGACTCAATTCCCACAACCACGCACAGGTAACGGCCGAAACAGCCGTGCCCTGTGAGTAGCTGCGTCAGGAAGAAGTCGGCTCCCGGTGCCTCGCCTCCACCCACTGGCGCAGGAATTGTTCGCTTAAGTTAGTTTTTGGTGGTTTTGGATGATTTACAGCTGAAGACTGTTGGCAACCGGTGAAGCAGGCGGTTATCTTTTTATTCAAATTTTGCCAATTTAATTATGTACTTCGTGTCTTTTTTTATTTTAATGCTGCGCTGACGAAGTCGCGTGAAACAGCTATTATGCATATAGCACGAACCACGCCAAATGAAATTCTATATGTACATATAATAAAATTGAGTGTCTGTTTGTAATATCAAAAGAAAAATTCTAGATTTCGGGAAGATGATGTATTTGCGTTGCTGATAACGAAAATCGCATTCAAAATTTTTTTGTCTGTCTGTCTGTCTATCTGTCTGTCTGCAAGCCGCGTTTGTTCCGGGTAATCTCTGAAACGGCTGGGTCGCTTCGACCGGACTTTCCCTGAAGGGTAGCTGACATAGACGGGCTACTTTTTCATCTTAATATTGCGTGGACGAAGTCGCGGGCAACAGCTAGTAGCTTAATAATTTATTAACTCTATTGGATTAAGGGCCCGATACAAAAGGCGGTTATTTTGGAAACCGCACGTGGTTCCTGTCTCTGCAGCCCTGACCACTGGTTGCTTGAGTCATCGGATTCCGCAGCCGGTGGAGTTCTATTTTTTTATATAATATGTTTTATTTTTTTATAACAAATCATGTAAAATATATTATATATAAAAATAAGAAATTAAAGATATACGAAATATTAACTCTGAAGTATGTGCGAAGTATTCATATTTCTATTTTTAATAATTCAGACAAACGAAGAATAAATATTGGTAAAGCATAAAATTATGCAAATCATCGATAGGGTAAAATCAATAACCCTCATATTATATCAATAAAAAAAGCAAACAGAATAGTTAGGGAAAGCAAACAAGCCTATATTTCTATCAGACATCCCACATAAAGTACAGGAACGCGCAGCGGAATATTCCGGTTCCAAATGATTCAATAAAGCGACGTAAGGACTTTATTTTCATGGAAATGCCGCCTGTCGGAGACATTTCTACGACCTCTAACCCAAAATATTATTCTCTTTGGATTTCAGTCAGATATAATTACCTATTTATATCTATATCAAGAATGTAAGCTAAAAATCACACATGCTTTAAAGGTTTTAAACACATTGTTTTGTCATCATTCTTTAATAAAAATGAAACAGTCATAAATGTATCAAGATATAACAGACGAATGGGAACGAAGATGTAATAATAACACTTAGAAGGCACGAGAAATATTGATGTGAAGGGGCTGCTGTGACAAGATATAGCTGCCTGCGACAACGCCTGGGTAGGAAATTATGGTCCCCAACTGTACACGAAAATAATCCCTCCATGTAATGAAACAAACAGCCAAACTTCAATAAAAGCAATAAACTGAAACAATTAAACATTAATGCTATATTTAGAAATGTTGTAATTAATATAATATAATGTAGTATTATAAAGAGTAAAGATTTGTATTTTTTTTATTTTTGTATATATATATTGAAATAACTCAAAAATTATTGCGCCGATTTTAAAAATTCTTTCACCGTTAGAAAGGTAATTTATCTGTGAATAACATAGGCTATATTTTTTAATTTCACGCGGGCTAAGTCGCGAGCAACATCTAGTAATTAATATATCCAGAATACTATCAAGTTATAAGAACAACTAACTTGGCTTCAACTGTTCTTGACAGTCATAATTTAAGCTTTAGAGCTTAAATCTTTGTATTATATGACAATGACATTATTAAATTTCCTACCATCTCCCAATAGAATACAATTCCCAGAACTACTTTTATGTCCGCTTAAAGTGTCAAATGTTTTGACGTATTTAAGGGATTTCCTCGCCACTTTGTGTGTGCACAATGGGCGCGCTGTGTCGGCGACGATAATCTGAACCTCCAGGCTGTACGCTTTATCTTTTAATGCTGCTTGACGTGTGACGCCTCGACACCCAGCTACCACGCAGGTAATGCGTAAAGTATTAACTAAAATGCCCTTCGTTTTAAGTTATAAAAATTAATAGACGTAAAGGAACATAGTAATTAAAATTATACTCTATTTTGATAGCATAGTTCATGCCGTCGTCGTTGTTCGTTATGCACATACCAAAAGTACAATTTACCAAGCTACTAGGAGTTAGCGAAAGGCGCAGATAACTGGCCGGAGATAAGACGGCAAGCCAGGAGACTACTACTCACTGCGGCCGCATAGATTATGTTGCTTGACTTAACAGAACTGACACTTCTTATTATAAATGTTATTTGTTTAACCGCTAACCAAATTGTCGGAGAATTACATTATTTCGTAGATACACTAAATTGAAAAATCAATGAAGAAGGTTAATTCTAAGAAAATTTGTATAATCAAACCAATCTACAAGCCATTGAGCAGTTATAGCAACCATGCATGCGGAAATGACTGTAGAAAAAGGGAACTAGGTGCTGCAAGTATCGCATAAAAAATATCTGTTAATTACTGTACGCCTTAGGATGAATGTCTTTGTTTATATTCTGTCTGGTGATGCATTAATCTATGACAAACTATGTTATCTCCGGGAGCATCGGGTCAGCTGCGAAGGCGCGTGGCGGGTGGGGGTGCGGGGTGCGGTGCGTCGCGGAACATTAAGATAGCTGATAGCCGACTGCTTACCACACTGACCGACTGCTGTACCCACCGCGTACTAACGGCTGTCTTTGACAATACACTTCTTGTTATTGCATTTATGTTAATTGAATTAAACAACAACAAAAAAAGAGGCCTTTAATTTTATTAAATCAATATCTCGCTCTAAATTCCGTAAATCCTGAAATGTTTTACTTGTACGGCTCATGCTCGTGTCAGCATATCCAAGGATTTTAAAAGGTATAGCACGCTACGAAGCCTTTCTCAAAAGGTAATTACAAATAAGGCAAGTTCGCTCGGCTCAGCTTGTGTAAGCTTATGATAGAATCGATTCTAATCTCGATTCAATATCGATACGAGGCTCTCGATGTAATCACGACTCGTAATCCGATTGTAGGATATTGTTGCCGAGTGGCGCAGTTATCGCTACGTCTTTGTGCACCTCATTCCTTGCTATTTGATTGCTTTCTCAGGCGATTCATCAGTGCTGCCAGTAGAAAATCTGCAGAGTAATATTCTGGATAATCTACAAATATTAGAACTTGAACATTGGGATTAAGATCTACAAATAATGGGACTAAACTTCTAAATGGCGTCATTAAACCGGTCAGTTTTACGAGCGCTCAGTTTGTCAGCTGAAATCTGCGTCGTAAAGCGCCCTCTATCTCTGTTCAGGGATTCAACTTTAACTTTAACTTGTTACTGGACTTTGTAAATAACTTGATAAATTGCAATTTTACTTGTATTCCCTGAAGTACGTTATAGTAGACTTATGGCCGGTTTCTACCATTCCAATCATTCGTTAGTGGTTTTGGTCTGATAAATTTACGAAATGCGTTTCCGAACTACGTAACTCAAGTTTTACTCTGTTGAAACATAGGTGAGACTAAAACTGATGAATCGGCAATGGCAAAATAATTGGAAACTTCAGAAACCCATAAGAGATTTGTACATTTAACTGTCGGTGTTCCATGCTTTTGTTATTCAGATCGATCGTTATCATTTCAGTGGTCATTTTTTAAATAAAATAGGCAAAAGAGACTCTTTATTCAAAATCAAGTAGTGCTATAACGTATAAATCAAGCAGTCTTAGTTTAACATCCAGCGATTTCAGCATGTTTACAATTGTCGTAGTAGTTTTGGAGCGATGTCTGTAAGCGCTTTGGAGCGCTGCCAGCGCCGCGGGGGCTGTACCACTTTGTTGTCATATTGAACAATCGCAACGTTTTTTACAATTGTTGCTGAGAATTCCAAGTATATAGGCTGACCATTTTTAGTTACTTTAAATTTTTAAACACATCAATAATTGTTGAAAATATCTTGATCGAAGCCGACGTTAAATAATTTCGGATTCTTATAATACTAGTTGTTAATGTTTTTATGTTATAACAAATGTAAAAGGAAAATGTAACAATAGATTTAATATTTCTAAAGACTGGATTAAAAAACAATTGTTTTTACAGTAAATTGTAAATATAGGTCGTAGTTGTGAATAGTTCATGTTTTTGTCGCCTTTGGCTTGTGGAATATTAAATTTGTCATTCATTGTACCGTGGCCCAGCTCTCAAAAGGTTGGGGCGCACAAAGCGATGCCCGATGCACTGGGGCGGAGCGCTACGAACTTTCTTTTGTTTTTTTTTTAATAATTTAAAGAAACAAAACAAGTGAAGCGTCGCCTCGATGGACAGTGTCCGTAAATTGTTGTTGTGACCTAAATAAAATACTAGATCCTATCTTTTCTGCACTTTAGTCTTGTGTTTTTTTGTTCTATTTTTCGACAATGTTTGGTTTTTCACAATGATTTGTTTAATTATGTGCTACTATTTAGAGCAGATATCGGGCGCCAAGCTAATACTAGTGAGATAAATGGCATCTTAGAATTGGCCATTAAATTAATTAGCAATGAGATGCAGACTCCCGAACTGCAGTTAAAATGTTTGCGGCGACATCTATTGGCGGAGTTGGTTCAAGTTTAAATGCTTGTTATGTACTTAGCTGGCAACTTAAATTAGTTACAAGATACGAACCAGCTCACTGCCAAACTCTAACTTGTTTGTCTGTCAAACTTGTCAAATACTATGAAATAAACAAAGTTATGAAATATCTCTAAACGTTTACGATTAGTCTTTACATCTCTTTTCAAGTTATTGACACAACTATAAAGCTAGAAAAATCTAGATATTTTTCAAAACATCAAATGTTTTTCGTCTACACCACTAGTAATGATAATGTCAATGACAAGGCGACGGTAGTTCATAACGAGTCGTATTCAGGCTCTTTTCGGGGTTTCCATGAAAGAGAGACGGTAATTACAGGCGCCGAACATTCCCAAACTGAGTGAAATATAACTTAGAGATAGTATTTACTGTCTATTTGATAATTTTCTCGGAAATATGTAAACTAAATGCTACAACAATTGAAATAATATCTGACCATAACATTTAGTTTCTCACATGTATCTTAACTTCAATTTAATAATTAAAATCATGCATTTTTTTAAATTATTTGTTTTCTAGTAATGTCATTTATTCGACGTTAAGCAAGGTGTTAAACATATAAATCGTTTAGAGTTAATAAAATAATTATGTATTCTATGAGGCCATAAAGTTTCGACATAATCGGACGTGACGCTGAAATAACAAATTAGGAACAACCGCGCAATAGAGCGGTCGCTTAGCCGGCGACAGGCGACAGGCGACAGGCACTGATTGTCTGTCTGTCGCCTTATTGATATTAATTATATATTTATTGAACAGTGCACCCACGACCTGCGACGCGATATAACACCGGCATAGTGTATGAGCGATAGCGGATAAATAAAAATTCTGGAGCTCTGGATTCGGTGTACCTTTTTAATACTATTTTGAACACTTATGAGCTTTTTCTATGTGTATTTAATCAATTATCATCACTGACATGCTTTCTTTTATTTTTTACTATCTTAATGTTAATATTTTTCCGCTAACGCTTATGTCATAAAGTAGCTAGCATTTAATAAAGTGTTATAAATAACGTTTGGTGGATAGTAAGACGCGGGGCAATGTAGCGCGGTGCCGCACAGCCGGCGCTCGGCCGCCACATGACCCGGTTAGCGCTGCCGCCAGGGTGTGCTGGAGCCCTAACAGTCTGCTAACTGATAAATCGTTTATATTCACAGTGACAATGCTATAAATATAGCCTAGTCTAGACGCTGATTATGCACTTTTCTACAAATGGTCTTGTAGTATCTCTACTTGCATGATTTAAAAATTTAGTCAGGTCCTTATATAAAATTAGTAACGTAAATAAATCAAGTAAATTGCTGTTCCTTTATTAGCGTAGAACAATTTAATTCAAAGCGAAAAAACTTCCATTTAGAATAAATATTAGAGAAATTCTCTACGAACGGGAGAGTGGGTACACAGTGGGTCATGCGATCCCGACATTAGTAGAACAATGGACATGCAGGGGCGGCGCGTGTCCTGCCGACACCAATGTGGTTACAATTGTAAGCTTTCTTACTATATAAATTTAATTTATACTTCCCTTAAACAATAATGTTTTCAGGATAATGAACTAAATATGTCTCTACTACCTAGCGATCCGTCTCGACTTCGCATTGTGATATATACTCGTATATTTTTTCATCTCAATCATACTAATATTATAAATGGGAAAGTTTAGATGGATGGATGGATGTTAGTTAGAGTTTGTAGCCTTAACGGCTGAACGGATTTCGATGAAATTCGGTACAGATGTAGAGGATAGTCTGGAAGAACACATACGCTACTCATTTTTTTTTATTCCGCGCAGACGGAGTCGCGGGCGAAAGCTAGTGTAAAATATAACTCATATTACTTGGGGTTAAATTTTATTTTCCCATAAGTTAATGGAGATCTTCTGAAATCGGTACAGTAAATTTTATTACAAAAATACAAACGTTTTAAATAACAATGTAGCTAGATGATAATCTCGCATAATTAGGCAATCTCGCTCGTAAAGTTTAAGTTCAAACTTTATAATTGCTTGAAAAAATATATTTTGTGATTAAAGATTTCCATTTCATACATAAATACATCCTACCTGCTGGTGATTACATGTATATCGAAGTTAGATGTTATCATAAAACGTGCAGGAAAATCATTACAAAATAACCAAAGCATATTGTTACAAAACAAGCAAATCGTTTTGTATCAAATATCCAATTTGAATAATTGAATAAACATAATATCCAATTTGGTTAGTGTTTGTGTCGGTCTTTTTTATGTTTATCTCGATGTGTGGATATGGTTTTATTAATTAACTATAGATTACGTGGGCTTCGGATCTCACTCATAAACAACCTCACTTGATGAGGACTCTGACATTTATGGTGTTTGAGTAGATGATCGATAAATTCACGCGGTCGTATGCTAATTTAGAAATATATGTTTTGTATTTCAAAATATTTGTATATCCAATATTTGGCTTGGTAACGATTTACATGTGTTAAATTTATGTGTTGCTTTTTGTGTAGGATTATAAAAAAATGTCTGGGATTTCTCAATTATTTAGATATTCCTCTGCGTTCGTTTTATCATTTGAAAGATCTTAAATAACATATAGAAATTATTATTTAATAGACATAGATTTTTATACAGTTTGGAGGACATTTTGTTTTCCAATCATTGTTTATTAAAAGTGATTTAAAATGAATTATTAACTAAACTTAATCCTAGTTATTAGTGTAAGGCGTACATGCGACAAGAAGACAAACAAATGAGTAATTAAGTACGACAAGGATTGGGCGGGTAATTTACCGTGTCGTGTCGTGTCTTGCCGTGTCGTGCCGTGTCGTGCCGCCTTCTCGCTTTTCGTTTTGCGTCGGCTTTCTTTTGTTAAATGGTTTTAATTTATTAAATTAATGTTATTTGGTCAATAAATAGTGTTTTATTTTATTTTATTTTTTATTTTATTTTTAATTAAGCGTTTATTTATTTATTAAGATTTTTTAAAACGTATGAAAATAGCATTTAGAGATCATTCAATAATGATGAATTGTATGTTATGTCACCGATCCATAGCGAAAAGCCCGTTTATAATTAGTCCATGAAATTTATAAATCTTTCCCAAATTTTTATCACATCACTTTGTTAATGAATTCGTTTAATATGCAATTGGTCAAGTCTTAACAAATATCCTGGGCAAATTAAACACGGGCGGTATTCACGATTCGTCGCTGACACAGTCCAGAGCTAACAAGGTGGTGGTCGCGGCTGACCACTGCAGTTGTAGCCTAAATGAGATGGTAACTCGACGCACCGCTTATGAACATATTTGCTGTCGATTTTGGTTTTCAAACTATGTAGTATGTGTTGACCGTTATATTGGTAGAATTAAAATGTTTTTTTTAAATATAAAACTGTCATTGATATTTAAATAAAGTTTACAAGACAATTATACAATGTTATAAAAGAAATACTTACCTATTTTTTTAGTTTAATTTAGATCCTTTATATTAACCAATAATGGTTGTGTCAGTTCTTTTTAAAGCTATATTTTAGCACATTACATCCGCAGAACCACTGAGGCTATAAGATATCCACTACAAAGTTGGTCTCCGCATTACTTTTTATTGACCCATAAATTTAGCGACTAAATTTACACCGCCATTTTTCACCTCCGTCCGAACAAACTCGATGGGGATTCATAAAACAACTTTATACTGTTTTATAACTTTATTTTAAAATTTTATTATAAGATATCTTTTGTAAATTTTATGCCACAATGTTATGGCTGAGGTATAGTTGGACGTTCTTCGGTCAAATGTTGGTCAAATAACAAACATTTCTGCATACTAAATGTACTATGGGGGAAATTCGCCTTGTGCCGCCTCAAAAGCTACATCGTTTGAGTGTTTTGTAAGCATTAAGACGGCGCAGAACAATAATCAGTAGGATGTAGTTAGATTGCTGTATTGCTGCCTAATTGGTTATCTTTAAGCCGTTCCGTAGAGTACTTACATAACTACATTTTCTGTATTTATTTTTTATATGTTTTTTTTCTGTCTGTATCTACTTTACAAATTCGTTGTTATTACTTAGTTCCTGACTGTGAAGTAAAAACTGAGATGTGGGTATTTGAGTCACGCCTACACACTCCTATGATGATGAGCCATCAACGCTTCATTATCATAAACGTATTAAAAAACTAAAGTTTCAATAGAAACATAATACGACCAGATAAAATCTAAAAAAATATCAATACTTCCCAGAAGATCTTACCAAATATGATTTCTAATACTTTGTAAAACGAAACGACATTCCTTAGTCAGAAATGTCAATGGTCGGATATAGAAATATTAATAAGCTGGGGAGCGATTTAGATGTTATCAGGTGACAGACGACCACGGACTCGTTCATGAACCAGAATATTGTTCAACGCTTTGTCATTCGGAACATTGAACGAGTGATTAATTAATTTACTGCTGTAAAAATTAAGAAATATGGTCTGCAACTTGAGATTAGTCATTCACTTCGATTGTTAAAATGGAAATAAAAAATTGCTTTAGACAGCGAAACAAAGACTTTATAAAAAGAACACTACCAAAATACTGTCATCTTTTATTTCGCATACTTTTCTCTCACTCTAATATTTACTTTCATACTTTACCTTTTAAATCTAAAATATTTTTTAATTCTAACTTTATTATTTAATTGGGTAAAAACCGCGCCGGTCACTATTCACTATAAAAGTTGAATATATGAATTGAGTTACATATTTGAAACACTAGTCTTTTTATGGTAATTCCCTATTTCTTTACACTTTCTTTTATAAATAACGTAGGTGTAAAGAGAGATTATTTTTCTTAACTCCAACCTACGGCACTTACAGTTTGATAAGCGATGATGGCTTCTTACGCCTACGCTGCTGACAATATAAACCTACAATACATTACATAAATGTTACCGATAAATTGGGTACTCCGGCCATCCGCAATTTGCCCAGTTACTTTGGACTAGGCAAATAGAATAACAGGGCGAATTCACATTCTTAAATTTACTTGTAACAGTCGTTTTAATTACATTTTGTAAAGGTAAATCCATTTTACTATGAGTATCTATGCGATAATAAACTATTGATAGTATAACTATCAATGAAAAAATTAATAGTTAAAGATGACAACTTAACAAATTGCCTTATATTACTTCAATTCCAGTCCACTATTTGCCCAGGATAATTATAAACGGGCAGCATACACGATTTGTCGGTGACATAAATATCAAGTCAGTTAATACCTTACATTCACATCTATAAAGAAATCTTATTTGGGGAATGGAGTAATTATATACTTTGTTTTACACATACAAATAAACTCCGGACGGAAACGAATGCAGGAGTAACACGAGATGTTTTTTGTGGTTCATTTTACACTGCGAGCACAATGACAGGAGGAGCGGTTCACAGAACGTTAATTGTACAAAAATGTTCTCAATTACAATGTATTAAACATATTTATGAATAATGCTAAGGAACACTAGGTGATTTAGTGCGTTTTCGAATAATAATGTAAACATTTATATACACCTTCAGAGATTTTACATATTTTGATCTGTAAGATCTCGAAACATATTCGAAGTATATTTAGACATTTCTATTTATATTCTTTCAATGTTTCGCTAACGTAAGCCAACAGTAAGTATATAAAAGTAATAAATAGGCGCGACATAGTTAATTCATTTAATAATGTACCCGCTACCGCTCATCACAATATCCTCAGTGCAAAGGTAACAAGACACTGAGAGTGACAACGCTGGCCCATCGATTCCGAGATAACATCTACACCGTGGCACACCGCACAGCACCGTGCGGCCCAGCGCGGCCCAGCGCGGGACACGCTTGCATGGCGGATGTTGTGTTTTATATTATACGTTGTATTTTAAATAGATACATAATAATAATTGGATGGGAAAAGCTTAAAAATCTACACCAAATATACCGAAGCTTTAGAAATCTTTCCCTATATTACAGTCCAGCAAGATATAAACGAACCATCGCATTACCTAAAATAAAACTGTACCGATATCTTTTCATATTAATTAACTACGACTCCGTAAATCCGACTTCAGTCTCGGCGATCGACAAAAGCCCTGCACGTTTACGCAAAACAAACTACGAACCCAAACATTTTCATTCGCTGTATGAATTTCTAAAATCTAAGCTTGAAAGAAAAATTTCCGAGGCACGAGTGTATTAGTAGAGACTCAGGTGGGGCTCAATTAAGGCCATATTAATGAGCAATGAGCCTCTCGAGGCTAGACCTGTAATTACTGAAGCCCGCCGCCTGCCGCCGCCCGCCGCCCGCAGCACGCGCCGCCGCGGCCAAACCCGCTCCTTTGCCGACGCCACACATCCTTATGCGCTTAGAGTTAAAAAAGTTAGAAAAGCGCCGAGGGACGTTGAAATCGTATTACCGCACCGATGTTCTAATAAGCCGATTAAAAGTAAAAAAATACGAGGGTTTACAAGAAATGTTTTACAGTTTTGTTTATCAAAAGTTTCGTAATTTCTTATTGTTCATCTTTTTAATATTAAATCCTCGATTGTTCACAAGACAAAGTGAACTTTTATGCAGTGTTTTCACTGTTACATTTCAGATATCCTGCCTTTTCCCTTAAATTGTTTGCTAACTTAATCGGTAAAGATATTTGTCATGTAGAGATTGAGACGTTTCTTTGCAAATCCAGCTATTTACGATAAAAATATCGCTAATTTAATCTTAAGTTTATCACCGTCTAGCATAAAGCAACTAAAGAACTTGTCGATGAAAACATTACCGTTGGCGCCTCGTGCGCAATAAAGTTTGATTAAAATTACTTGAGCCGGCTTCGCGCGACACGAACGTATTAATTAAAAATTACAATCTTGCATTTCCCGTATCGTATTTGAATCAAACGAGTGGGTACTTAGCGCGAATGCTACATCTAGATTTCCACATGTTCCTTCACATAATTACACGCAAATACTATATGTTGCACGCGAAGTAACACCGTAGCACATTGGAATAGAGCTTATTTTAGCTTAGAAACGAGTTTCTGTTTCACATCACAGTGCGACCACTTAATACTCGATATAAGAATATTTAATTACAATCCAGAAGCTGTTACCTAATGTTATAATTAATGAAATTATTGGATCCTAGATATAATATTATATGTGTTGTTTATTTATATGAAGACTGTAAAATAAATAGGGTGCTTATAAATATCGTGTATAATTTCACCTTCATATTATCATCTATTGTTAAAAATAAAGAAATATTGAAGACCAAACAAAGCACCATAATTTTTATTTACCATAACACCAATAAATAAGTGTAGCGTGAAAAGGCAATCCTTTATAAGGAATTTGACAGAAATCTGGATACCGAGCATTTTATTGGAAAATAGCCGAATGTTAACTAGGGTGGCTATTACTTGGAACATCTCGGATATTTTTATTAATTTAGACTATAGATAAACGACAACTAGTTGACTCGAGCTATTATAAATTAATTCAGCAGCTAACATAAAACCGGATTTATCTATGTTAGCTTTTTTACCAGATATTTAAAAATACTAAAGTATTACATTTATTTCCATAAAAATTCACTGCAAAAAATTCTATTTTGTAAAGTTCTTGATCCTCGCAGTTAACGATATTTTAATAAAATCTATTCTCTCATACGTTATCCTTGACACAGTGTTTTCATGGCGACCCTAGCCGCGATCTGTCTTAGCTCGAGACGTCTCCGAGGCGCCGTGTGACCCCTGATAACAACCCTCGTATGTCAATTTCGCACAAACAAGCCGGGACAGGTTACGAGTACAAAACTGAGCAACGCCAACGTATCTTGGCGACGTAACTGTCGATAAATACGTCCACGGATATGGTGACTGCTGCACTGAACAAATCTTAGAGAAATATTTAAGTACTGTGAAGTTATTCTAACTAGGATTAGGGACTGCTTCATGCATTCTTATTGCTGCGACTCCTTTCTACTTCTAACAGAGTCTATTAATATCTTTCATCTTAAAAAAATAGTTCTATCTACTAGGAGTTCTATAATTAGTAACGGTATTTTTTTCTTTAACCGTTAATTTTGTTAATAATTAGTAATATGAGGCGTCTTAAGTATCCTTAAGCCGATATTTCTTGGTTCATAATCTTAATTCATCAATGGCCACTTAAAGTTCTAACGATAATCGCTTCTCGAAGCAGTTCCAACATCCAAACACAAACGATTATTTGAACCATTACTTTCCACTTAACGATGGCCTATTCAAACTTCACCAGTTTAACAGTTCAACTTTAACTATTAAGCCATTAATCTAGAATTTCGCCGAAGCGTCGGTCACGGGCGGCCGTGTTCGTTTCCGCGCCATTTAGAGCGCAACAAGATGGCCGCCGCGCCCGCCGCGCCGCGCACGTGCGCGGGTAAATCGAGAGTTTCCTGAAGCTTAATGTTTACAAATAATTTGCCCAGCTTTGATTCGGTATAAAGCAATGCAAACAGAATCAAGTTAACGCGCCTGCGGTGGCCGCGGCGTCGCCTTTGACTGTACCGTGTTTTGAAATCTGCTTGCTCGTCCCGCACTAAAGTCGTCTGCAGCATTGCTTAGATCATTTGCATATAATGGCATCTAATAAAACCCAAACATTGTCAAAGAACAGATCTTGTTATAGATTGTAAGTAGCTTTGAACGATGTACTTCCCTTACCAGTGGATGATTATTAAACGAAAATATGTATGCCCGAAAGTAATAAATAATTACTGATAAATTAAACAGAAAACTTACAAAATTAACTGACATAATGGAAACTAGATACTAAAGAACTCTTTTCTAGAAAACGTATTGTTAATTATGTAAAAGTATGATATGAAATCCATAAAGTAACTACGACTTTACACAGTAACTTTATCAAGAACTTGCGAAACATTAGAGGAAAGGAAGTGTTCCCGCCAGGTCCCCGCAGGAAGGCCGTAGACTGCGCCCAAATAAATACAAATGCGTTTTGTTGGATTGTGAGAATTGATATTTATGGTCGGAAAAAACGGTCTCCCGTCGCGGCCCAGCTGCCTTTAGAAAACATTATGATGTACTTTTTGTGGACAAGCAAAAAACCGTCGCCCGCACTCAGGCAAATTGAATGACTCTAAAAGATATTATTGAATATTCATATGACTTTAGCTCCGTTATTCATTGTGTAATCTGATAGGAATTAACATGAGAATTAGTAGTTTATTTCATATAATCAAGTAAATAATTAAGTTCCCAACGTTTAACTACAAGCATTCACTCTATAAATCTTAATAAACATGCAAAATATGATTAAAAAGCGTTTTCTTGTTTTTAAAATGTTGTTTATAACTTTTAATACTACACTAATAAACTATGTAATTAAAACATTAAAAATCTACTGTCTCGTTCCAGATTCACGCCGCCATTAACAAGAATCTACGTAAATAATGTATGTAAGTATAACAGTGTATTTAAAATAAAAAGACTAATAAAAACAACGGAACACTACTATAATTCAGGTAGGTCAGGAGTCCGCAAGTTGATTACACCAAACCGATTGTCGAAGGTTTCTATTTCAAACAATAGCAGAGGGCGCAACGGTCGCCAGCTCGCCAGCCATCTGATAGCGCTCGTTAGCGGCGCTTCTCCGAACACGTCGCGAACTGACGCCGTCTCGTTACTACGCGGAATACATTAATTTGCATACAGATTAATCCTCGCAAAACTAATAGCGAATACCCCTACTATATGTTCTCGAAGATACTTCACCTATCAGAAGTTTACACATATTCACTTAACACCAATCTTTTATTCTTTTAGTATGTATCGAAATGCAGAAAACGACAGAGAAAGGCCTGAAATGTATTCATATTTTCATTCAAATTAGTTTAGAAGATTTAAAAGATTTAGTTAATGCAGTTAAACATTTAATGCAAAAAAACTGTAATATTAGTAGCATCAAATATTGCATAATTGTATTAAATTATTAATAGAATGTTTAAGCGAAAGCAATTAGTAGGGGCATCTCGCATCCCCGAACACGAGAAGCAATGAATTTGTGTTTAAATCTGCTGCTAAATTTACGACGTCTTCATATTTATTAATATTGCGTACAGCGCCACAGCGCAGCGCAACCTTTATAATTATTTATTGTCAAACAAAATCAATTAAGTAAGGTACTTAGGAGAAGCAAAGACTTATGGGCTAATATTAAATGTTTAAGGTAATTTTATTATTAAAATATGTGTTTGATTGTGTACCTTTTATGTAATAGTAACTAACAAAAACCTAACTGAAAAATTAAAAAGCGCATTGATACAGGAGCGTCTCCTTCCGATGGTCTTGAGCCCCTTCTCCAGGTCCCACACCTGCGCGTGGCTGCATGATTTCCCATGACATCAGCCCCCGCCCCGCAGCCCCGCACATAGCCCCCGCTCCAAACTTCCCCAATAAAACGAAACATCTTCCCGAATAATGCGTTACTTTTTCATCTTCACTTTTGACATTTTATGATATTTTATTTTACAAGGAATAAAGTAAACAAAAAACGCATATTTGGTTAAAATACTAAATAGAATTCCTAGACTATATCTAGTTGGCATATTTGAATTAGTAATTATTAATTAGAATGTTCTTAGAGGTATTCCATTATATATTCTATTTTATTCCACCTACAGTATGAACTATAAAATATTATACTGCACAGATAACAAAACAAAGTTAACCAGTATAAGCAGAGAAGAATGACTAAGTTCGCTGTAAGTAAATATGTCATTCAAAGCGGGTTGTCAGTATCGCCGCCGCGCCCCTGCCGTGACGAATGCATTTTTTGACAACGAAAACAAACATGTGCACTCATAGTTTTTTTACCTCTGCCCACCCCTCAAAGGATGCGGGCGAGGAAATAGTGAAATAACATTTTTAATGTCACTAACGATGCACGCGGTACCTACCATTTGCACCTTTAATATTACGAACTTCAAATTATTAATAAGCAGTGAAAGTTACACAGTTTAGTGTTGAATGATGATACTTCATTTGTTTGTTTTTATTTGGTTTTATAATAAACATTTTTCTCTCTCATATATGTAAGTAGATCCTTTATTTCTTCGATATTTAACCGAGCATACAGTAAGGATAATGGGTGGGCAATTTGTAGAGCATTTTACTGAAGCAATAGTCTAGCAGCCCGGCTACGGCGAGTCTACGCTCAATTGATTGATCGCAACACCGACTTTTATTGAAAAGGCTTTTAAATATATTACTCTTTCAAATAAATTACAAGCGACTCAGCTGTAGACGGCTATTCTTATATCTAATATTGAAGCTTTTCAAAATTTGTTAACATCACGCAATCTTATTTTTAAAGGTTTTGAGGTTAGAAAATTGCAAAAGGCTCTGACTTTTTAGTCAAATTTAAGTGAATATTTAGCTTAGTAAAAAAATAGTAAATGTGTTAGTGTAATCAATGTTTACTTACTTTTTTTAATCATCGAAACAATGTAAAGTGTATATAACTATGATGGATCGAGTACAATGTGAGAAATCGATGAGAACCGATGGTAGGCGCGGGCGTGGTGTGACAGCGTGACATGCGGGGGCGTGCGGGACATCGCCGGTGTTTACCCGCGGAGAATGCCTCGTAATTGTTCCTTACCACCCAGGCCATTCTATGTATATTGGTTAAAAAAACATTTTACTTATACAAGCGAAAGTTTGAAATTAATAATCAGTTAAAAGTCCCCTTGTTATTCTTAAATAACCTAACCTAGCTACAATTTAGCAAAGCAGTAGTCCTGCAAATTATATGTCTTTCGTGTCATAACCGCATTTACTAATTTTATTTCTCTTCTTAATGTTTTAAAAAAATTAAAAATTTAAAGGCTATTTTTTAACGAGCACGTGAGACAAGGCAGCGGCCACAAATCTACAGCCAACACGACATTTTAACGATCCGCGATAACTATTTATACTCTGTAATTAATCTCCCGCGGAATCTGCATTCGTTAAACGTCATAAACAGGGCTGTCGCGGAGAATTTTGATATGCTAATATTCATTAAATTATTTTAATTACCTATACGCATAACCGCTATTAGATAAGAAAAAGCCTATGGGATAATAGTTAAATTAAATATACACTAAATTTCTTCTTTACATTCAAACGATTTCTAAAAAAGATTAACTTAATTTAGATTTAAATAATAATAAAATCGTGTATACTCTAACATAACGATATATTGTTCTCAACTTCTGTATCACAAAACACAAAAAGTAATAATGTAATTTGCATTGTACAAGTTCGAAATGCCGACTTAATAATCCAAAGTTAATTGAGCAGTTATCGTAAACAGCATCTAGCAACCCTATCATTAAACAGTTTGAGGTGAGAGGCAAGGCTGCGCCTGCGCACCGCGAGCCCACGCGCCATTGTCCCCTCCCACGACACGGCTGACACACACTCTATCCACCTTGCTGAAGAAATGTAGACTTTATCACCTAGAAAATACGGCGACTGTAAGTGTTACAAACGAATTGTCCAGTAAACAAACTACAAATTTGTCCTTCTATCCTGTCGTTGCAATTTGTGTCATATGTCATTGGAGTATGGTCGTTTTAAAAGGTCAATAATTTGTCTGGTAATGTAAACTGAAGCAGACAGTATTCGCGTCCTGTCGGAGCAGAGACCAACATAAACATGACGGTAAATAAATCATGGACGTGTTGTGGGAATGCGCTTTTTGGTTTCGATTTTTACACGCGAGTGCGGAGTTTGAAAGAAAATTATACTAGTTGTTACACGCGACACAATGCGTTCGTACTTAAAGGAGTTAAATGCAATAAATTTATAATACTTGATAGTATAAAAGGGATATCATGTGAGCAGCCTGGTTGTAATAAATAATTCTCTTGTATCTGCATTTCACGCCCACGATTGTAAACCATAAGTTTTCTTTTTCTTTTCTTTTGAAACCTTTAATTCTAGAAGTATATTCTACATTTACAAACATGAAATAAGATGTGTTACAAATAATAGTAAAAGAAAACTTAAAATAAGTTCGGCCAAGAATAACTTTGAGATTCCTTTTTATCATGTTTTTACCGGTCTTAGATTTTACTAATCACACTGCCAACACATGATGCTTGACTTACGCTCGCTGTAACTCTACAAACGGAAGTGCACAGCAAATCATACAAATAACTATCGTAATTACTTCCGTCGGAGCCATAAATAACCGCACACAAACAAACGCACCCCGCGGCCGTCCGCAGTCGCGGCATACGGTGGTACCATTTCAGCCCCAAAAGCTCTCTGTTTTTTTGTGGCCTCTCGCCGGGATGTCGTAGATTTGGCGATCTCCATCAACAAATGCCACCCGCATTCTTAACCGATCGAATAGATAAAACTTATGGACACTTTTTAATCTATTTGACTTTTCTTAAATCGTACGCTTTTTGTATCCGCATTGTAATAGCATTTGCCATATCTCATTGGTTTTTGCCATTAAAATGTCAAGATTAGCAGCTTGCAAAACGCTGTGTTATAAGTAAATTAAATAGTTTTCTCAATTTTATTATATTTCATCCGTGAAAGTATTAATTACGAGCCGTTGCTCGCGACTTCGCCCGCGTGAAATTACAAATATATAACCTATTACGTTCGCCATTTTTTTCAACCTATTACCAAAAGTATTAACTTAGTAGTAATCTACGTTATAACAGAAATCTACCGATGCAAGATTCCAAATTTCTAAGTCCGGTAGCTTGTAAGCTGATTTTTCGGTTACCCTTATTGTTTGTGTTCGCGATATCTTCTAAACTATTAGTCCAATTTTAATACTGTTAATGACAATTTTATTCTACATTAAATTCTCCTGATAACAAACGCATTTATTTGGATAAGGATTAATGTTGAAACCAATAAAAGAGCGCTGCAAATAGCGTTGGATTTTTAATTCATTTTGTAAACACAAAAGTGGTTATTGTAAGAAAACCGTTAAAGATAGATATATGCTATCGCGCACTTTTCTGTAGAACTTTTTAAGATCTACAATTCTTTCATACATCATTTTTATATACCTCTAACGGTTTAAGCAGCGTAAGCCGAGAAAAGTTAAAGTTTAGTGAGTTTTTAACGCCGGCGTCCAGAAACACGCTGTTTATTATAGTTCCTGAACATTAGTAATAATAAAATATAGCCTATGTTACTCACAGATAAATTACCTTTCTGATGGTAAAAGAATTTTTAAAATCGGCGCAGTAGTTTTTGAGTTATTTCAATACATACAAAAATACAAAAATACAAAAATACAAAGTTTTCCTCTTTATAATATTAGTATAGATATAGATATAGATTAGTATAGATGTATTCAATGTAATTTCCCTTCTTTACCACAACGTAAACCGTTTAATTTCACAATCTATTAGTTAATGCCAATTGTTACACACTGTTGGCGATGCAATTGGCCTTTTTGTTATATTTTTTACTTTTTATAGTTTTTTTAAATTTAGAACTAGTCGGTTGCTAGGTTGTTTTCTTAATAATTTTCCCTTTTGTACATAATTTTCATTTTAAGTTTATAGTTTAATTTTATTTTCTCCTTATTTCTACGCGCGCTCCTCCTTCTCGCTATTCGTCGGTTTCACACACTTTACTATACTATGTTTTTCTTTATTTCATTGTAATTTTGCATTCTAAAGTGTATAATGATTAAAAGGTGCGACGCCTATAAACCATGTAAGTGGTTTGGCGGGAATGAATTATGTCTTATTTATGTATTATATTTTGGAAATAAAGAAAAAAAAAAAAAAAGTTAAATCTTAGATGAATATTTTTTTTACTTTTTCTCAGTTTTTGTTGGCGACACAAAATATCGGTCGTAAGATGTAGACGTCCGATAGTGAATGCAAAACCGGATTGATAGTGCGACGTAGTGGGTCCCGGCGACAGTTACTGCCGTCCGGGGCAAGAGTTATAGGGGGCGCTGTGTGCGAACTTCTTAAAACTTATTTTATTGGCACCACTCCAATGCAGTATAACTCAAAAGGAATCGTATACTATTCATTCGACTCAGCCGAAAAACATCATAATTTTCACCGATAACGGCATACGTCGCTCCCGTTTAAACTGCATACGCAAATATTACCCAAATACTCGTATTCCTGTCTCTTTCAAGTGGTTTTTAAATTAAGTATGCTCTGCACTAGGATACTCGTTTCAAACTTGAATATTTAGATGATACGAATTTTTAAATGAGTATGTATAACGTTTAAACGAGTGAATTGGAAATATACAAGTATTTAATTACACAGATTCACATTTAAAATTAAAATATAAAACATACTTTTAAAATTCTTCGTAACATAAACCCAAAACCAATAATGGCGTCCCAAGGTTGTGATAACGGAAACAATAATGTAGAGATAAGAATGGAAGAAATCCTTCAATCAACAAAGATGAAGTAAATAGAAATGTTTAAACAAAAAAAATCACAAAAAACGCAACATTGTCAAACCATAGCCTGTTGTGTCAACATAGGATGAGGGCTGCGAGTACTGTAAGGTTCACACTTTATAGCTGTTTTAAATTAACTAGTAGTGTCTTTCTATACTGGACTGTGCTAAAATGTTCCATGTGTGATTGACTAGTTTGACAAGTCTCTGCGTTCCTTTACCTAATATACCTAGAGTTCTACGGAGCATCTCGTACGATATTCCGAGCTGCTGTAAAGTTTGCATAGCTCTGTAGCTTAGTGTGGACGCAGACGCAGTGTGGCGCTTTTTCTATCGCTTTTGGCGGGAAGATTTATGACCAGTGACAAAGTCAATTTCATGGCACGTCGGGGAGATAAGGCACGCCCCGCGCCCCCCCAGCCCCCCAGCCCACCCCCGCCAATGGAATTTGGCATGGGCTTTTAACTCAAATTGTTCTCGAGTAAACATTTTACCTGCCAATTGTGATGAATCGCTTCCGCCACCCCCGTGAAAGCCTTCTCTCCACTTTGACAATTCAATTTCTCGGTATAACCTAATATTGTCACACTTTAGGTTTTTTTTGTCAAAACATTACTCAATAATAGTAACTTAAGTACGATGCTGGTAGTTTGCTTTTTATTCTTTTTTTTAACCAATTGCTAAGGTAAAAATACGTCCCAAACTTGCATAAGAAACCTGGCAAATTGAATATTAAAAGCACAGCACGATATCAAATCGTTTGATACGACACGAAAATATTCGCGTAAAAAAACCATTGGCAGGTCGCTCAAAAATAAATTGTTGTCGTGCACAGAATGTAAATACAGTATGGCGACATTAAGAATCAAACAGTGAACGATTTATGTTTATTGGCAAAACGCAAACAGAGCGGAGCCGAATGCAAAAGCAATAGCTTCGTATTCGTCTCACGAGTGATAACAGACCGTATCGCTGGGTATTCAAGAACGTTCGACCAATCAATACGCGCCACACGTTCACATCAACACATTTTGTCATTAATTAACAACTATCAATTTTTTTTAATACAATTTAAACTCATACAGAATTATATTACGCATTATACTTAAAGAAAAAAGAAAGATATTATAGTCCGTTATTTTACGAAACAATTTTTATTACGTGCCAACGGATAAGTCCGTTAGCTCTCGGATCATTCTAAGAAATTCACACCTCTTTCAAATCCTGCTTTTCGGTAACAAATTTCAAAGAAATGACATCGATTCAAACTGTCTTATTAATTAATATGTTGGCAGCGCCACCTTGCGAGTCGCGAAGCAAACCCTCCTAGAAGCACCATTTCAAGGAAACATCCAACAGAACTAATATTATCAATACAAATATCTCACGTGCACGCCAACGGTTCCTCGAAGCGCGCTTTTTCTCTCTTATTCCTATTTTTTTGTCGCTGACTACGAACACTGACATTTTTACACATTCCCGCATTTGTCATTTCAACTTTTTCGATTTAACGTCTCGTATACAATTACAGGACGCACCTGTCCTTCACTATAAATATTATTGTCACAACTAACAAACGGACATACCTCGGACGTTTTAAAAATATAAGTATGACGTAATGCGTAACTGATAGATAATACTCAAGTAATAACTTTTAAGTAAAGAGTCTTAAATTCACGCTTATAACAATTATAATATAACAATTGTAATTACTCTGTATCTATGATGTGTGCAATCAAGACTAACAGAGAATAATTAACATATCTACTATATTTAACTCTAAACTTGGTGTTAAGTTTGCTGGCCAGATAAATAGCAGATTTCAACAGGAACCAGAAGACAAAAAATGGCAAAACCAAGAGCTTATAGAAAGTAAACACACAATGTAGTGGTTGTATGCTTCCGATCAATCGGAACCTAATGAGCGTCTGGTCGTGACACTAGCGTGGCCGCGCGGCGCCGCTCGCCGACCGTCGAGCCGATAATGAGCCCTAACCATAGCCGTCCCCAACTGCAGCTCCATATACAAATTCAACAGATTTTCTCTGAGATATATGAAATTAAACCGTCTTATGTTTCTTAAATGTTTGAGTATTTATACCTAATTCAAGCTGTGTGTTTGTTTGTAAACAGTAATTAAAATTATGGCTTAATGCACATATACGTAGCGAATAGTTTTATTTATTCATCGTTCATCATCATTCATTCATAAAAAAGTAACGTCTCATTTCGTACAATTTAAATCTGTATTTTAGATCATTTAATCATTATTCACACGTAAATTATGTTTTGATATATGTACATAATTTCCTTTAAAATATATTTGACTCGTGTGAAGTCAGGTGTCCAACTATGTATCATTCTACTCTGGTTCCAGTAGCAATTAAGTGCAGCGGCCGCACGAATGTGTGATCGCATCTCTCACGCGCAAACTCCACACAACCAATAAAGCTAAAGTAAATCAACTAAATAAAGTACTTTCACAACTTAAAACCTTAAAAAAGCCTTTTCAAATATCAATCAATTAATGAAACGTATTTACTTAAATCTATACTAATATTATAAACAAGAAAGTTTGTATTTTTGGATTTTCGTATGTATTGAAATAACTCAAAAACTACTAGGCCGATTTCAAAGATTCCTTCACCATTAAAAAGCTATGTTATCTAGCTAAGCTAGTGAGTTATATGTTCCGTTTTTTATTATTTTTTTTAATTTCACGCTGACGAAGTCGCGAGCAACAGCTAGTATTATAAATCTTATAGATTATCTATCAGTTGCATTCTGTCTCCCCCAAAATGTCATTATTTGAGAGCAACAGCGCACGTAGGTGGTCAGCTACGGTGGGCCCTGAGTCAACACCTTTGTTGCGGACCACCGCTGTGGAAACCCTGCTTTCTAATAGTAGTAAATTGTCCGTAGGTCCTTTATTTAGTGACAATAGAAATGTCAGTAACAAATAATATAGTTAAGCATCAATTAGTAATTATTTTCACTAACCAATAATTAAATGAATATAGAATGTTATAATTCCGCACAGTAACCAATTTACTTTTCACGGAAAGCAAAGATTTTCCACTGCTAGGTTAATAAAATCATTTCATAGTAGGTTGACTCTATAAAAGCACTTAGACAAGACCGCTTTATGTATGAAAGAACTTCATACAAAATGAATGACAGCCGGCGGTCACTCGGAACAGAACGCTTAAGCAATCTGCTTTCTTTTTCATAAAAAAAAACTATAGCTTGCATTATGGCCGCCGTCGCGCCAAATTTGAATTTATACGCTTCGTTTCGAAATTGAAAACGGTCGGAGCCACGCCACCGCAATGTTCACTTTTTTATTGCTCTATAAAATTTTAGCTTTAAAATGTTTCGAGAATATTCTAATGCTGTCTTCAAAATTTTTTAATATTATTATTTTAGCTGCAACAAAGGAATATTTCAACATTAAAATTTAAAATAATAGACTACTCATTCTTGGATTGAACTTATTAATACGTTTATGTTTTATAAATGTTTATGACAGATCATAAAACGCTTTAAATCCTAATGATCTACACATGTCGAATTTTATTGACACAAGTCGAAACAAATTATAAATAACATGCTGCGTCAGTGCTGCCACCTAGTTGTCTACGGCCATTGCATACTAATTGCCTCTCATAAATCTCATACAAATTCCAGGTGCCTGCCGGAGGCGCCGTGGAACGAAAACTTTGTCGCTATAAAATACCAATATTAAATCATTTTTATTAATTGCCACTATATCGTAACCGGTAGATTTACGATGTGTGTTTTGTATAATATTTTAACTGCTAATTGTATGCACCTACTTCTATAAGATACTACTAAAGTTAATATTGTAAAAGCTAAAGTTTAGATGGATAGATGTTTCTAAGAGTTTGCAGCCTAAACGGCTGAACGGATCACGATGAAATTTAGCATAGACGTAGAGGACAATCTGGAAGAACACATAGGCTACAGGCTACTCACTTTTTTTTTAATCCGCGCTAACGAAGTTGTGAGCAAAAGCTATTCTATCATAATTTTAAATTGAATGTAAAACAAGATATAAAACGTTAACATCATTTACCATCATCATAAAATAAACAACACTTACATCATCATGTTAAATTAAAGTGATTTTTTAATTTTTATTGCAGTTTTAATAACGGACACGAGTCCCGCATTTCTCAAGCGTTATTCGTACATATTGTTTATGTTGACGCAAGCTCACTCACGTTAATATCATCATAAAATATATTAATTGCAAAGATAATAAAGTCATGTTCATAGTACTTTTGTCTCTACTAAAAATAATGAACTATAAGACAGCGCGAATATAACTAAATTATCGCACAACTGTTTAGTCTCGCTTTGATTCCTATAACCTTATTTGGTAGTGCGCACACTACTTGATTTTACTCATAATTGTGCAACTAAACAGTTGAATTGACTGCAAAACAATCGACAATCGCACAAAAGTTGTGGGATAGTTTAGACTCAGGCGAGCGCCTGCTATAAAATTTACTCAAAAAATAGCCGCTATTTAAACACGTGTGTACCTTTGTGTTACCAGTGACAATCATATACATTGAAGGTTGAAATGTTATCCGTCAAGACTACATAAAATTTGATGACCGTGAGAAGTTGGTTTATATTTTGAATGTTACTTTTTGGTTAACAACGAATAGATTTCATTGAATATTAATTCCAATGTAACCTAACCGACGGCATAGAGCGGTCGTAAATAAT
Source organism: Papilio protenor (assembly GCA_029286645.1). Taxonomy (NCBI): domain Eukaryota; kingdom Metazoa; phylum Arthropoda; class Insecta; order Lepidoptera; family Papilionidae; genus Papilio; species Papilio protenor. The sequence goes on from JAGSMZ010000012.1 coordinate 263,868, forward strand.
TCATAGCACAATTTGAATCTGTATGTATTTGTCGATTGTAAATTATGCTATATTTATAGCTTTTAAATCGGATATTAAGCGTGTGGCCATGTTTTACGCGCTTGCGCAGCTTTGAGGGCTGTCAAAAGGTTAAATACGATAAAACAATATTTATTTAATAACATGGTATAAAATAATTATATTTATATTTTTAAAAACCTTCACATGCTCAATTAAAGATTTGATTTTTGCTTATTCTTTTCAATTAAGAAAGTATTGACTAGAGATCAGTATTACAGTATCATTAAAAATTAAGAGCCATTTTATGCTTATTCGCGGGTGAAGGTTAACACGAGGTTAAGCTACTTAACTTCATAACCTCAAGTGAAGTGAGTCGCTGCTCCAATGAAACGTCAAGTGTCGCACTCCAATCAAAAACTAAGCTTCAAGGTCAGTGATAAAAACATAAAGATGCGACTTACATATTTAAACTATAAATATAGTATTTTATATTCAATTTAATCTATAAAAGTAGGTCACATTAAAAATCCTTTTTTAATTTATTTTTTTAGAAGTTTTATAAATGTTTATAGAAAGGGCTAGTGACAGCCCTGGTCAGTTAGTCTCGTGTAGTAAAATAGAGAAAGCCGATACTTGCGTTAGTACAAGATCGCGGGGGATATGGTAAGTTATTTCATTATTAGCCGAGCTACAAAACGGAATCAATAATAGAACATAATGCTGCCCACCTATTACTTAAAATTTATGTCCCCCTGGTATCCCTTCACTTTGTATGGCCGCTCTAAACCAACGTATGGGACATCGTAAAGTATCTTTATATGTTAACTAGCTATTCCCGTGCGACTTCATCCGCATGAAATTTTAAAAATATGATTTTATTGTTTACATTTGTCAAATTATCAATAGCTAATGTCAAAATGACATGACATGACAAACCTTAGCAATCTTTGTTTCTTGATGTTGGCAGCAACTTATGGTCTCTTTCCCACATTAGGGTTTTTATCCAAAATATTTCCCCCTAAGTTTAAAGGCGTGAAAATATATAGCCTAAAGCGTGACGTAAGTGTAGGTCTTTTTATTAAAAAAAGAATTATCTTAGGCAACAAAGAAGTGTGTGTTTACGCTTTATTATAATAGTATAGATAATAAAGAATTAGAATGTAAACTGTAAATTAAATTGTATGAACCGTATATAGTTTTGTAGTTGGCTGTCGAAGTTAGGAATGACACTTGAAATAACGTTTTTTTTAGTTTTAAGTTGTACGTTGAAGCATATAGTGTGAGGATATTCCAAAACCTATTGGCATATGGAATCACTTTCAAAGGAAAAGGATGTTTTATCGTATTTTAATATTGTCTTAAATATTTGAAGTACTCGCTGAAGTGTACTTAGTTAACTCAAAAAAATTTAAATAAAATGCAATGAATAAAACATTTTTCAAGTAACTTCAATATTCGTTGAAATATTTCTATTTAAAAATTCGATGATAAATATTTTTGGAACTGCAAAATCTTTCTTGCATTTAAAAAATGTATAAAAACTACTGTAATTTTTAAATAACTTTGAATGTGAAAATTCTTGATATTACGAGTGCAGTTGAAGTAAAGCTATTACCAGTAGTATATTTTATTAATGTTACTGGAGTTAAAAACCTTGTCAAGAATTAAAGACCTCCCAGTATTAGTGACGTCATTTATGTTATTTTTTTATCTCTATGTAACATTGTCACGTGTTGGTGCAAGTATGCGAGGAACAAACCCGTGTGTTTGTCCGAGCCACCTCGCTGTGTTTGCATTCGCTCGCAACTGATTACACAAATATGTGCCCTATTATTAGGAACACGGTGGACACTTCCACGTTTTTATATAGTTTAGTTTACATTTAAGGCGGGGACACACTGAATGCACTATCTATGACATGGTTCAAAAATGCTAGTTGTTAATTTTAGTTAAGCTTTAAGTCTTGTTAATTTTGTTATGTCCATGCACGTTAAATGCTTTTAACTTTACTAAATTAGCTAAATTAAAAATAGCTGTTATCATATTTTAAATAAATTGTACAGTGCACAAAATTCTTTAGTGTCAACTTCTACTAACAGTTCGCATAAATCATAATTTCTACGGTTATGTTAAACTGCATATAAACCGCGCTAATGTGGCCGCGCACTTATAATTAGAAACATCGTGTGTGCGCTGCATTTTAGCTCGATGTTCGGAAACGATCAGGATTAGGGTTGACCCACATTTTATTAAAAATAATCTACATTTTACACCCACATTTAAAAAAAAAATGGATGTTACGAAAAAAGAAGTGTGTAAGCCTTTGAAACATCAGAAACATGCGATTTTATTGTGGTGCCACTAAACTTTCTTTAATTGAAGCTGTTAGTTTACAAGAATAAAACATAGAAACAATGTTAAAAACTTATGTTTATGTTATTTCATGATAATTTCCAATCTTTTAATATAATGATACTAGCTTTCGCCCGCGACTCCGTCCGCGTGGAATTTAAAAAAACAAAAGTGAGTAGCCTATGTGTCCTTTCAGGCTATCCTCTACGTCTGTGCCAAATTTCCTCGAGATCTGTTCAGCCGTTTGGGCTACAAACACTAACAAACATCCATCGATCCACTTAAACTTTCGCATTTATAATATTAGTAAGATTGTGCTTTTCGACAACCCTATCATACATTTGAAAACAACTAGGTTGGCAATCGATTGTCCGGAGCGTGGCTGATTGCGTGTTCACTGCTGTAACTTGCTGTTTGCACAGCGCCAGCGCCGCGCAGTGCCAGCCAATAGCAACTGATCGCAATAACTCAAAAGCTACACGTTTCTCAAAATCATATGTCAAATATTTCCTATTCACCGAAATGCAAATATTATCTCGACTTTCATTTTTTTCTGCTAATCATCGCTTGAACGCTTTATTTGTTTTACTTCTAAGTGTAATGCAGTTCTTTTAAAATCAATACTGATGTTACAACGTAAGTAGATTTATAAGAAGTTTGTTCGATTAAATAAGCTTTGAAAATGCGAAGTAGAAATTATTTAAAATAAATTATAAAATAAACTTTACCCATATTGGTAATATATCAATGTGTATTCCTAATTATGAATTATCATAGCTAATATTGCAGATAATGTGCTGGTCGAGGGCAATTAACGAATTAGCAAACTCCGCGCGGACTCCAGAGTATTAAATGTGTCCTGCAAATGTCCATTGATTTAATTAAATAGCTGATCATGCACCGGGGAGCTGATTTAGCGATGTATTATAGAAACATTTAATAATAATGATTTAATTTTGATTATGAAAGTGACCCGGGAGGTGGCGGGGCTCGAGCGGGAAGAGGGGAGCACGTCTCTACAAGACGGTAACCAGTTTAATTATGGTATTAATTATAAATGATCACTGGGCGCAATACAGCCTGCCGGGTGTCGCTGCAATTTGTTGTAAATGTGCACAGAGTAAGAGCAAACAGAGGTAGGCAAGACAGTAATTAAATAGAGACAAGGTCGGATTTTTATCAAAAATTTTTGAAAATGCAAACGCTTAAATATTGAATGCTAACAATGAACTGTCAGTCAAAATATGATCAACTATATTTTTAAGTAAATTACAGCTTAATGACATTTTTAAATTAATAGCTTTGTTCATAAATGCACTGTACCATTAACCCTCCAGCCGCAACGCAAAATGTCCCACAATTTATTATGAACGGAGGCTGGTGAGGAGGAAAAATTATGTGAGATCGCACCGCTACGTAATGAACTTGGTCAGCCGGGGAACGTAATTATCGTCACCAGTTAAATCCATGTATCCTAAACGCATAGCATTATAAGTTATAAGTAAATGAAAAGGTTTAAAATCAATAAAACTTTAAAGAAAAAGTACGATTACAATAATACGAAGTTCTCCGTTGCGCCCCAGCTGCAGCCGCGTCGCTTTACGCCTGTTACTTCGCAACCTAGCGATGCCGCACACACGCCGCGTGCCTAATGCTGCGTGCGCGAGCACTTCCCCCCGCAACGCACAACAAATCACGCAATGCATCGTAAACCACCCGCTTTAATTACCCAACTACGGAACTCGAGTGTGAATACAGTTATTTTTATTTTTAATTGCCATACTTTTTTAAATCGCATGAAAAAGTTTACGAAATAAATGCACTGATTTACTTTATTGTGTGAAAATCTATAAAAAAATATCTTTTAATATTCGATACACCTTCCCATGAGAATAGCGTGAAGATAAATATGCGCATAAAAGTTGATAATATATGACTTTCATGTTCCCATGCTAATAACGTGTTCAATCGGCAAAAATAACGAATTCGCAACCAACACACGTACGGACCCGTTAATAAATTAAACTACAAGGATAAAACGTCTGATACACCAGCTTGAAGCACCACAAACAACATTTACACGCAAATATATTCTTTATTGCTTTAGTTTAAAGTTGAGATTTACGTGTATTTAGAATCGTATAGCAGGTAACAGTATGCAATGAAGTTACAGCTTTTAAATTATTCATTTTCTGTGACACTGGCCGGCGTAATCCGACACATGCTAGTTTAAACTAGTATTGATTTAAGACATTTTACAACGAATTGACTAACTTTTTCTACTAAACTGTTCGATAAATCATTTTTAACTCATATTTGAAGTAATTATCTGGAACTTCAACGTTAATGGATGGCGACGATAAATTTATTAGTGCTGAGGAAATTTTATTATTTCCATGCAAAACTTGAAGCTATTTAACTATGATTTATTCAGTCTTTTACCAACATCTTAGACTTATCACCGGAGCGCAGTTGCGCCATCTAAGTATTTTTATGTAAATTTACCTTGAGTTCAGATATATATATTTATTACTAGAAATATAATATAACTAGTAACTTTGATATGTTTTACAATGTTCTCGACGATAAATTATCTTTCAAAAAGGTTTAAAATCACAAATTGCGCTGATATCTATTTTGAGGAGATTTTTTTTTCACGCAATTTTGTTTCTAAAACAAAAAATTTTTTGAACAACATGCCGTTAAGTCAAATTGTCAGACACTCATAATTATAATCCACTAGCTTTCGCCCGCGACTCCGTCCGCGTGGAATTTAAAAAAAAACAAAACAAAACAAAAGACTATGCTCTACATCTATTCCAAATTTCATTGAAATCCGTTCAGCCGTTTAGGCTACAAACTCTAACAAACATCCATCCAAACTTTCGCATTTATAATAATAATATGATTAGTATGATTTTCTAATAATAATATCAATGACTAATATATCTTTTATGCAAAATATTCTGTGTGGTCTTTCGCAATTTTTATCAATTCGAATCACGTATAAGTTTCTTCAGCGAGTTTTTAACGGTCGTGTTGGAGACGTCCGGGAGAATTCTAATACTGTGATAATTAACAAAATAATAGCATATAACTACTTCGTATAATAATTATTAATGGTGAAAGAAAATAATCAGTTAGGTAATTTATACACGTGAAGATTTATTTTTCCTTTATAGGTAACATAGCTTAAGTTTCCATTGGGATGTTTCCCGAAAGTCGAATTTTAAATCTACTTTAGAAATACACTTGACTCTTAGAAAACAGTTGACTAATCGACATCAAAAGTATGAAATATGTGCATGTGCTCGAATCTGGCGGATAGTAAGATAAATCTCATACAAGAATTGTCGGTTTCAACATGAATACTTTCTCGAAAATTTTCGTGCTAGACCCTCTGGTGATTTCGTCTTCATCCTCCCTATACAATCCATTCACACTAAACAGTCAATAAACGATAACGAGCTTGAATCGTATTGTGTGACAACTTTCCCTCATCAGTAGTCAGATCGAATAGTTTATGAAGACTTCGAATCTGTGCAGAATTGTTCGCAAATTATGTCTAACGGATGCGGTAAGCCGTATTATGCAAACGACAAGAGCTATGTGACCAACATTATAAGACTTTTCAATTAAACTTGCCTTATTACTTGCGTCCTGTTCACAAACATTGATCGATGACTAACCTTTTCGAAGTATCTAATATAGAAGGTTTACATTACGTAAGTATATAACAAAGAATCTTGTCTTTATGTATCAAATTAAATCTTACTTCTTACTAATATTATAAATGCGAAAGTTTAGATGGATGGATGGATGGAAGGATGGATGTTTGTTAGAGTTTGTTGCCTAAACGGCTGAGCAGATCTCGATGAAATTTGGCATAGACGTAGAGGATAATCTGGAAGAGCACATAGGCTACTCACTTTTATTTTTTTTAATTCCACGCGGACGGTGTCGCGGGCGAAAGCTAGTTAGTCATATTTTGAGTATCCTAGTTATAAAGATATTACGATTTTGAAAGGGAATTCAAGACGCTTACATGATTTTCATTATAACATTTTAACACAATTTACAAATATATTTATGAATAGGTGTAAAATAATATAAAATTAGTCATGACTAGTAGATATCGTTGTCAACAATATGAATAGCTTTAGTAAACAACTGCGCAGGATAAAGCTAGCTGTAACTTATTAAGGCATGATTAATTTGTGTTTACTTAACTATGAATATACTAGAACCTTATTTACTTGACAGATTATATGTCAAGAATGTAATTATGCTAATTATGTCACATTATGTCCTCGTAAATTACACCTGAATACATTCGCGCCTACAAGATTAAAGTTAATGAATTATTATTTACTAGCTGTAGCTCGCGTCTTCGCCCGCGTGAAATTAAAAAATATAGCCTATGTTACTCACAGATAAATTACCTTTCTAACGGTGAGGGAATTTTTAAATTCGGCCACGTAGTTTTTGAGTTATTTAAGGTAAAAAATTACCATTTTCACTTTTATTAAATAACTTTTTAACAATCAATTACACGTTAGAAAACAATAATATTCTACATATTAATAATATAAAAGCAAAAATTTGGATGTATGTATGGATTCTTATTTAAAAGTAGCTCCATAACGGATGCATGGATCTTTATGAAATGTTGTATATTTACAGAACATAGTCTGGAAGACCGTAAAGACTACTGAATAGTTTTTTTAATACCATAAGACAGAGTCATGGGCGATAGCTAGTTGTGAATAAAATATAATATAATTTGTTCCAATATAATTACAAAATGTTTCAAATAATATATAAATAACAAATTGCTTTATTATTAAATTGTTTTCTTGTATGTTTTGATCGAATCATATTTGGCCGCAATATTTCGTTGTTCAATTTTATAATGATCAATCGAATGTCAATATTTTTTGCTGCTCACCTCATCTTGTTAGTCACGAAACTTGCCCAGTTAGTACATGCTGAGCAAAAACTGACAACTACGTAGAAACTCTATGATACAAAAAAATTATAACACGAATTGCAAATGCTTAGCAATCGATCAATATTTATTGGAATCAAAAATATGTTTAAGAGAATGGTTAACAATTTTAATCTTTGCAAGTGTATGGATTTTTTTTTTAATTATAAGGAAAAGTATGTATTCATATTTAACGATTTTTTTAAATTGAAATAAAGAAGACACTCGTTTAAATCTTTTACATTGTGCAGCGCCGTTAGACACATTGTATAAAAAATACTGTTTCTGCATTACTCTTAAATAAAGCTTTGAATGTTTTTCATAATCACACGAAAACCTTTGTGCGTAACCAAATCAAACGATACGCTTAGCTGCGATCTTATTAGCGGCAGCACTGTCGCCGCGGTTGAGGCACGCCGCGACAGTGCTGCCGCGAGTCTCGACTCGCATTCATGCTAATCCAGTCCCCATTGAACCCTTTCGAGATCGGGCGCAGTTTTGAAGTCAGTCCTAATTAGTCTCATTTGCGTCACAAAGAGAATCGGTGATTAATGCTTCATGCAGCTCGTCACTGCGGGCACGTTCATCAAGAGGCTTGTTAGTCTACAAACCTGCGAATGCGACATACACACGTAAACTATTTAATATACACAGGTCTTTGACTTATGTACTGGATTTCATATTTATATAGACGATCTAAAGTTGTATGCTGTCGGTTGTACCTGCGATAACAGTGAGCAACGCCTTGCCAGTTCGACACTCTTCAGAAAACAGACTTACTTCTCAGCTACTCCAGCTTATTACCACAACGATTTCCTTATCTATCTTATATTTCAAGGGTTAATAGCAAAATTTACTCTCTACATTTTATAAGAATATAGCGATTTATATAAACGACTAAAGAGCTTCGAAGCGTAAACACATAAACATCAATAAACGCTGGTTAACAACTACGTACATCCCAAATAAAACAAATTATAGAAACAATAAAACGGTACGGCGCGCCATTGACATCTATAAGGCGGGAAAGGGCACGAAATGGCGACACGGCTGCGTAGGCGGCTTGTAGATAAAATAAAAAACAACAGATTATCATATCTGGTCTTCAACTCGTAAATAAACGTGAGGCGAGCTGAGGCGCGGTATCGATTACTATCTCCGTGTACGAATACCTCGCGGTGTCTCCCGCTGAGGTGCATATGTCGGACGCTTAGTTACACCTTACGAGACGACCACGACCTTGTTACACAAGTTTTAAAGAGGCCTAAAGGCAAGGCTTATCATAAAATCGTTGGCTTCGTTTTCTGAATTTTTGCCTAAATTCAAATATATCCAAACAAAATGTTCTAATCAAGAAATAATTTTATGGTGTAAAAAAGGTTCATTTAATTTAATCTAATCTACACTGGTCAGATCTATGTAAACCGCAAACTTTTAATAAATAAGTTGTATGAAACATACTTAATTGTCTTGAAGTGTAAACATCCTAAAGTTATAAAGGAAATTATTTGAACAAATAAGTTTAATGTGGTGACCGGAGCGGGCTCGGCCGGCCCGGCTCCACCAGCACGCAGTTAAATAATTTAAACTAATGTCGGAAGATTTTAGTGCCGCTCATGTCGCTGCAGAGGTGTCGTGTGACGACGCTTCATAATTTTAAGTACTACTTAAATAAATTTATTTCTTTTGTATACGTGGGATGATTTTTAATAAGATAGGATTGTAATTTAGTGGCTTTTAGATAAACTTATGCTAATTTTCTATTACTTTTTTGCTTTAATACTCTCAAATACAGTTATGGTGAACTTAAATTCTACGAAAAATTTACATGACGCAATAAGAGCAATCTCTCATAATCCAAATTATATGTAATATACAAGTCTATGTAATAAGCAATTTGCCTAGTCAATTGCAATTTGATCTCATTTCTCAGTACAGGGAAGGGAATGTGACCACGTGGGCCTGCCTCACGAAACGCATGGCCAGACGGCGCCCGACACCCACGTCGATACTCGCATACTTTACTATCAATACTCTCAAGTACTCATGATACCCTAGTGCTTAGCAATGGTAATTTGATAAGTTACCTCTACACTTTATGTTCCAATCCTTGGTAACTTGAACTATACATCTTTTAATTCAAACATTTTTTACAACGAAAAGTTTTCAAACAAAGGTTTTCTTTGATATATGGATTTAACGTTTACTCTTAATAAAATAGTTTAAATTGTGTATTGCATAACAATTACCTCAATAATGACCTAAACTAAAAATAAATATAAACAATCATTCGTCCTCTTACGACTCAGATAAATATATCCCTTGTTTACGTACGTTTATCGCAATTCCAAGAACTAACAGAAGTCCCAATTTATCTGAGCACAATAAAATATAATTAGCCACAACAATAATTGACCTCCGTACTCCGATAACCTTAATGTTCGATTAATGAGAAACTTTACTAAAGGATTACATTTCAAATCGTAATTTCCACTTATTTTCTTTGTCGGTGAGTGTATCAGGATGACATATGACTTGAGATGACATTGTGAAGATATTGTAATCGGTCGGATTTACGAGTTTATTCAGTAATAGGCTAAAAATAAAGTTACATACAATTGGTTCCCACTTTGTACTTTGAATATTGTCTCATTTCCTTATCACAATGTATATTGTTGCTTAAGAAAATAAAACACGATTTGACGTGAATGTTTGTATAACACTTAAAGGTAAAATAACTTATAGTTAAGTTATGATTTAAATATAAAACAATTCTCTACATACGTCTACTTCTATGCATAAAACCGATGAATCATAGACAATAATTGATCTAAATAACACATTAACCACAGAAATTATGATTCAACATTTATCTTAGTTGAAAATTTAACCTAAATTATAATACTTACGCAGATAATTTTTGATCGACTTCCCAAAAGAAGGAGGTACTCAATTCGTCTGTATGTTTTTTTTTAATTTAACACTTTCAATGCTACTACGATTTTCATTTATGTATTGAAGTTCTGCATGACGATTGTGTAGCAATGAATGTGTTAAGGAATACTTAAGCATTTTGTCCTTGGATATAATTAATACCAAGCATACCTTTCTTATTATTAGAGTTCACCGTACAACGTAAAGTGAAACATTAGTAATGCAGACGTGACTTACAGCAGCGAGCAGTTTCCGCTGCAAATCAATTGCTTATAATAATGCACAGCTAGTTATAGAATTTGTTTAATAATATTTATACTATTTATGCTTTTCCTGGATCTTGAAACTTGCTCGTAAAAAGATGTCATCTATTTTTCAGGATTGAAATTGTGACATTATTGAGATTTTAAATTATTTTCGGCTGTAAATTATGATTGAAATAAAGCAGTGTAATTTTAGCATACAACTGTTTCATGACAGCTTTACCTCTATTCTGTCTACTTCATTTGTTTCTTGTAAGTAATGTTTAAGTTCATACGAATATCGCCCTTCAGAGCAATGATTAGTAGGTAAATCCCAAGTACTTTCAGTCACAGCGACACACGACAGTGTCGTTGAACTCTTGCTGTTTATATAACAGTTGTAATTTCAAGAATTAAACCCGTAACTGTCTAGTACCAAAAATGGAATCGGCAAACCAAATCTTGTCGTAGACTACGACTACGTACAGATTTGGTACGAGACAAGATAAAAGTAAACGTCACACTTAATATGGTTACATAAGCAGTTTTTAGTATAGATTTAATAAGACAAATCTACACTAAAGAACTGCCTAAGTAACCATTAAATCTGACAGTAGATATAATACTTTAAACCTGTCACAAAGCAGTCTTTTTACTTTTATTAAGTTAAGAATGAACGGTATAATCTGGTTCGATTGTTGGTCAGCTCTGTCAGCTGTCATAACAGGCCTGTTTTTGCGGTGACACGTATGACACCTTGTTTTATCTCATCATCTTAATTTGTGTCAGAAACAAGAACGAAATATCCATAACAAACATCAATATTGAAATATAGGTAGGTATGATTTTAAATGTCTTTAAATACGATTCTGCGAATAACTACCGTTGAATTAATAATTAATTTAATCTAGGAATATCCCCAAATAATCCATAATAGCTGCTATCCACTTATAAATAGTTTACTAAAATTTAAATAATATCCTTTGCTAACTATCTGAGTACCAAAATCGCAATAATCGTAGCAGTGAGTTAATCTTTTACACTTGAATACAATACATTTTAAGCAAGATTTAACAATCTGTTGCACGTCTATTGTAAACTTTTTCTGTCTACCTGCAACAATCCGATTAAGTGAGCGACACTCACGTCATAACACTGAGACGAGGATTAACTTGAGCTTTCAAAACTTTTTATAAATACCCACCTGCCATTTGTCGCGATAAAAGATTCTACGATAAAGCGTTTGTCTCGGATATAAAATAAAAACTTTATAGATGTGATAGAAAAAATTGTAAGACAATATTTAATACTTGTTAAAACAAAATGCTTTTTAATTCTCACGCTATTTATATAAAAGACAGATTATATATTAACATAGCAATCTATTTATTTTATGTTATTTAAATTAATGAAAATTATTTTTTGACTTTTTCAAAATATTAAAAACCGCAAAAGGAAACACGTCGCTCATATTTCACCCGTTTTGTAGCTGCATTAAAAGCGTTCGTTCGGAAGATTATAAAAGATAAAAGATAAACGTCGGCTACCGCTAGCCGGGAGATTTATAGCCTTACCTACCCCGCCGTCCTACCCGCTACCCGCTGCCCGCATGCCTGCGACCGTTGGTGCCTTTTTTCTTACTGTCACATTGTCTTCGCCTCGGAATTTACGTCGGAATATGAAAGCTTGTATTGTTTACACATTCTGTTTAGCAATGTGTCTATTAAAATCTTTTAAACGGCCAGTTCAATACAACTGTTTAACTATGTGATAATTTCCCAAAAGAAACTATAAATGCCATATCATAAAAGAATAACTCCAAATCAATCAAGGTGCTTATAAAAATCTCCTAAAAACCAATTACTTGGTTAACTTAAGAATACAGGGATTATAAGCATAGTTTAGAAAAAAAATTCTCGGTGAAGTATCTGAAAAATCTCTTTACCTCTTGATTAGACTCTTTCGTATTGTTAACTGCAATTAAGTACAATGTATTAAACTAAACAAATCATTTTTAATACCGAAATAGAATGAGAAAGCTTTGTTTATTATGAAGTACATTTTAAATCTAGTCAAAGATTAGCGAGTAATGTTAAATTTAATATATTCCGTGCAGTAAGCCGCGCTAAGCCGGCGCTCCCGCCGGTCGACTCAGCCCAAGCAGCGAGCATACTTGTTTATGATGCGTCCTCGATCGCACTTTTGATTTGTACTCATTTAAAGCCCATTGAAATCTATTTTAAAACACTATTTTATTTTCATGATCTTCTTAAATATTGGTGTAGTAATTTACGATCATTAGAACTCATAAAACTATCATTTTTATTAGTAAAGGTTACTTAACCTCTACATACAAAGCTATCCCGTCTTAATTTCTTAGCGATGATTTTAAGAGTTAGACGAGCAATTTGTAATATCGTGTAACCATTTAGAACGCTTTATAATTTAACTAGGTAAATTACAAATGAGGGACGTTGACATTTTGAAAAATACAATGCAAATAGAGATCGTAATTACCAGGCTCATATAAACGTGCAGTATGCAACGGGAGCGAAGTAGGGTAGTTATGACAGGAATGATTGCGCGAGGCGCGGTGCAGCTCGATACAGCTATACCCGTGTAAGCCAACACTAATTGCGCTGCTTGCAATACATACAGCGAGCTGTGGTATGTATCATTTGATAACTCAATATTATCGACTGTAACATCAATATTAAAAGTTTTATCAATATTTCTATACTAATATTATAAAGAGGATAACTTTGTTTGTAATGAATAGGCTCAAAAACTACTGGGTCGATTTTTTTAGCCGGCTATGTTTTTTCATTTCTTTATTTTTAAATTTCACGCAGACGGAGTCGCGGGCAAAAGTAGCATATAAAAATCATCAAAACTAAAACGAATTTATAAACGAATTTCTGTACCCTGAATAACTTATTTTAATCTATCCAATGTTAAGACGGTTAAAGTTTTTAAGTTAAAACTTAAAAAAATACTAGTTATCTTAAAAGTAACAATGTACTTAGAGCAACTAAGTTACGCAGGCCTACATTAGTTAAGTGCACGGTCAGTTTACGCCACGAACATTACAAGGTAGGAAACAATGGCGGATGGGCGATGTCTTACACAATGCAGCCGCCAACATTTCCTATCAAAAAACGATACAAAAATATCACGAGCCATTGTCGTTGGATCTTTGTTTATGGCCTAATATTTTACCGGTGAAATAGCAGCGAGATTACAAACTAGAAGATGGAAAAAGGTTAAAATAATGTACTGAGTATGTCTTCTATGACAATAATGTCTAACACACACATTCAGTAACTTTTTAAAAGTAACTACTAAAACCAATACCGTTTTTAACATTGTGAACAACGTCAATGCTAGAAATTGAATGCAACGAAAGTGGACAATATGAAAAAAAAACGAATTCCTTAATGAAAACAGAGCAGATGCTAGAATAAATAAATTAGTTATCTTTCATTGGAATTAATTCGCAATTCACAAGAATTTAGATGACTAATTGTGCCATGCCATGTATGACAAATTGTTATTTTAAATTTAATATTGAAAGAGAAACGTTGGATAAAAAAATGGCACTAAAACGAGTGTACTAAGAATAACTCAGGAGTGACCGAGACATTTAGTTTCGAAGTTAATTAGTGATGAAAGAGAAAAGATAATTTAGTTTTTAAAATGGCAAAGTTCTAAGCCTTATTCTGCAACATTATGAACGTAAAAATATATATCTATAGAAAAGAATTACCTGAAATAAACGTAACTAGTTAATAACAGATTTTAGCTATAATCCAAATACGATCTTGCCTAATTAATCGAGAAATAGTAGAGTTAAAATATTCAAGCAGCAAAAAAGTAAAAACATTTCCGTTTATATAGTTTTAACATAAACTAACAGCAGTTTAGAAATCCATGTCAAGAGTGGCCGAGCACGTTTCGTTGCTCACTTTAATAACTTCACTAATTTTAATGTAAAAACGTTTTTCATATATGTTATACTAGTTTTAGGTCTCCCTTAAGTGTATGTGTCACCGCTACTGTTAAACTATGCATAAAGTTAATTTTCCTTTGAATTGGTCGTTACAAAATGAAAGCAATATCGGCTATTTTGCAATCGATAACTAGATACTTGGTCCTACACCATAAATTGAATTCAATGACAGTGGTCGATTTGTCATCGAGCATATCATGCTGGACTCCTTGCCATTCATAATCCCCTGGTACTCGGCGACAACGCTACACCTACTGCTAATCGAAGTTCCACTAACAAAAGCCCTATCAGCCTGAGCCTACCCACCTACGTGCCAGATATGAATACGACGCGGTCAAGTCGGAGCAACATTTTGCGTGGGCCTGCAAACCGCACTTCAGACATACGATATGCAAACTGCACCACGATTATGCACGCCTAGTACTTTGTTATAAATAAGACTAGAAAGCTCGTGTCTCATAACTCAAATAAGCTCTCGCTTCTTTTTCATAGGGATCGCCAGCCGATAATCTAGAGATATCAAGGGGGAGGCAGCTGCCCCCACTCTTTTTGTCAATTTTATGGATGACTAATTAAAATGTTCAAGAAAGCCCCAAATGGTGTTAAGATGATTTACAAACTAGCCTTTTTACCGAAAGTTCAAGTCTAATTTTATTCCCTGTTATCATTTTGTATGATCGATATTCAATTGTTTTTGAGGGTGTAGTTTTAAAATAATCAATAACACATATCCCCAGCGAGCAGCGAGCGGGCGTCGAGCGTCGCCGTATAATTGATTTAGGCGCTGCGTACACAATAAATCAGCCGCTTATCTGTCCGTATCGCCATCCATTGTCTATGCTTCTATCATCTGTCATAAGGCATAGACAATGCGCGTATTTATTGACCACTAGCGCCTCATTTATTGTTTTATTATTGCTTTCATAGAAGTAATTAAGCACTACCTTTTTCGGGAACTATTTTTACCCGCTATCACAGGTTGATAACCATATTTACAAAATTGTTTGAATAATTACAATCATCAAAAGGTGTTGTTTCAATTGTACTATAGCCTATATATTCCCTAGTTTAATTAAACTGCTTTCAATCATGCAAAAACGATGGATTGCAAAAAAGGAGCTGTACGACGCACTGTTATAAAAACTAGTGCCACTGCGTAGTGAACGTGTACTAACGATGATCAATTAATATAATTGTAGCTAAATAAAATAATAAATTAAACTAATAATAGGAAAATCTACTCATAGCAATTACGATATAAATTTGAATCATAACTTAATATCTTTAAAGTTTAATTTTTAGTTGTTAGCGGGTTAAGAATGTCGCCGCACGTTTGTAAACCAAATACGTAAAAGTCACGCATCCACACTTCAAAGGTTTATCTACAATTTTGATATTGTAATATAAATGACCCTCGTTATGACTACACTTTTATTACAGTACTATTTATTAAAAAATTGTCACGTCCAAGTCGTAAAAGGGTCGACAGAAACAAATTAAATCGTCCAAACCCCTTCTAAACTTAAAGTCATGTCAATTTCGGCTAAATATTGAAACGAATCATTTCTTCGTAAACATTTCGCTTCATAAGCACCGTTTATAATCTGACAGATGTCATAATTTCAATTTAAAAACGCCCTTATCATTTAAGGTGCTGTTACATATTAAAATATCGTTTCAGTATCCAGCCGTTATTCTCTTGACATAGTACAAAATGGAAGTTTAGAAAAAGTTACCTACAATATAAAGAACAAAATCATGCGGACAAATTAAACACTAAATAGCAACTACGTTCTATGAAATACTTATAATCTAAGCGTTCTCCGACAGCCCCCTTAACCATGTCTGCCTCCTAGACCATCGTACTAGAATTAAAACAGTACAATACATTAACAAAACAACAAGCCATTTTCTTATCTGTATCAGATTAAATAAAGAAGACATGAATCCTAAGTATTTCATTTAAAAGAGATTTATAATCTTTCTTCTCAAAGAGAGATTGTGTTTTAGTGAAGTTCTTTGTGAGCGGTTTTATATAGTTTAAATTAGGTCGCAGATAATACTGCTGGAAACTCGATGTTCTGTTAAATTGTAGTCTGAGAAATATCATTATATCAATATCATATAAGGAATTAAATTGTACAAGAAAAGATAGATTACTATGGATTGGAACGCTTGATAAACAACTATATTTATAATATTTTCCCTCCTCACTAGTTACTATATTGTCGTTTTAAATTGCTCTATTATTACAATAAATTAAACAGACAAATAATAACACGATAAAATTATATTAAAATAAAGCCAATAAAAAGAAGATAAAGACTAAAATAAAAAAAATATAATTAAGTGCTGTTCTAACATTCTTCAAGCGACACTCGTAGTCCCTCGAAAAGGGGCCGTTAGAAAATGACTGCCATCCAGCGATCGAGCCCCAAGATAACAGTCTGGAGTCCCTTCGCCCTTCGCCCTCCTCCCTGCGGACGACGCGACGACTCAAATCGGGTCTAATTCTCCATTACGAGTGCGGTTCCCAAATTTAATGGAGTTTTTACATTTGTCCAACACTCTGACGCTCGTTATAAAAATCGATTTAGCTCCAGCTAATGCAATGTACACACTAATCCACGTCCTGTGTAAATTTGTAACAAGATTTTCACAAATTGATTCCGTTTCGAAGCAAATTCAATAAAGACGCAGAGTAAACGTTCCACGGGGATAATTTGAAACGTTTACCTAATCTAAAAGCGGCTGCTGCCGTCGCCGTGTGTAATTATTCAGAAAATCCTTTAGACCGTGGTCTTTTCCATATAATGCAAAATGTATTACACAAAGTTGTTCGAATATAATGTTAATTGATCTTTGTTTAGATGTCTCTTGTACTTATTCGATCTTGTCTTGTAACTTGTCTATCGCAAAAATAAATTTTCACAGGCCTGGATCCACAGCTAACGCCATCTATTGACGCCAGTTACGCGAACAAGTTTTCCCCTCGCCGGCTCCCCGCAAACCGAAGCGCGCTCCCCGTTCATTCACTCGTCTCAGTCGGTCTCGTCAGTCCCCGTCTGCGCGTCGATTTAGTCGTACGTGTTTAAGTTGTGTGTTTACGTGAATGTTAACATTGTTATTAACAATCGCTCAGCTGTTCTAGTGTCAAATCTTTACTTGTTTTATCATAAAGCCGTATCACAAGGTCAACAACGGAACGGCAGCGTCAGTTTGTGTGAAGATTTAACGGAAAACAGCAAAGAAATAGTCACAGTCGAATGTAAAAATATACGCGTCGCAGAGAGAACCGTTTCACCGCGTGTGACTCTAATCGATACCTTTAAATGATAACATGGATTCAATTAGGTGTTGTTTTAGAAGACGGTGAGATTGTTGTGTGAGTGTTGTGTTGTGCGCCGGCCGCTCGCGCTCGACTGCTACTAAAGCTGTGAGTATTTATCGACATATTTACGTGATAACGCTGTAGGATTCGTTTTAGCCCGATAACTTGGCTCGATGAGATAGTGATGTACGAATTCGCAACAGAATGCATTAATAATCTTATACCATCGCATATCCTTAGGTTGAAAATTCGAAAACACGCTCGTTGCGCCACCATTTTCATGGTCGCGGAATTTATTTTCAATATTCATTTTATTGCCTGCACACTGGTTTGATCACAAAAACTCCTTTATAACAATTATGCAAATGTATACTTGAGAAACGATAAATTAAAAATTAAATGGTTTTTTACCGCCAGTATAAAAATGTTTTGTTTAGCGTACAGATATACCTACCTACTGTTTCTTAGATTAACATACCAAATATACACATTAGTACAATCAGTCATACTAATAATAAGTGGCACCAACAGACATAAATTCCTCACGCAGAGCTTTAAACAGAATTGGTAACACGAAAAAATACAAAAATTAAAGACAAAAAGAAATGATAGGAGGCGGATTAAATCCATTATTAAAATTGTTCCAATTACGGTTGTGTCGCGGTTGTGTAGTTAAAATAAAACGGTCCATCATTCATAATGTCAGTCCGTGGCAGTGGCAGGCGAGCCTCGTCTCGTTAGCCATTTAAAAGAAATTCATAATTTTCTTGGCGGTAAAATTTACCGGAAATGCAAAAGCGCGAGGCGAGAAATAAACTCCCACTGGACTCAACAGTGCTTAGCTTCCTGTGCAAAATTACTGGTAAAAATAAAGAAAAGAAACAAAAGGTCTGTAGAATTAATTTTGACTTAGGTTATAAATCTTACCGTGTAGATTTAACAGACATTAAATCTTTTATTATTTTTTAATGTTATTTAATAATTATTGTTTTACTACTTTTGTTGTTAAAATCGAATTTAGAAAAAGTACATACCTTATTTAAAAAGCTTAATTTTTTATTAAATGTAATTTTAAGATTAGGTAAAAAACTTGTTTCAAAGTTATTGACCTGCTATAAAGTGAGTTGATTTATGACGTTATATTATTACAAATGCAAAGAAAAGCAAAAATTTAAAAAAAGGACAAAATTGAAAACTATTAACATAAATTATCGTTTCTTTTTTGGAATAGTTAATAATTACATAGATTATAAGATGCCATGAATAAGAATAAAAAAAAACAGCTTAGGCAACGGATTAGAGATTTACATAATCCCTAGCGATCTATCAATATACCTAACGGTACAAGACTACAATGTAAATTATTGTATACTAGCTGTTGATCGCGACTTCGCCCGCGTTAAATAAAAAATAAAGCCTATGTTACTCAAGATAAATTGCTTTTCTAATGGTGAAAGAATTTTTTAAATACATAACACAATACACAATACACAATACATACAAAAATCCAAAAAGACAAATCTTTCCTATTTATAATATTATTAAAGAAGTACATGTATAATGAACATAATGTACAAATAATCGTGGTCAGGATTGTTTAAAATATTTGAAAGGTGTACATGTAAGCTCGGCGCATCGCACCCGCACACCCCACGTTATCCACAGAACTCAAACACATCTTAGGCCGCTCGCACACCTACGACTTGATTCGAGACTTGATCGGCCCAGTAGTTTTTGAGTTATTTCAATACATACAAAAATACAAATGTTTCCTCTTTATAATGTTAAGTATAGAAGACAATCGAGTCGAATTTTCTCGGCAACAATTTGCTTTATATACTTGCACAATAATGTAATTTAATTAATTTATGCATGACAAACGGTTCATATAAAACGCATAATATGTATGCGGCCTTAGCTGTCCGGTTCCTTCCTCGATGCACTTTCTCGCGAGTCTAAAATAGCCCGACTGCTCGGCTCGCCCGCCTGACTCACGCCGTATTTACGACCGCCTCCCGGCTCCTGCTGCCTTTTCCTACCTCTTGCTCTGTACCATCTTCTTACATACTCCTGTCTCTTGTATTGTGTACCTTCTCGACAATTTTGCCGTCAACTCTTGCTTCTCCGTTGTTTTTAAATCTAAGGAGTTTCCAGAATCAAAACCGAACTTATACGTTTAATAAAGTACGAAACTATTGTCAGATGGGTAAATCATCAATATCAGGTTTTGCACTTTACGCAAAAATGTACAATTTCTCTATTAATTAAAAACTTGATATGATAAAATTATTAAATTCGTAATATAATTAAATAATCAATTAATAAAATTGTAAAATGCGTAATTAATTAATTACTGAATATTGAATTGAATTACTTTTAAATATCTGTGATTTGTAATTTCAGCATTACATGAATTAAACTACAACTGAGTTATAAATCGAATACTAAACTATCTGCTTCAAACATATTCATATCAGCAAAGATGCTCGTTGCTTTATAAATGTATCGTTAAAGACCAGATGTGTCCAGCGCCGCGCCGGCGACCAGTTCCACGCATTATTAATACGATCATCGATTACTTTTTATTAAATATTTATTCACTAACTTTTTGTTATACAATTTAATGGTGGGCAGAATTCCTCACAAGGTATCTGAGCAAACTTGGGAACGTTGAATATTAATGCAGTAATTCGCAAAACGTTTAACATGTTCCGAGTCTCGCCAAATGTGGACTAAATGGGCAACCATAGTAAAAAGGATACTATAAAAATTCTTTACGAAACCAACGTAGCACTTATGAATATTAAGTTCAATTGTCGATTGATTGTTTTTTTGTATTATCTTATTACTAGATGTCATTAAAATAAATGGAATAATACTTAATTGTAAAGGAGTAAAACGTTGAAATGTCAGTTGTAGCAAATACGTGCAAAGTGTCTTAATTGAAAATTATTTATCTGGTTTCGCGATATACGATGAGTTTATTGTTTAAATGTCTATAGAAATATACCTATTGAATATTATAATGATAGTAGCGACCCTAAAGTATGTACAGTGTTCGTTTGCTCCCAACGAAGATGAGAGGTGGGCTCCGAGAGCAAACAGCGGCACCGCGGCCGTACGCCGTACTGTTTCACATTATCTAACACCTTCTAATTACAGGTAAAACGCATTAAACATAATTAGTACTCATTTGAACGGATATAAAGTCGGGATGGGTCGATGGCCGAGGAACAAACACCGTATTCCACGATTGTAGGGTTGCCATATTCTTATTTTAATAGGAAAGTCCTTGACTACTTTTGTTTCTTCTTAAAATCAAATCTTACTTTAATCCAATGGCTTTAGAGTGTTGTAAAAGTGAAAGGAATCAAAGCTATAAATCCGTACTTACTTTGAATTCACTATTTTTTTCCGTCTTTTACTTAATCTAATCTAATCGGAAGATTTAGATGTGGACTGTTCATTCACACTGCAATAATTTATTAAAATACTTTTATTGTTACAAAGGAATATAATTTCAAAGACTTAAATATCTCCGTGCATTTGGTGATTCTAAATCCTTTACTGAATTAATAATCGATGATTTAGAGAGGATTATCCGGACAACTGCAAATTCATGGTGCGTGTATTCACACGCTAGTGGGCTTATGTTTGCCGGCCAGTTGTGAGGGTATACACAGATTTGTGCGTACATTTCGGCCACGGGCCTACCGCGCCTCATTTGCATCGCCGATGCACGAGCCGCATCCTCAAATAATTTCAGTCAAATTCAACGTAGGTAATTCCAAATTTAAATAATCATTTTTATCTACTCAGATATCCTATTACGGAGAAAATTGAATTTTAAAATGTTGATCTTTTAAAATATTGGTACTTGAAAAGAATTTTGGACTAAAAATTAAACCTACTTAACTAATTCCAAAACTTTCAATCAGAATTGGTTACGAAGAATAAACAATTCCAGAACGAACAGCCTTATTGTTACTATTATTGTGCCTAAACACTTATAAATTTTTACCTTAAGTTCTGTAATAATTGCCAGTATTTATCTAGATCTTTGAGTATGTCTAGACCCTAAGGCAATTAGGTCCTTAATGTGAGCTGGAGAGGCACATTACGTAGTTAACACCTCGGATGCTGCGGACCTCCGGCCAAACAATTACTGCAGCTACAGCTGTAATTACCTGATGGGCAGGGGCTTTTCTGCCTAACACTTTACTTCGCACATATTTAACTGCTTAAGGCTATGGCTAAATATAAATGTACTCGTACTAACTCTAATTACCTTTTGTTTTTAAGATATCTGATTTGAACAGAATGTTATAATGATTCTATTGCGTAGATCACGTTAATTATTAAGGAGCGTATTGCACTGAAATATGTATATACTTTGGACAGCCAAGTAGTAAATAGTTGTGAATAGAGTCAAGTTTTAATACCGCACGCAACTGCGCGGTGCCCACACGCGTGCACAGAGCAATGCAGTGCAGTTTCGGTGCGGCCATAATGCCCACTCTATTATGCAGCTACTCTACACGAGTATTTCCGACTCGAAAACTTATCTGTGTAACATAAAATGTTTTTAAACTGGCTGTTTTTTGAAACGTCATTCAATTCACTCACGCATGTTAATCCTTCAAATCCCACCGGTTGGTTATGAAATTTCATTTTTCAAGTGCACCGCATTTGTCGAGTTTTTTAACGATTAATAAAAAAGGATGGTAAATTTTATTAAAAATGTTTTTAAGTATGTAACTTTTTAATATTAAAAAGTTTAAAATTTTACGTAATGATGACATTAAGCGTTGTTAACAAATTCCGTTGCGAAATGACTGTAATAAACACGAATTCAATTTTGCTCATATCTCCAGGACTTCTAGACCTTTCTAGACTCAATTTTAAGAGTTATGCTAACTCCCAGTGACCTTGGTTACTGATACCAAAGGCAAGCATCATACATCATAACTGCAAATAAACCTAAACAGAAGTAAATTAATATGTTATTGGTTAGTAACGTTGCGTCCTGTGACGTGTTTCCCGTTGCCGCGCGACCGGAGTCCGGCAGAGGTGATTAACTCGTTGGCCGCTTACGTAAACAGCGTGCCGTTTATGCAGCCCTGGTACTTGACGCGCTAATGCGGATATATTTCATAGTTTTGTCCGTGTTTAATACTCGTATAACAAATTAATACCTACTTATATTTCTATTTCAAAAGTTCATACATAATTTAACTGTAACAAATATCATTTAAAACCAAAACCAGTTGTACGATGATATTCTCTCCCTCTTTGGTAATGTTCTCGTGGATCTCAACGTAGGTTGTATAATAAAATGAACGAGCCCCCGCGATCACCCGCCGCGCCGCCTTTGTGTATCGCTTCTTCTTAATAACACTCATAAATAACACCTTGTCTCTCTGTGTACACCTCAGTGTGCTTTCATAATGTTACCAATTTATTTTACTAATGAATACAATGTCTTATGCCGATATCTATACTAATATTATAAAGAGGAAAACTTTGTTTGATTATAATGAATAGGCACAAAAACTACAGGGCCGATTTTAACAATTATTTCACCGTTAGAAAGGTAATTTATCTGTAACATAGGCTTTTTTTCATTTCTTTTTTATTGTTTTTAAATTTCACGCTACGGAGTCGCCGGCAAAAGCTATTAAGTTTAAGTCGCACGCGTTATACCGCAATGTTTATAAAATAACCACCGTAGAGTTCCACTGCAGCCGTAACGAATGGCGCAAACTGTTGTGTCAATATAACATTGTTTTACAAACATTAGCTAGGATTGATCATCCAGTGTTATATAAGTCTATTGTTTTATGTACTTCTAACAGCTGTTGCGGTCAAAGAATAATATTTGTAACAGCTGTGCGTTAACTAAGCAAATATAATGTGACTAATCGTTCAACTTTAGGTCGTTAAGTGTCCCACCACTGGCTGATAGAGGCTCAGATAGCTTAAAAATGACGTCACTGTCAGATAAGGGAACAAAATCCGATATTTCCATCACATATTTACACGTTGGATTGTTATCAGACAATTGACAATTTAGTGGGACTGGCCCTAAGTCTATTATAAACTTAACTTTCGAATAATTAGTTTTGTGATAGAATTTGTGATAGATTAAGGGTTGCTACCATATTTTTCACCTATTTACCAGGCGAATCTGTACTGAACGTGTTAAGAATACTGCATGTGTCGTGTGCATGCCGTGATGTGGTTATCAGCTATAGTAATTAAAAACTTAACGATTGCTTAACATCGGCTAATCCGACTGCCCCCGCGCCCCCGCACTGGCGACGCACGCCCGGGGATTTGCTCTGCACTGATAATAGCTCTCGGAGATTACCCACTCAAATGCTTGCCCTAATAAATTAGTATAAATATAATTTTAATATTCATTAGGAAGGTTGAATATTGTTAAAACGTTATAATGTAGCGATGGATCCGTCTAGACATTTGATTCAAAAACACCATAAGCTATGCTTTTAGCTAAACTGTATCTGATATTGCAGGGCTCGATAGTGAAAGTTTAGAATGTTTTAGTTGTCTTCTATGGCAATTTAACCACGTACTGGCTAGAAAGTGATTTGTCATAATAACCGTAAGACATGAATTGTTTTTGAGAATGTAAAACGGACCTAAAGTGTTAAAAAAAAACTACAAGTGTGTATAGAATATACATATAGCAAATCGCATATAGGTCGTTCAATTATTACACAAAGTATTGCTGAAAGCAATTGTAACAATCTGTTGTTAGCATACTGCGTAGTGTTGGAGTATCAGTAGTGTAGTCAGCGATAATAAATCATAGCGTCGATATCGCGCGGCGTCATTACACCGCCCTCATCGATCACAGATATCTCTCTGGACACACCACAGTGTACACAACTATAGTAGAACCAATTGCGGTCAGCGCGTAGTGTCAGACAATTTCACTGCACAACATATACTGAAGATACTTGAGATTTAAATCTAATAATCTAAACTAATTGTATACCAAAATATACATAATGATATTTAAATGAGTTTCTCAATACTATAATTGCAATATGATTTACAGCATTTTCTCATGACGTGATAAAGATTGTTTTCGTACAAGATAAGATATCGCTCGCTATCGCCGCAATCCGCGCCACCATGTAGCGATGCTATTACAAATGTACTACAAGTTACTGTGGCTTATCTTGCTCTCTACACACTTCGATACCTAGGATCCTAGGATGGGATTAAGGACATATCTTAAGATTACTAAATTGGTTACAGACTACGACTATCTGAACTGAAATGCCATTATAGACAGACACTTACTTTTGCTTTTATTGATCACTAGCTTTCGCCCGCGACTCCGTCCGCGTCCAATAAATAAGAACAAAAGTGAGTAGCCTATGTGTTCTTCTAGATTTATGCCAAATTTCACCGAGATCCGTTCAGCCGTTAAGGCTACAAACTCTAACAAACATCCATCCATCCATCCATCTAAACTTTCGCATTTATAGTATTAGTAAGATAAGAAGTAAGATAAGATTAGTAAGATTTACATTAGACCCAATATAGTTTCGTTTAATTGTTCGTTTTATGACTCTAGACTTATACCCCTAAGCAAAATATTTCTAGTTGGGATATATCTAGTCTACATTAGTGGAGATTCTGTATTCTTCGCGGGGTATCATTGATGGGGCTGATGTCAATAACGTGTAAGCTTAGGTACTAATTAGTGATGCGCTCAAAAGCTTTGTGTTTCGATTGAAGACGCAGGTAATCAGCGGCGGCCAGGCTTTCCCTCGCGCGGACTCCCTCCGCCCTACTCCCCGCGGGGAAACCCAAGTCACGTCATCAGGGAGGACTCCCCTACGGATCTAAACTGGCAATATTAGTGCGCAGCCACGTTATGTGCTTTGTGAACGAGGCAAGAGGAAATTGGAACGCTTAACGTTTTTACTCTGTGGCAAAAATGAGGGAATGCTTTTTGTTCGCGCTCTGGCCGTTTTTATTTTTGTTGCAGCTAGATTTTAAATCTTCGTTTCAGTTACAGTTAAAGTACAATAGTCCAGAAGTTTTTTTAATTAATACCTTTTCTTTATTTAAACAATAATAATATCTGCTTCATTTTAATCGGTAGGACTATTGTTTTTCAGTTTCTGACCATCGCATCTTTTTGTAGTATCATTTATATAGGTTCTTGTATTACTTTTACGAACAGGCCTTTAAATTAAGCTCGTAAACTTTATTATAATCGACTTGTATTTTCACAAGCAATTTTTAAGTCAAATTTATGAGAGTTTATTGTCCAAATATTTGTCCCCCGAGCAACAATGCACGAAGTATTTTCGTTAGCACCATTACGAAGCGATGCATCGGCGGTGGGATGGGCCAAAGTGGCCCTTGTAACCCCAATGTTAAGGGCCATAATCGGCTAATACACCCAATTCGCCGGGGATCGATTATTTGAGCAAACGAGCGGGCTATAAATCATGCTCTCCCGCTTACCTGCGACCGACCGATAGGGAAAAAAGGGCCAACTCCAAATACAAGGGAATGACATTTCTAACGGCGGGATTTGGGAGTCCTTCAGTCATTAGTTTTATGCAAATAAACTCGATAGAGCGATGAAACTCCAAACTCCAACCTTTACGATGATACTTGACTACTTGACTCTCAATATATTTCAATTGGTTTGTAATCTAAACGATTGATAATGATTAAAAAAGTGTGCTTATAGTCAACTAAAATTTTGTTTTATTAAAACAAACAGAAGAAAAATAATAAGAAATTGATAAAATCTATAGAACCATTTAATATGCAAATTCATTCATCAGTCATTAAATCGATTGAATTACAAACGTGGACAATTTACCATTACGTTTTTGTGTGCGACAGCTGCGGGAAGCAATTCCTCGAAGTGAACGCAACTTGCTATCATATAGAGATCGATTACAGGACATGCACTGGTATTTAGTTAAAGCGAGCCTCGTGCCTTCTCGGTAACTCAAATAAAAACAAACCAACAGTGAACCGAAATAGACGTGTGTCTGGCGCGGAGCGAGCGCCGATGTCGTTACACCCGATGTGCCTACATAACCATGATCAATATGTCAACTGAGGCAATAACCCGAGCAATAATCAAACAATCGACTATTAAGTACACGTGTACTTATTAAGGAAACATTAAATCGTCAAAACAAAAGATATAAAGTTAGAATCTCACGAACATTCAAACAAATGAATGTCTACAAACTCTCGTATTATGAGAGCTCTATTTAAATGATTAGTTGGCTGTGTGACTGTGTGGCATACGTTGAAAACTAGTTCCTCGGACCACGTCCTTGAAACAATTTTGCTTTCTAACTTGTTTAGAAAACAACAGAGCAATAGTATAGTAATAAAATTCACATTAAAACAAATAAGGTAGAACTTTCAGTAGAAATATCTTTACAAATACGACAATGCTCAATTTTGACAAGGTGACAAACTAAAAAACAATACGAGCAGCGCTATTATATTAGAATTTGTAAAGCTAAATGAGTGCAGTAAAACAATCTGGATGCTTGCCCTTTTACGTCCCCGCGCACAATACGCAGGTAAAAGTACTGTGATATTTACTAAACAATACACGCTTTATTCAACTTTTTACATCTACCATTTGTATCATCTTTACTGTTTTATAGCAAGATAGTTTTATTTTTTGTTATAACTTCTCCAAGAAGGGATGGATGGATGTTTTATTAGAAACTCAACTATATAGCTTTAACATTTAGTTTACTTTCAACCTTACCTCCCAATTCAGCAATAAATTGTACGTATTTAGCACCTAAAAATCAAACCAAACAAAAAACAATACTTTGTTTAACATAAATATTCTTCACTAACGTTTAGTATATTTGATAACTGTTGATTTTAGTGACTAGATATGCATCCTGTTATAGTTGTGTTTATTTGTACAAACGCGTAACAAAGGCTTATTGTGTACATACACTAGCAGTTCAGTACTCGGCCGCCGGACGTCCGTGTCGCCCTTGTTTACGAGCCCGCGAATACCACATCAATAAACACACATATAATTAGTACAGCAGCATAATTAATACCACAGATAATATGTCAGAGGTGAACAAGCTACCGTTTCCATTTCATTGTACTTTCTCTAAAGGCGAATACAAGCCAGGAAAAAGTTCAAGAGATCGTACGAGATATGTCAATGTTCAGTTTGCTATCTCATGCATGCCCGTAGCTGTAAGCCAGTTAGCGTTCATAATTTACACATGTCAGTAGCTCGCATGGAAGTGTGCTATTGGCCTTAGGCAGAAGTTTTATTTTAAAGTAATTAAACTCGATTGGATTGATGACGTCACGGTTGCCATTAAATATTCCGAGATGTTATCAAGTCGGGGTCAATTGGAAGAGAATTCCGCGTGGAAAGTTCGCGAACAAGTAAACTTAGGTATTACGACTAATTCCCTACGCGAAGATAGGGCGAAAGGTAAAAACATCTTAATCCGGGTCCGAGCCCGGGGGACGGGATCTAACCCGGTTATCCGGGACGGTCATCTCGGCCCGGAATTCGCAAGTCGGGATTTGCTTACGACGACTTACGAAAAGAAATCTAATTATGAAACAAATTTAAATGTTCGTTTCAACTACAATTCATTTGTGTTTTTTTTTTTAAGATATCTTAATACTGAGATAATACAGTAGTAACAAAATATTGCATTAATATATTAACTGAAGATATATTAGCTGAAATTAAAATTATATATCTCTGGAAAAACTAACCTAAAACCGTACCTCGAGTCAATTTCTGAATAGCTTTGTTAATGAATAGGTTTCCATAAAACGTAAGTAGTCTGCAATTACTGCGTACATTACCGTAAAAAGAAAATATTTATGTAATTCTCAATACTCAACTTCAAGGCTGTTTTTTTCTTAGCAGTACAAATTAAGCAATTAAGGCGAGGAAAGTAAACCAAACCCTATGTTAATTAAGAAAAAATGAACAAAACTTTCCCGCCGTTTCTCGTTGCTTAGGCCGCGAGCTCAAGTTTGATCTGTCAAGCGTAAAATTGGCGGGAGCAAGAAAACGTTGACCCAATGGAGGTGATTACTGTGCGCCCGAAGGCGAGGGCGCAGGGTTGAAGCCGCCCGGCGCCCTTGCCAGCGCCATCCACCCGCGATTTGTTATTTAAAATGTCAGCTTACATTTCCGGTTAACCGGAGATAGCTTTGAACTGCGATATTTGATTCAAAACTTAATATATGTTCAAATTTCTCTTTAAAGCAAAATCTTTTATATAAAGTTGATAAAGGGTCATGTATTTATTGTTAAACAAAATAAGATATTTTAATCTTTAGCTATTTAAACATACATTCTCCTATTTTTACCAGTCTAACATGTGTTGTTGAGAGGTCTTGTAGAGCGACGGCCACTGTTGCGTCTGTCAACACCTCCTGCTTCATAAGGTGAAAAGATACGACATTATGTATAATTCCACATTTAAGTTTTAACATAACAACTCTACAAAAATTATTTTAGTTAATCTATCAGCAACGAATTACATTTCTGGTCAGACCGACGTCTAGTTTGTATTTTTGTAGTGTAACAGTGTTATGTGAGAGTTGTCCGCAAAGTCGTAAATAACACTACAGCGTCATCTTGCGGTTGCGGTCACTACAGGAAGGGTGACCATGCAACATAAAATACAAGGAACTGCGCATATAAAAGAAATGCACATAACTTTGAATTATAAGTTCCAAGGTGACAATTTCTCTTTTGTATAGTAGATCTATCCTAGTAGAAAAAACCGAAAATTAACGTAAAAATATCATATCTAAACTACAACTACCAGGAAGCCAAACCCATCAAAATGCCTTAGTATTCCTACCAACTACTTAGACATTTAACACTAAACCTGTATCGCTTACAGAGCACGTATCTACGTGATTCATAAATCATTCTCCATTTAGTTGTCTATTTGTATGCAATAAAACCATCTAATGTGACCTCCCAGGCCGAATGACATCATGACACACATCACACACGTAATATCAATAACAATTAATACAATGTGTTCAATTTGATTCCACACGAAGACAAATTATTGTAAAGTAACGTTCAGTTCGCGTAACGTAATAATTCTTAAATTACATAATTGATTAGTACATTTTTATTAAATTGTGAAACGAAATTCATACACATAAATTAGTTCGATGCCATTTAAACGCACTTGTGTCCATCTGAATTTATTTATAACAGCCTCAAGCGAATTGCTCACATCTGCCCACTTCTAAGTAATAAAACATGTGTCATTTGTCAACAAATTTGTTATTTCCATATTGTAAAATACTTAGAATAAACGACAACTGTTTTACAGCTGTCTATAAAAACACAATAAATATACAAGTTGCAGACTCACTTATTATTAATGCGTATGTTGATATATTTAAAACCACAATACTATTATCTGAGACTGTTATAATAATATTAGGTTAAAGAAACTTTAGTAAATATAGGAGTTTGTGATAATAAAGGCGGCGACACACCGGGGCGGATAACACGTCGTGCGGCGCGCGCGTTTGTGCGGACTCTCATTAGCGCGGTAACGAGACGCGCGCCAGACGCAAACTGCTAGCGATAGACCATTGAGTTTAAATAAATAAATTAACATATATGAAAAAAAGGATATTAAAAACAGAAACATGGAATCTTGAAGATGCAATGCGTATAATTTACAGCCCAATTATTAATTCCCGTACACTATCTTAATTTAGGCGTTGGAATTTTAATTATTTAAATAGGTTATCACCACTAGATGTCACCACTAATGTAAACTTGTTAAACCCGCTACAGCCTGTACCTTACACCACGCTCCAGTCTATAAGCTTTTAATCAGTTGGCCCGCAGCCAAACGATCGGGCGTCAACCTCGCGACACGCGGGCGACACAGCTCGCACCAGCACTCGTCAACGTTGCCATACGTCGCTGTGTGCTCGCTGTGTGCGCTGGTGTTCCACATCGCGGCACTTGAATGGAGGCTATGGATGTGCTGCAACTGAGATGCAGGATGAATCACTCTTACTACTCTGATATAGCAGTACAAAATATACAAACAAGTCAAACCTTCATGACACACGGAATATGAAAAAAATACCTTCATACTGTGGAACGCTTATAAAAGTACTTGAAATACTTTAGAACCAAAGTATGGCATTATTAGCGTATTTGTATAATTGGTGTGCATAATTGTCGCAAGAGACCACCACTGCGTGACAGTGACCTCCAACAATCAATTGCTTTCCCTCTGGCTCATAATTGTCATTAATAAAAGGACATGCGCGTTCTTTATTTTCTCTAACTTAAGAACAAACACTATCCATGTCCATTGGACTACAATACCTGTTTCTTGACATGATAAGTCATTGTCAGTTGAAGTATGACTGATGGATACATTCCTTGGCAACGATCCCGTATCGAAGGCTAAAATAGCATTGATTTGCGGCAACGAGCACGCGCTAACAAACAAGGCAAAACGAGAAAACGTCGCGCACGTCCGGACCGTGTTGTATTAGTGTTACTGCTTCCAATGAACTGGAATAATCGCGACCGCGTATGACAGGACGAGGTGCAGCCCCACTGTAAGCGTCTAAGTAAGTCTAAGTAGACTGGTGTTTTATTATTGTCTATATTACATTTCAAGTTTAATGCAGTTTCATGGCTCTAATTAAGTAAGAAATTACTTAAAATGCTGTGTCAATTGTTATTGTCTCATACACTGTATATCCTTTTCTTTGGAATATATCTACGTCTACGCTTGTAATTTCTGGGAACTAAAGATACGTTGTTTATGTTGAATTAAGAAGCTTTACTAAAAATAGCGAACTTATACTTTTACTTGTACCTTTTACTTTTCCTAATAATAAACATAAAATGATCATAGTATTCTTTTACAGTGTAGATTAACCTTACATCTAATACAGAAATCTTTTTTAAGGTAATTATGTCATAATAGAAACGTCTCTAAACGCAACGTAAATAGTTTTAGTTTATTCTGTGTTTGTTATCCGGAGAGTTTAAACTGATTAACGCATTTTATTAAAGTATAACTGTTGTGCGCTGTGTACTTTGGCCCACGTCTTCTACAAATAGTCGAGATAAACGCATTTTATTGTGTCTTTTATGTTAACATAAATTTAACCGCTACAATATAATTGTTTGGGCTGTCTTTAACTATACTAATTACAGCTTATTCATATAAAGTAACTAAACGTTTACTTGAAAAATTTTACTAATAAAATAAGTTTTTAAACCTAAATGTTATTATTTAAAACGGAAACCCTTATTAATCTTGCTAAAGTACAGGATCCGAGCATCAAAACAAGCTCTTACCATTCAATAGATTTCACAATTAAACGCCTTGTTGATTGTGCGAACATCGATACCGATTGCCGGCTCTCGATCAATTGACACCGCGGTCGCTCGCTGCGATCGCACTAATGTGTGCGCGCCTTTATGTCCCCGCAGTGTGCGTTGTGCACAGCGAGCGCAATTTGCAATGTTCACCATTAGAGCACAGGCAAATGTTGCATATAGTGTTTTACTGAAACTAGGACTTTTACAACACACGCATATTATGTAACCCAGTGAGCGACGTAAAGTTGAGAGCTTGCTTTACTTTTCCCTATAAGCACTGCAAAATTATGCGGAAATGTAAATGTTTTTTAGAACTAGTTTATTAGAATATATCTAGAGAATTATTTTTTAAATACAACTAGAAAAGAGTGTTTTTATTGTACGAATAAAATTCACCAAAACAACACAATTAATTAACAAACTTTTGTTTTCAACACTTGTGTCGATCCTTTCTTAGGTCTCGCGTCAAGACGCTGCAATACTTCCTAAACTTTTAAACTTTCAAAAAAGACACAAAGGTAGTCGCGTAGTGTTTTGAGAGTGACAAAAAGCGGGGCCGCGTCTTAGTTAAAATATTC
Organism: Papilio protenor; assembly: GCA_029286645.1. Classification (NCBI taxonomy): domain Eukaryota; kingdom Metazoa; phylum Arthropoda; class Insecta; order Lepidoptera; family Papilionidae; genus Papilio; species Papilio protenor. The sequence continues at coordinate 296,723 of JAGSMZ010000012.1, forward strand.
TGTAAGAAGTAAAGACGGCATTGTGTGCTCTGTGCCGCGCCCGCCCTCACATCGCCGCTCCAACCTCCCGACTCTTCCTTACACTGGCTTTGCACTCTTTTAATTGCCCACTTCGTTTTGTGTATGTTCTGCAATATTTATAATTTCAATAAGAATGTTTTCTTTTAATTAACAATTAGTAAATCTTTTTGTAATGATGAAAAATGTATTTATTATTCACGACTAAATCGTTAGAATAGTATTTAAAATAATCTCTGTTAACCTAATTGGTGATTGTTTAGTTTAGTAAGTTTAGTATGGCATACATCTATGCTTGATGTCTCCTATCCTTGCTGTATCTACCGTCATCGTGGACAAAGTCCATCAGAACATCAGTCGTGTAACAAGACAATTGCTCGCTTCCTCGTGGCCTTTTTTATTCTCGCTAATATAATTGATAGATGTCTTGGAAACTTCTCACAACTTACTCGCTATTTAACACATTTCCACATTTTATGAGGACATTACCATTAGTAAATAACCAAATAACCTCAAGATTGGTTGGTGCTAGAGATCTGTATAGCGTACATTTAGTGGTTTTAACATTGACAAGATATTGTTGCCGCGTTGTAAAGTTGGCTGTAACCACAGTGACGGTTCTTCCGGCCCGTGTCGACGGCTTGTGTCGATGTGTCGGACACACCGACACGTGTCGATAGCCCGTGTCGATGGCTCGTGTCTTTAAGAGCGCATTAGCCGGCGCTCCGACGCGACGCATCGCGGCGCCCTCTCCCACATATCATGCTACGCAGATGGGACACATCATTTAGTTATTCGAAATAAATGTATAATTTTTTTTAAAGAGCTAATCCATTGTATTGTACCTAGTCAACAGCTTCATTAGTAAAACTAATACTTGAGGACAGTAAGTGCAACAAGAGTGTTGCTATTATTCCAATTAAAGTAATATTAATTTTGTAAATAGGCAGGTACAATGCCTCTCAGAAGCTTCACTGCATTAGGTATAGACTGACCGTACCACGGCATTACATCTAATCATTGGTGTACATCTACCGAGCGCTTGCTCGACCCAAAATAAATGGTAGTATTTAAGTTAAACTAAACTAATTCCATCCAACGTTCGACGAACCTCCGCACGGGAACTGAACGCGTTTTATTTGCCCCTTTTTATAGAGTACAGCTACGATCTATTTGCTCAATGTATTTCGAGTAATTTGCTTTATTGCTGTCGTTAATTTTATTTGTTTCTTATTACACAACGATAAAGTTCTACAATTAGGAGTTAAAGGTCCAATAAAAGTTAGCTTTTTGTACACTGTTTATACTTATTACTTTATAAATGCTAATGGTGTTACACTTCAGTAATGTTAGAACATCGCAACACTACAGAATGAACGTGAAATGCATCAACGAAGCCTCTTACCCAATAACACTTGAAAAGCGATTACTGATCGAATATAGCTTCCGTAAATCGAACGCGGGTTCACTGGGCACCCCGGCTGCTTATACCCGCCGCGCAATAAACAACCTTATCACTATGCAGTAGGTTACATATTGCTGTGTTATCTGTTGTCGATGTCAGCTCACTATCAGCACGATAAGTTATCAGAACAAAAGATTGTGAGAATGTGACGGAAGGATTGCCGCCACCAGTCACGGATTTTATATTTGGTTCGTGATTTTTATAACTCCAATGATACCTTTTTGTACCTGTTTAGGGTTATATAATATCCTACATTATGTTTGAAGAGTTAAATTTTGACTTTGGTTTAGGGTCATCTTATCGGTATGTGTTGCAAACATATCCTACAATGAATCCCTGTGGATTTAAAGCTTAACATTTTCAGACCTAACAATACTTACAAATTTGAGGGACAGGCAGAGACTGTGAATATCGATTGGACATTTTTCTAACTTTACTTTTTACGGTATCTATTAAAATTAGTAAGATTTAATTCTAATGTTGTATTGTCTATTTTCAGATGCGGTTAGCTTAGAGCGCGCGATGTGTGCGGGCGTGCGGGACTTGTGGGGCGCGCTGGCGGCGCTGGCGGCGCTGAGCTGGCTGGCGGGCTGCGGCGCGCTGCAGCAGCCGCGCTGCGAGGAGATCACCATCCCGATGTGCCGCGGCATCGGCTACAACCTCACCTCCTTCCCCAACGCTCTCGACCACGACACGCAGGAGGAGGCCGGACTCGAGGTCGGTGCACTATAACAACTACCACTGAATTTTATAGTTGATTTAACACCAATAGTCAAATACCATCGCCGTGTCCACGTTCTATAAACATTGCATATTAATGTTGATTCCTCTTAACAAGGGACATAAGCCGTGAAGAAATGTTCCGAATGTTATAAACTAAATTAAACATCATCAAATGTTATCATTTTATTTGCGTGGAAACTATCTTATCTGTTGTTATTCAACTTGAAGATTTGCCCCTGAACTCAATCCGCGCATAGACATGACACTATGGAGAAAAAATGCTCGACACAATGAACATTCATTATTTTTTTTTCGATTTGACGATACACCGATAAGGAATAGTGTATAAACAATTTCAACTTGTGTTAATGTCATGTACAAATGATAATATCGTGTCTGTGTGCGTGTTGCAGGTGCACCAGTACTGGCCGCTGGTGGAGATCAAGTGCTCGCCGGATCTGAAGTTCTTCCTGTGCTCGGTGTACACGCCCATCTGCATCGAGGACTACGCCAAGCCGCTGCCGGCGTGCCGCAGCGTGTGCGAGCGCGCGCGCGCCGGCTGCGCACCGCTCATGCAGAAGTACGGCTTCCAGTGGCCCGAGCGCATGGCCTGCGAGAAGCTGCCCAAGATGGGCGAGCCCGACCAGCTGTGCATGGACGAGAACGAGCGCGCGCAGGAGCCGGAGCCGCCGCGCCCACCGCCGCGTCGCCCTCACAAGCCCTGCAAGGATCCAAAAAACTGCGAAAGCGCTGCCGGCGGCGAGGGCGGCGGCGAGGAGTGCGCGTGCGCGTGCCGGCCGCCGCTCGTGAGCGTGCGCGCGCACAACGCCAGCGTGCCCGGCCTCGCCAACTGCGCCGCGCCCTGTCGCGGCCCCTTCTTCTCGCGCGAGGAGAAGGAGTTCGCGGCCGTGTGGATCGCGCTCTGGAGCGGCCTGTGCGCCATCTCCACGCTCATGACGCTCACCACCTTCCTCATCGACTCGCAGCGCTTTAAGTACCCCGAGCGGCCCATCGTCTACCTCTCCGCCTGCTACTTCATGGTGGCGCTGGGCTACCTGGCGCGCCTCGTGCTCGGCCACGACGAGATCGCCTGCGACGGCGCCGTCATCAAGACCTCCGCCAACGGGCCCAGCGCGTGCACCCTCGTCTTTATCCTGGTCTACTTCTTCGGCATGGCCTCCTCGATCTGGTGGGTGGTGCTGTCGTTCGCGTGGTTCCTGGCGGCCGGGCTGAAGTGGGGCAACGAGGCGATCGCCGGACACGCGCAGTACTACCACCTGGCGGCGTGGCTCGTGCCGGCCGCCAAGACGGTCGCCGTACTGCTGGCGGGTGCGGTCGACGGCGACCCGGTGGCCGGCATCTGCTACGTGGGCAACTCTTCGCCCGAGAACCTCAAGAAGTACGTGCTGGCCCCGCTGATCGTTTACTTCGCGCTCGGGGCGACCTTCCTGCTGGCCGGCTTCGTGTCGCTTTTCCGCATCCGGTCGGTGATAAAGCGGCAGGGCGGCATCGGCGCCGGCTCCAAGGCCGACAAGCTCGAGAAGCTCATGATCCGCATCGGCGTGTTCAGCGTGCTGTACGCGGTGCCCGCGGGCGTCGTCATCGGCTGCCTGGCGTACGAGGCGGGCGGGCGCGCGGGCTGGCTGCGGCGCGTGGCGTGCGGCCCCGCGTGCGGCGCGCGCCCGCTCTACTCCGCGCTCATGCTCAAGTACTTCATGGCGCTGGCCGTCGGCATCACCTCCGGCGTCTGGATCTGGTCCGGCAAGACGCTGGAGTCGTGGCGGCGCGTGTGGCGCGGCGGCCGCGGCCCGCACCGCGCGCTGCCCAAGGGCGGCGTGTGACGCGAGCCCCCCGCGGCGCACCCCCGCCGCCCGCCGCGCACCCCCGCCGCCCGCCGCGCACCCCCGCCGCCCGCGCCCGCCGCCCGCGCCCGCCGCGCCCTCGCAGCGCTCCGGCCAGCCGCTCTCCGACTACGGCCCCGTCTAGTGAGCCAACGTCACGATGACGTTTTAGCATATAAGAAAACTTTTCCGAAAATAGTGAAATGTAGACTGTTTGCGTTGGGGGGTATCGCAGATGGGATTTAAATTATGGTAATTGACCACGCGAGGTGTTGCCAGCGAGGGGCAGGGGAGCACAGCGCGGCAGCACGCCCGTTGCTGTGTCGCCGTCTCGTGGACAAAACAAACCGAACTCTGTAGTGCCATGGAACATTAGCGTGAGACAGACTGACTCAACGTTTGATACTTTGTGATAAACACTCCGAACTATTGCGGAAGTGCAGTGCAGTGAGCGCAGTGTGCGCAGTGTGCGCAGTGTGCGCAGTGTGCGCAGTGTGCGCAGTGGCGCAGCGGCCGCGGCGTCTAGTCCCGCCACCGCCGCGGCCGCACAATATACGTAACTAGTTGTAAGTGTGGAGGTTCGCCCGCATCGCTTCTCGGTAGCTCTAAATTAATATTACTAACTCCCTTTGTATTTGGCTATCGACCGCGCGGCTCGCTGCCGCCCGACATAATACTGTAGTGTTAGCACGTCTCCAGCAGAAGACAGACCTCGTTACATTTTATAAGATTGTTTCACAAACTGCGCCCGAGTGGCGACCGCGCTAACAGTGTTTACTTTTAATAAGAATAAAGATCTATTTAATTTAGAAATAACTCATATAGACTGTTAGCTCCGCCGGCACTCGACGCGCACGTAACCGTCTTCGATTCGAAGCCTCGACTGATTTACAAATGTATATTCCAGATGTAAATATGTTTACAGACAATATAACACTAAATCATTCCCCCGACAAAATCTCTTGTTGAATAATTGAATGTCTATGTCAAATATTTATAGCTGTAGGGTTTAGGAATGGAACCGTGCAAAATATACATAGAATATGTCCACTTAGCTCCTAAGATACATCCGTAGCCACGACTGCATTCAATCCTCGCCGACGATTGAACGGACAAAATGAATCTTGCCAAAAATAAGAAATACACATGTATCAGTAAGATGTTTTATTCCCACGTCCGGTGGCGCCAGCTTCGAACAATTTGAATGTCTCTTGTATAGATTTTTATATGTAGTTTTTCGTCTGCCACCAAATTGTCTGGAGATAGCGCGCATCAGATCGATTCTTGTATAATGCTGATAAAATTCACTGCCATTTTTGAAAAAAATTCATAGACAATAAAATAAATTACTGATGTGTGTTGAGACGTAGTGCTTCTTTCATCTCTTTGATAGTCTTTTTAATTTTATAGACATTTTTACTTGTAATGTTCGTTCACTTTAGGATGATTCTCCGAGAGTTGGAAATGTAATTTATAAAATGTAAACAGAGCCATCTAGCGAGTAACTCGGATAATGTTATTAAATTGTTTAATTGTAATAGATGGCGCTGCGCTAAATTTTGTATACGGCTAACAAACTGTTGACGAGTAGTTGAAACTACATAATGTATTTTATTAATAAGTATGTATGAGATTTCATACATTTATTATTTGACATAAAAAGGCAGCTCAAATTTTTTGCAAATATGTAAATGCGTTTTAATTTAATGATATGTATAATACGTTAGTGGCTTACGAACTACAGCGTTCGATCACATTTTTTATTTTGTTGTACGAAATGGTTTATGTAAAATTATACAAAAGGACTTCTCTGCTGAAAAGCAGATATCATCATGTAATTTATTTTATAACTTAACTGTAGATAATGAATAAAGCGACTTTTTTATGTACAAATAATGTTCTACTTTATTTAGAAAAATTACCCTACCCCTGAAGAAATGTACCTAATGAGTTAGAGATATTTTGTTAGCTTTTATGAAAGTAGCAAAAAGGTAAACATATAGTTTAAATACAGGTAAACAGTCCATTCTCCGTAAATAGATGGAATGGCTCAATACGACTGATAAGGGAAAAAGGATGAAAAAAAAAAACTACAAGACTAGTTCATAATTATATATTTCATATACTAGTTAAATAATATTACAAAATTATTATTGCTATTAAGAGCATGTACAAATACTGAAAAAGGAAATATAAAAATCATACAGGTAACAAAAATATACACGCTAACACAGTACATTTATATAAAAACAACGTCTTGTAAAAAAATATCACAACTCTGAAACAGCAGAAAAGGAAAAAGAAAACAATTTTTTCCGAGTATGAAAAACTTCATTCGTTTTTACAAACTTCTAATACCACGTGGACGAAGTCGCGGGCAACAGCTAGTTATAAATAAACTTAATGTAAAAATCTAAATCCGAGTCGGGATGGCGCTTCGCGGCGTTCGATGTTAAGGACAACGGCGCGAAGACCGACGAGACTCGACTCACGCGATCTAACCGTGCGGTGCACCCCGCTCATTGTTTGCGCGCGCCTACTTCTTCCCCCCAAAAAACGCAAATTGTCCCGAACACAGGGCCTTAAAACCAATTACTTCACTTGTAAAATATTTCGTAATATGGAAATACAATAAAACATAGTATTATTAATAATATTATATACTAATACTTAACTATCCTAACATCAGGGACAATCTCAAACTTATTCTATCACAAAATTACGTATTTCGTTAAATTTCAGACACAAATTATTGCGTTGTGTTCCTTATGAAAAATCTAGGTTTCGTTAGAAAAATCTTTGCATAAAGTAATACAACAGCTATAGTGCCCGGCAAACATCTTGAACAACACATTTAGTTGCGCAGAAGTCGATTTTAGGGTCTTTTTGGCGGGGCAAAGGGGGATGCGTGCGCGCGCTCGCTTGCTATTGGTTAATCAGTGGGCCTTTGCGTCCCGCTTCTTTCCCCACGTTCCGTTTACTCCCGAGTACACTTATCACCAGTTTTGTTGACCCACTTCGCTGTTACTTGTTTTCGGTAATAATTGTTTGTAGATTTTTTCTGTTCTTGTTATTGTTGAGTCTTATTTGTTTATTATTGTTAAGTTTTATTTGATTGTTATTTTTTTTACTTTTTGTGCTGAGTATGCCACAAAAAAAATCACATTGTTCTTAAAAGACAAGCCAGAAAAATGGTATATGATATATATTGTTTCATAAAACAAGAATCATTTAAAGAAATTGAAGTATTACAAAGAACAGCATAAGCTGTTATGCATGTCTGTCATATTTTTAAAATTTGAAATTATATTTTTTCATTCCCAATTAATACAAATACTTAAAATATGTCAATTATTTTGTCTAAAAGTGTACGTGCGCGAAACTTCCCCCACTACGCCGCTTTGTGTTCAAGAAGTTTGCCGGGCGTTATACGACAATTTAAAAGTAATTTCAAAACGCCATCTGTTAAATTACTATTTTCAAAAATTAACCATAAATATATTAAAAGTAGTCAAAAGCGTCTTTGTGACGACAGACAAAATAAAAAAAGACAATAGATATGAGGTAAATAAAATATTTTTTTACATTCACACGTAATAATGCACATTTAATAAAGAAAACATGGCGCAGAATAATTCGACGGCTGAACGCAGCGTACGACTTACCACTGCACACACAACGGCAGTGTCTACTCTAGCAGTCTACTAAATGCTATAGAAGTTAAGTTAATTTATATCTCACTAACCATATGAGCGTCATGCTCTTACAAAATTAAAGTAACTACACATAATATCGTTTTAATTCCTAAATAATTAGGCCTGCCGAAATGCATAAAAATTAAACTTTAGAACTAAAAATAATAACATCAAAAATATTTGTATGTCTATGATACACAATATTTACAACCTATATGAGTAATTATGTAAGTTATTTACATTTTAGAAAATACGTTATTGCTTCAGTTTTTCAAGATTTACAGATGTGAGAATATAGATGGCGATGTAAGCGCCAAAGTTTCTAGTTATATTTTTTTCCACGCGGCGCCACTTACGACAATTACAAAATCAGGGTTGTGGCGATTGCAATTGCAAAGAATTTTGGAATAAAAGTACAATACGTTTTAATTATTTTTTTGAGAAAAGGATAACATGAAAAACATGGACGGATAGGAATAATGTGATTTAAAAAATAAACATCACCATACCGGCATTACAAAATTGATTGATTACTAAGTTTATCAAATAAAAAAGATCCAGTGTATCTAGTACAAGTAGCATACTTTTGTAAGATAACTTACTTTAACCGCACCACACGTCTCGTGTTGAGGAGTGTCCTCAACTGGTGGCGAGCTCGCTGCCGGCGTAGAGCAGCCCCGCGCCCCCGCCCCCGCACTCCGGCCACGGCGCCAGCACGCCGTGCGCCTCCCCCACCAGCTGGCTGTACGGCACCTGCAGCTGCGCCTGCGCCGCCTCCTGCGCCATCGCGTGCGCCAGCGGGTAGTAACACAGAGACTCTTGACCCGGCTGCATGTTCTGATCCACTTCGTAATTGTTCTGTGTGTCCGACTGCTGGTACTGCACACTCTGGAAGCGATAAATTGTTCGTACAAGTTAATAAAATGACAAGCTGAAACTTTTTTTTTCTCAGCCTAGAAATTGAGAATGTAGTTTAAGTACTCTCCGAGTTGAATTTATTTGAATCTGAGGCTAAATAGTAAAGTACAATTTTTTTTTTTTCTCAGCCTAGAAATTGAGAATGTAGTTTAAGTACTCTCCGAGTTGAATTTATTTGAATCTGAGGCTAAATAGTAAAGTACAATTTTTTTTTTTTTTTTTTTTTTTTCTCAGCCTAGAAATTGAGAATGTAGTTTAAGTACTCTCCGAGTTGAATTTATTTGAATCTGAGGCTAAATAGTAAAGTACAATTTTTCGTTGCACCTGCGGCGGGCGCTTGCAGCGCTTGAAGCGGCCGTACAGCGAGGAGTACGGCAGGTTGTAGTGGATCGCCGCCTGGTTTATAGACATCTGGCCCACTCTGCAATTTGCAAAACATAATTATTTTATAAATAAAGAAATTTCATTTATAATGGTGTTCAACTAATAATGGTGTATAAACGAAGAGGGTGTACCTGACGGCGTCGAGCGCCAGCGCCATGCTGCGCTCGGACCAGGGCGGCGGGCGCGGCGCCACTTACGACAATTACAAAATCAGGGTTGTGGCGATTGCAATTGCAAAGAATTTTGGAATAAAAGTACAATACGTTTTAATTATTTTTTTGAGAAAAGGATAACATGAAAAACATGGACGGATAGGAATAATGTGATTTAAAAAATAAGATCACCATTCCGGCATTACAAAATTGAATGATTACTAAGTTTATCAAATATAAAAGATCCAGTGTATCTAGTACAAGTAGCATACTTTTGTAAGATAACTTACTTTAACCACACCACACGTCTCGTGTTGAGGAGTGTCCTCAACTGGTGGCGAGCTCGCTGCCGGCGTAGAGCAGCCCCGCGCCCCCGCCCCCGCCCCCGGCCCCGCCCCCGCCCCCGCACTCCGGCCACGGCGCCAGCACGCCGTGCGCCTCCCCCAGCAGCTGGCTGTACGGCACCTGCAGCTGCGCCTGCGCCGCCTCCTGCGCCTCCTGCGCCATCGCGTGCGCCAGCGGGTAGTAACACAGAGACTCTTGACCCGGCTGCATGTTCTGATCCACTTCGTAATTGTTCTGTGTGTCAGACTGCTGGTACTGCACACTCTGGAAGCGATAAATTGTTCGTACAAGTTAATAAAATGACAAGCTGAAACTTTTTTTTTCTCAGCCTAGAAATTGAGAATGTAGTTTAAGTACTCTCCGAGTTGAATTTATTTGAATCTGAGGCTAAATAGTAAAGTACAATTTTTCGTTGCACCTGCGGCGGGCGCTTGCAGCGCTTGAAGCGGCCGTACAGCGAGGAGTACGGCAGGTTGTAGTGGATCGCCGCCTGGTTTATAGACATCTGGCCCACTCTGCAATTTGCAAAACATAATTATTTTATAAATAAAGAAATTTCATGAACTAATAATGGTGTATAAACGAAGAGGGTGTACCTGACGGCGTCGAGCGCCAGCGCCATGCTGCGCTCGGACCAGGGCGCGGGCGCGGCGCGCGACAGCTCGATGCCCTCGCGCCGCGCGATCTTGTACAGCGTGCTGCTCGGGATTCCTGCGCACGCACGCACGTGGGTACAGTGTCCAGCAGTCTGCTGCGGCGCGGGCTGGGTGGGAGCGGGGAGGGGGCGTACCGTAGGCCTTGCTGGCCTTGTTGGCGGAGAGCGTGCCGGCGCGCAGGGCGGCCAGCGCGGCGCGCAGCTCGGCCTCGCCCCAGCTGCGCGCGGTCGCCTCGCGCTTCGGCGTGTCGATGCCGAGCCGCCGCGCGCGCTGCCACAGCGTCGTCGACGGGATGCCGTACGTCGCCGACGCCTGTCGACACGCAATCACCCACCGCTTCCGTTATCAACCTTTATTATTTCGATGGCGACGATTACCATTCGAGAGCACTAAGACTTGTTCCTATGAATGTAGTGTCGATGTGCCACCTTGGTGAGTGTCATGCGGTGGTCGCGCAGGGCGGCCAGCGCGGCGCGCAGCTCGGCCTCGCCCCAGCTGCGCGCGGTCGCCTCGCGCTTCGGCGTGTCGATGCCGAGCCGCCGCGCGCGCTGCCACAGCGTCGTCGACGGGATGCCGTACGTCGCCGACGCCTGTCGACACGCAATCACCCACCGCTTCCGTTATCAACCTTTATTATTTCGATGGCGACGATTACCATTCGAGAGCACTAAGACTTGTTCCTATAAATGTAGTGTCGATGTGCCACCTTGGTGAGTGTCATGCGGTGGTCGCGCAGGGCCTGCAGCGCGCGCTGCATGTCGCGCGGGCCCCAGCCGCGCGCGCCGGGCGGGCTGCCGCCGCCGCCCTCCGCGCCCTCGCTGCTGCCACCGCACGAACTCGCCTCGTCGCTCGCCACCTGCTGCTCTGCAAGTGTACGAGACTCACCGTAGTTGCGTACCTATTACTATTGATTAAGATAGTCATGTTGTCCTCACCACCCTCCGAGAGCGGTTCATCCTTGACGTTTAGCAGAGACATGAAGTCGGGCTCCGAGGAGTCCTTCATCAGCTTCAAGTGGCGATCGAGGAGTGTCGTACCCTGCGAATTTATACTTCATGTTGACATTGCTTGTTCACATACGCATCATGGCATTGCTAGCTGGCGTAACTCACGGTGGAGGCGCGCGCGGGCTCGAGGGTCTCGAAGCAGTGCGCGGCGTGCGGCGAGCGCGGCGAGGCGGGCGCGTCGTGCGGCGTGCGGCGCGCGTGCACCGGCGTGGCGGCCGGCGCGGCGGGCGCGGGCGGACACAGCTCCAGGCCCACACCCACCTGCAGAGGACATATTTCAGCGATAACGTACCACGTTAATTTTTTTTACGTACGTGTACGTATCAGAATCGTGATTTTGATTAAATTCGTCACTTTAAAAATATATTCTTTAATATTCGTAACTTTTGTTAGTACATATTCTTTGACACCGATGACGCTGAAGCAACAACAGATAAAACGCGATGCGAATAAATTCTATTAATCTTCAGTATTATCAGTAAACACGTAGCTACCTGCAAGTGATGCAGAATGTGTGAGGAAGCATCCTGCTCGAGGTGCTCGGCCGCTTCCACCTTCACCACCGGCAGGGCGGTCGACTGCAATGCAGTTGTAAAAAAAAATAAAAGTGATTTAACATGATTTTGTGTAAATTTTCACCAGTATCAACATCAATATTACTTTAGTATAAATATCATAGATTAAAAATCAAACACCAGTCTTTTAATATTAAGCTATACAAACAAATATATTTCAAGCAGTGTATGCGGGAGGTGATTTCATCGCAAAAGTTAGTGACCTATTTTCTGGACAATATTTAAAAACAATTTGTAATAATTGTAGGGGTAGTACCGACTGGGATTCGATCCTCGCACTCTCGATTTGAAAGTCGGCCGCACAATTTAATAAATTTGCATCTTTTCGCAAGTATAATATCCAATTTAAATTCACAGTTTGTTACTTAATGTAAAGTGGTACCTGATGGTAGTAAAACTCGTGAGCAGATTGTGAGCTGCTGTCGTCGCCCTCGGACGACGGCTCGCGTTTTACTAAGAAACCTCCGTAACCGGGCATTTCCTGCCAGCACAATTAATGTAACAATAATTAAATAGAACAATGTAGCAAAATCATATCGTGTTCAACCTAACTTCACTACTAATTGTTTATAATGTTGATGTTTATATATTTTTTTAATTGCTTAATTACAAGGCATTTGACTTAATCGAATGATATTTACTTGTACAATCGTCTCCGAGCGAAACAACAGAGCAATGCTCCATTTTTTCCTCGAAATGTCGCAGGGAGCGAGCCGCGAGTACGGACTGTATTATAAGTAGGTGTACATAGGCAATTAGACAAAAGGAAGCGGGCTTTATTGAATTTTTTCTCGATTGGTGCACAAACGAGGAGTGCAAACTCGATTCCCTCTCTTTCGCTCGACGGCGAAACGACGCGGGCTTTTTTAATTCTGTTTGTTTGCCTCCGCTGAAATGAAATCGTCGTGTTATATTAAACTTTGTTAAGCGGTAAGTTGCCGCGAATTCGAAAGTTTATCCGTTGAGACGTTTAGGCGGGACAAAGTGACGTGTGGGCGTCACGCTATAGTGTGATACGATTCGGCGGCACCTGCGGAGGTGGAGGCGAGCGGTGCACTGTAAGTTACGCGGTCAACCCTCTCGCCGCCGCCGGCTACTGAAGCACACGTCGCGGGGGCACGTCTTACGGACGAAGACGATGCAAAGAGGAGGCGATAAACGTGAGGGAACCGACACGGAGAAGAGGAACGCGTCACTCGACTCACCTAGTAGTCGGCTAGTCGGCGGGCGGAGGCCGGCGCGGGCGGGCGTGCTTGCTGCCGCGCTCGCTGCTCCCGGCGCGCTGCACGGTGACCTTCGCGAGGCGGGATGTCGCAAATGAAAGTGAATCGGCACGCGGCAGCGGCTCTGCGTCGCCGCGTGGCGCATGTTTAGGAGGTGCAGGGCGGGCGCGTGCTCCTTCTTTTTTCCGCGCCAAAGAAATAAAAACAAACGCCTTTTTGCCGGGAACCGGCCGAGCGCGCCGTCTGCCCTCCGCCCGCCGCGCCGCTCCCGGCGCCCCGCTCGCATTATTATTACATTCCACTACCAATCTTATTCCGACTACATTCATAAATCAAGAAAACTTTAAGATGTAGAAAAATTCAGATAACTTGTGGCGTAAAAATAATAACTTTAATTGCTTAGGGAGGGTAGTTATATTAGTCGTCAATAACAATTGAGAAGAAGCGAGGGCTGTGCGGGGCAGGCGGTCGGGGGCGCCCTTCGTGGCGCCTTCTCTCCGCTCCGATTGATTTTTATTACAAGAATTTCTCTCATGCTTTTTTTGTTTCCGCACACCAGGAGGCGGCGGCGGGCGGGCTCGCACACAGCTACAGTTGTATAATTCGTTTGTACGAACTCACTAATGCTATTGATTTTTATAACGAAGTGGCAGAGCAGAGCAGACGGGCGACGGCACATCCGGCCCGGGCTCGCAACAGCACAATCTCAGAGTTTACATTTGTGCAGTTGTCTCGTGACACTCATTCCCGAACTCCCGATTCCTATTTGTAAGTTACGACTGTGAACGCGCTTTTAAAGCATTTTAAAACACGTCCGAAAGTTCTTGGCAACTAACATCAAATATATTTATGAACACAGACTCAGATTACAAACAGGCATTTAACTATAAATAATGTCTACTTGATGCGATAACGAACATACTCGCTTCCTACTCATGATTCTAGACAAGGTCATGTGCACTTATTGCGTATCATTGTACACTAACTCTTGTCTTGTAATGGTTTATAGTCTATATGTAGTGAGCGAAATCTACTTCTTAAATCTAAGTCAGGATAACTTAAAGGCCATATAACCATCCTTATCGAAGGAAGCAGTAATGCAAGTAAACAACCAAAGCCAAACTGAAAGAATATAAGTATATGAATCGTTAACATACCGCAGGGCATGGAGGGGTGGTAGAGGCTACCTCTTTATAGCGATAACAAATACAACGTCGAAGAACGTATTATTATAATTTATAATATGAGAATTTGTTGTTATAAACAATCCAGAAAAATATGGTAAATTCTCATATCACATTTTCTGACATCCCTGTTGAAATTTTTACAATATTACAGCTGCAACACTTGCATACTTTTAGTAGAGGCGCGATGGCGCCTATGTCTAGGCAAGTGCCCTCGTTTAGAGGGCAGGCTATTTAACATCAAATTTCAATACTCTTAGGAACCGAATAAAAAAGGTAAATATTAAAATAACGATAATTTATTCTAAACCAAAACATTATAAATATGTGACCAATTCCTTTAAGACTTTAAATCAAACGGTTCTGCTCTTCGTGAGGCGTATGTTCTATTCTACTGAGTATAATAACACAATATTACGGATTAATTAAGGTTAACATAATTATAACAATTCATAAAATCTAAATGCAGTAATTAACATAGCGTGCCATAATGAAAAGTACAATAAGTAGAACTGACATTACATAGTATTTTTTTACTGGTCGTACAGATGGCGTTGAATGTCTATTTGCATTTAAATTGTATTTTAACAGTGTAATACCAGATTTTTATAGGTTTATTTGGAAAATGATTACATTACTTGTCTCAAAATTGAAGACATAAAATGTATTCTAAATTAAAGGACGAATTTAAATTAGAATTAAACTCATCACGAGTCTTCTGTCATTAAACTAGGTCAAGGATACACCACTTGTTTTGTTATAGACAATTTGTATTTAGAACTTTACCAGTAAACGAAAAATACTTTATATTTTACTGTAGCAAATAATTTACGATATTATTTTACGGTTTATACACCAGAAATTACGCTTTATCTCTAACAACTTGATATGTTTTTAAGCTTTTCTTGAGTATTCTAATGGCAACATTATGCGAGCTTATTTTGGGTCACTCTGTTGCTCGCTTCCAACTTGTACCTACTTCGTTTGGATTTTTATAGAGGTGCCTTTCGCTTCACTAAACTTGCAACATAGCATAGTTTAGTATTTTCATTCTACCGAGAAAGCTGGCGGGTGTGCAAAAGTGTTAAAATACTAAACGAAAGTGTTGCAAATTTATGTTAAACAACTTTTAGTGTTTCTATTTTAGGAGTTAGTTGATGATATAGTAAAGGTAAGTGTTTTAGATATTACAATGTGACATCGTGATAAGTGCTTACTTACTACGACTTTTCATCTTGAAAATTTCCATTCGTGAACTTTTAAAAGTAAAGTTTCTGCGAAGTTTCTTTGTTAACTAGAAACTTTTTCAAAGTTTGTACTGTTGTATATACACGGTGAACTTGAATTTGCTCTGTGTATCCTGAAAACTTGCTCAGAAAATAGTAAAACTTAGAATTTTCGTCGCCATTTTATTTTTTGTCGCGCTGGAAAAGCGGCCATTTTCTTTGTGCCGCGTCGCTTACGACAAGTCGTATGTGGTCCATAAAGTTAATTTAGTTAAGTTGAGGCGTGATCTCATCGTATGAAGTGAATCGGTGAGATAAATTGGTTTAGTGAGATTGATAATCGTATTCAATGGTTTGTTTGTTTGTTGAAAATAAGTTTTCGCAATGGCCTAATTATTGCGTGTGATGTTTGGAATAAGTGTTGACTAAACAGTTTGGCATTGTAGGGTTGCGGGCGCGACGAGTGGCGAGGCGTAAACATGGATGACGATCAGCAGTTCTGTCTGCGGTGGAACAACCACCAGTCTACTCTGGTCTCGGTGTTCGACACACTGTTGGAGAAAGGCATTCACGTGGACTGCACCCTGGCTGCGGAAGGACAGACGCTAAAGGCGCACAAAGTGGTGCTGTCCGCATGCAGTCCCTATTTCGAGGTCGGTATTGTTAAGTGGTTTAGCGTGATGTAGGTCAATTGCTATCGTGTTTAGCTTACTGGCAAGGCACAGTTTTGCTCTAATAAACATTCCATTCGCGCGATAGCTTTCATATGTTAGCAATTAGTATTATATTGATGCCAACTCATCTATGCAACAGAAAGTTGTCTCTACCACTTTTCCAAATGCTCAATTACTATATCGAGCGTCAAATTGAATGCGTTTAACTAAATATGTTACGCAAATGAAAAGTTAATGTGTTATTAATTACTTTTGAACATCATTCTAAATTCAAACATTTCATTTCAAAGTTCAAAATATAAAATGACATTGTTACTATTCACTCTGTTACTATTTACAAATGTGTATTGTTTGCGAAAGTAAACAAAGTGCATGTGAATACAACACTAATATTTTGTTACAGAATGTACTATCCCAACAGTATGACAAGCATCCAATAATCATTCTAAAAGATGTCAAATATGCAGAGTTAAGAGCAATGATGGATTATATGTACCGTGGTGAAGTGAACATATCCCAGGACCAGTTAGCCGCACTGCTAAAAGCGGCAGAGTCCTTACAGATTAAGGGTCTCTCAGATAACAAGCCCTCCCGGCCACCGTCGCGCCCCGCGCAAGCCGCCCCTGCACACCCGCCTCGTGCTCCCTCGCCACCGCCTCAGGTACACACATACTTCTTATTTCTCTTAACTAAACTTATGAGGACTACAATTTACTTACTTCTTATAGTATAACAAATGTGAAAGTTAAGATGGATGCATGTTTGTTAGAAGGTATGTCATTAACGGCTCTATGGATTTCAATGAAATTTTTCATAAATGCAGTACATAGTCTGGAAGAACTTATTCTATTAACCATTTTTAGTTATTACGCGCGAATAAAGCCTCGGGCATAAGCTAGTATTTCAAAAGTCGGACAAGAGGGATTGAAATTTAAACAATTTTAAATTCCAATTGTATAACAGTAGGGTTGACAATACATGTCTCATGTCCCCAAGGGCAATGCATTTCAGATAAATAAAAGGTATTCAAACATTTTTCCCATACCTACCTTGTCAAATTTTGCATCATACATTTGAATTTGTTTAGGATGTTTCCTAAATTACTGCAACTACCTTTCAAATGAAAATGTCACATTATGTTTTTATTTAGGTTTTTTAATAGTTTTACAGCTTGTCGATTTAAAGGTGTGAGAAGAATCTCACTCAGAGTTATGATTGTTATAATAACAACAGTGTAGTTTTCAAATTATAACATTTACTGTCACATCAAGGTTATAGTTAAGTTGTAAGTTAGGTTGACATCCAAAAACTATTAATAGAATTTAAAAAGTACTCTACTTTAAAATTACTATTTCATTTACATATACCCTGTTTGTTTTTTGCAATAAAGTTTCATTTGAATTCTTAATAGTAATCTTAATTACTATGTTTTTTATTTACAAATATGGGATCAAAGTTTAACAATAACATAAGATATGGAATTATTTATCATCATTTGTTTTAAAATGTATGGATTTTATCGAGCTTGAAAAAATGTTATGCACAATGAATTTGACCTCTAAATGATTCCCTTCCCAATAAACAAATATCAATTTGGTTAATATAACTTAACCTCTCTTTACCCTCTAACATTCTTGATAATTTCGTCCTAACAATTATAAACAATGAAAAATGTTACATCTTTATTTGTTTGGAAGGGTTATAATAATTTTTCGAATTTTTATGTTTAAATTTTTCACTCCTTATCATAATCAAATAGATAAGTAAACACGATGGATTAGTCCTATGTTACTCTGTGAATAAGTCAGTTTAGCCGTTTATGTCACAAATTACAATGGGATTGACATACATACAAATCTTAACACATGTGTGTAAAAAGCATTGCTATCATTCGGGTAGCAACTGCATTTTTTCTAATGAATTGGTATATTATTTAAATACATTTAGTACAAACTCGTAGAATGTATTCGTATTACGTTGTATCACCTATAAGAAAATACCCAAGGCTGTGTGTTGTCATGCATATTATATTTTAGACGCTCAGGTTACAGTGTAAGGAGTATTGTTCTTTTTGCTGACACCGCAGACAGCTTTATCAAATTCCATTATGTATGAAGTGATGGAAAATTTTTAAAATTATACACTGCATCTACTTTTAAACTTATCATTAGTCAAATTATGTGTTAAGATGGATGGATGTTTGTTACTATAATAGGTATATCCAAAACAGCTTATCGGTTCTCAATGAAATTTGGTACAGTTTGGAACACAGTTTGGAAGAACAACATAGAACATAATCCACCTATGTTCCCAGAAATGTGTGATCCCCCTAGGATACATTTGATCCATATATTCTATATGCATTGGTCCAAGACATGTTATTGAAATTTGGTACACATGTAGAACATAGTCTCTAATAACACTTGAGATACTTTCGTTATTTTTATTTCATTCTGCGCAGACAAATTCGAGAGGAAAGCTAGTGCATATCATAAAAATAGAAGTTTGTTTATAAGAGTAGTTAGTAGTAGTGTAGTGCAAGTAGCGGTGCATTGCAGGGCCGGTCGGGCAGCGCGGAGCGGCGCGCAGGCTCGCTGTCGCCGAGCCGGCGCCGCAAGGTGGCGCGCCGCTCGCTGGACGCGGAGCCCTGCAGCGACCCGCCGCCCTCCGAGGAGGCGCCGCCCTCGCGCGACACCGTCGAGGACCTCACCATCGACGAGGAACACGACCAGACCCCGCAACACAACGACGTCGTGCGCAGTCAGTACCGCTTTGTCTCGCTTACTACACTCACTCTCCCGTCACTAAACTCACACTAACGGTGTGTCTAAAAACTAGACTACCTAAAAAATCTGAATTAATTTCCTTGTAAAAAATCTATTGGCTAATTTATCCAAACTATACCACTAATGTTTTTGTACATAGCTCTTAACCGTTAAATACTTGAAGTTTCAAACTTGATACCAGGGTTATAAATTGCATTGGGACCTACAATCGATTTTATTTTAATATTAGGCTGTTTACATATTACCTTTGACTGATAATCTTCAAGTTAGAAAACAAAAAGGAGTATACCACGAAAATATATAAAAATATCGTTTTGATTTTTTTTCCCTATTTTTTCCCCTTTAAGTAAAAAGCACAGTAAAGGGTTCACATACATTTTGTAATTTGATTTAAAAAATCAGTCTTTTAAGGGTTAAATAACAATGCCACGTGGTGGTGTTGATGTAATTGTAACATGTTATATACAGGCTCCCCGTCATTATCATTGTGTTAATACTAGAACCATAGTCAGAGAAATGTTGGTGCTCAAAACCTTATTCTCAACTAGAATACACAATGTCACAGGAATGCTGAACACATTTAAACTAAGCTAGCTTATCCAATCTAGGTTAGCAATTAATTCCCACAGCTTTAGAATCCATATAATATCAGAGTAAGAATGTTATGTTTATCCCATCTACATGTCTTTCTAAAAGTAGTTATCATTTTGTAAGTATAATTTAAATCTTAGTAAATATTCTACTGCGCTTGTAAATAGTTATATAATGCTTGGAATGTAAGCTAATGTAAATAATACAACCTTTTGTATTATTAACAGACTTATTTATCATAATATCACCGTTTACTGCAACAAAGAAATATACAAAAGATCTTTTGCAAAAAAATATTGTATGTATAGTTACATCTCATTTTGTACAGAGAGTGCGAGTGGCTACAATAGCTATTGTATTTCCTTGCAGATTTCCAATGGCACATGGAACGATCTCAAGATGAACTGATGAACTCTAACGACAGCATCCGGGAGTCGCAAGGTAAGCGCGAGCCGCCCCGCCCCCGCCCCCGCCCCCGCCCCCGCCCCCGCCCCCGCCCCCGCCCCCGCCCCCGCCCCCGCCCCCGCCCCGGCCACGCCCAGACCAACATGTTGCGTTGCCCCGCTACCCGTCAACGCAACATGTTCCAATGGCACTCGAGATTGTTAGTCCGGGACGGTCAACTTTTACTTGACTTTAAATGTTAATTAATCGGTTTGAATGTATTTTAAGCAAAAGTTGACCGTCCCTGTCGTACAAGGAACGGATGAAATGCGCAATGTCTTCCCATAATTTGAAATAAGTCCACAGGCCATTGCTTTAAGAATATTGTATTTATAATGTTATAATATATAAAACATATCTCACGACAGCGGATACGAGAGTGCTAGTGTTTTCACATGTGAACTACAAACCTTATCTTAATTAGTATCTAATATTAATATTATAAACTAACTAATATTATTGCAAATGTATATCTTTTTTCACATATATATCGATGAGTATTTCAGAGCGGCAGGTAATGGTAAACGGTAGAATGGTTGTTGTTTAATGTAGCCTTTGTTTAAGGCGAGGTAACCGCTCGGGCGAGGTAAGTGACGTTTCCTTATCGCCGTGTCGCCTTTGTAACTGTAGACATCGCATGCACATCGCAT
This sequence comes from Papilio protenor, assembly GCA_029286645.1. Classification (NCBI taxonomy): domain Eukaryota; kingdom Metazoa; phylum Arthropoda; class Insecta; order Lepidoptera; family Papilionidae; genus Papilio; species Papilio protenor. The sequence goes on from JAGSMZ010000012.1 coordinate 317,280, forward strand.
CCTAACAACATTAACCGGACTGTGGCTAATTCTTAACACTATCTTTGTACTTAACCGGGTGATGTGAAACATTTGTTTCGGTAAGTAATGTCCGAGGTGATGACAGACGTGTTACGTGTATTATTTATTTTAGTAGCCGCTAGAACGTTTAACGCGCACATTCCGTCTAGTACACGATTAGTTGTCGGTCGACGTCGCGCTGTGTCTTGTTTGTCAGGCGCTCGCCCTCGCCCGCGCTCGCCTCGCGCCGTGCTCTCAAGATGTCAGCGCTCGCGCCCAGCGACAGGTAAACCTCAATCAATTACACTTTTCCGTAGTAGTTTCTGGTTATGTGGCTTATTTATTTATTATTTTTATTATCTTTTTTTATATTTTTTTTGCATTCACATGTGATTTCACTGCAGATTTTTTTTTGTTTCCCTAGCAATTCATGTTTCAATGCGATAACTTTACTCGTTTTATCGATGTGTGCATGTTCAGTTAGGTCAGGCAACGGCACGTTGTAAATCGACATTGGAACGGCATGACACATTCAATCATTCAAAAATGCACTTACCAAAAAAGATGCGCATTTCATTTATTGTTTTGTTTCCAAGGAACTATGAGTATCGGCCGATTGAGTAGCGAATCGAAAAAGTAGGGGCATAAAGCCGCAAAACAGTGATGCATATGATTAGCACAGATAGAATAATAAAAAGAAAATAATCTCTTACAACATTTCCTTTTTCCTCTTTTTGCCCGCATGGCCTAAATCTTAACGTTTGCTTATGCCTCTATTTAAATAATAGTTTACCTACTGTTCCAAACTTGACTAAATTTCCCGTGAGAGGCGAGCCTCGCTCGGAGAGCGTTGCGGCCCCGCGTCTTGCACCATAACAATGTCTATTGCTAACATGTCCATGCTTTTAATAATTTCACTATCGCTTGTCGTTGTTTTGCCCTTGCAGAATCATCCGTCATAAAATGCGAACTCAAATACGCCAAAACATCCATCCCAATCACTCGCAGCTATCTTAAAAAAGAAAAAAGTCCCAATCGTCAAATCTATCAAACTCTCGAAATTAAAACGGAAAGAAAGATCAAAGTTAAACAGGAAAAGAAGCTGGGTTTCAAATCGTCCAAGAGGATTGGCAAAAAAGAAGGTAGCCTGAGTAGGATGAAAAAGGATATAACGGTGGTCGTGAAACAGATCTCGAAGCGGGGCCGGAAGAAGAAGACGGCTGCGGAGCGGCAAGGGGGAGAACAGGACAAGAAATATGTGTGCTCGATTTGCAACAAGCGGCACTACAAGTACAAGCGCAACAGACTGCGCCACGAGAAGTACGAGTGCAACACGGGCCCGCAGTTCGCCTGCGAGCTCTGCGGCAAGCGCTACTCGCAGAAGAAGACGCTGGTCTTCCACCTGCAGCACAAGCACCAGCCGCACCAGCCGCACCGCCCTCCCTAATCATTGACGCTTTCTTCTTTCCTCATTTTCCCTTTTATTTTATTTTCTTTATATTATTTTCGTCACTGTGACTAATCAATCATGGTCTCGCTCGTAACATGTAAACATAGATTGTTATAACAACTAAGTTTAAACATGTTAAACGTTCTTTTGTTGAAAAAAATGATGATTTAAAAAACGAATCACGATCTCAAAATTTATATGAAAAAGTTACGTATTTGTTAAGTTGATTTTTTTTTAAGTTTTGTTGCATTATGCTTAAGCTATGTGCATTATTTTTTTCTTACTTTTTTTCTAAATATATTTTCGTTTCGTTACACAAATTGTTTTTCTTTAACGCTTTGGGGTTATTTTAACGCGAACCATATTAACTGCTCACCCGGAGGACGTATCGCAACGTTCTGTACCGTCTCGTTTCGTTTCAGGTCGTAAGTCGACGCCGCGGCATAGTATAATGACGAGAAGCAAAAAAATAAACGAGGAGAGCGGCAACACCACCACGCTCGCCATCCTCAAGAACGTCTCCTCCGCCAACTCGCCGCCCGAGGACGCCAAGGAGAACAAGCGGCAGGGGCAGCCCGCCGCCGCGCCCGCCGCGGCCCCAGCGCCCCCGGCGCCCCCCGCGCCCGTCGAGCCCGTCGAGGTGAAGCAGGAGGCGCGCTTCAACGTGTTCCCGCGCAGCGGCAGCCAGCTGCCCTGCGCCCAGTACAAGACGGACAAGGGCTACCGCTGCCCCAACTGCCAGCGCTGCTACAACGCGCGCAAGAACCTCGTGCGCCACGTAACGCTCGAGTGCGGCCGCGAGCCGCAGTACAAGTGTCCGCACTGCGCCTACAGCAAGCATCGCCGCAACGAACTGAAGAAGCACATCGAGAAGAAGCACCCCTCGTCCCCGCACGCGTCGCGCGCGCCGCTCTCGCCGCACGCGCCCCACGCGCCGCACGCGCCCCACGCGCCCCACGCCGCGCTCGTCAAGTGACCGCTGCACGTCACTACTCGCCACTACTCGGACTACTCGTCACGACACACGCCACACGTGCCTTATTGCTAACTCGATCTTCCTTATAGTCGATGGTATTCCACGTAAAGTTTTATATGAGCCTTGTATACTTATGTTACTATTAAGAACGATTGATATTTTTGGACCATTAAATAACTTTTCGCGTTATCGTGCGCTTTTCATTTGGCCTCGCCTCCCCCGGCTGCGAATCTCTTATGGGAAGATTAAAGTTAGTCGAACGTCACGTTTTGATCTGTGCATGTCTGCATGATTTAGAAGCTTCCGCCTATTATGATTTCTAACAGAGATAATTTTTTATATTTTTTTTTATTATAACGCATTTCTTTGGTTCCTTAATTTTATTTGAGCCTTCGGTAGTATTAACCCGAGTCAGTATGTAGTGGCGCTTTATTTATGATTTGCAATACCGTTAATGTGTTGTATTGCAGAGCTGCACAAGGAGCTCCCCTCGGCTCTGTTGTCGCTGCTGTCCGCGCGGCGGGGCGCGCCGGGCCCGCCCGCGCACCCCGCGCACCCCGCGCACCCCGCGCACCCCGCGCGCCTGCTGCACGCGCCCGCCGCGCTCGACGCGCTGGACGCGCTGGCCGCCGTGCCCGACGCCATGAAGCCGCTGCTGCTGCAGCACGCCTTCCTGCAGAACAACAACACGCTCGCCCTCGCCGACTACAAGCCCAAGCGCGACGAACACGACTCGGACGCGGAGTACGACGACACGGACGACATCGTGCTGCCCGACGAGACGGAGCCGCTGTACGAGTGCGGGCAGGGGGTGGGCGTGGGGGCGGGCGAGGGGCCGGGGGGCCTCGACCCCTACGAGGCGCTCGACGCCAAGGGCGAGGGCAAGGGGTACGGCAAGCGCGAGGGCAGCGGCTCGGAGGAGGCGAGCCGGCAGTTCGAGTGCCGGCACTGCGGCAAGAAGTACCGCTGGAAGTCGACGCTGCGCCGGCACGAGAACGTGGAGTGCGGCGGCAAGGCGCCCGCGCACCAGTGCCCCTACTGCTCCTACCGCGCCAAGCAGCGCGGCAACCTCGGCGTGCACATCCGCAAGCACCACCACGACGAGTGGTACGCCTTCGCCAGCAGCAAGGTGCGCCGCAACAAGAAGACGTCCGTATAGTGCACACGTCCTGCACGTACTGCACACGTGCAACACACGTGCAACACGCAACCGTTAGACCAAAGTAGATACCCAACCAAATCGGTACTGCAATAATATTTATATTTACATTTTATTAATTTTATTTTTGTTGGAGACGTTTTAAGTTTAATATACACTAAAGATAGATAGACGTAATGAGCACATTCCCTAACGGCTTAGCGTTAGTTTTGTTGTTTTTGTTGGAAGAGTTTATTAACTTAGTTAAGACTGACCCTCAAGTATTTGTTGCGAGGCCGCGCGCGCGTTCCCTCTACAAACTGCTCCAAATTAAGAAGCTCGGAATGAGATCACATTTTCATTTTCGACGAACCGACTCGAATTTTATAGTTTTAATGTCCTACATTACATTCCTTGCAAGGGATAATTCCAAATTTTATTAGTGCAATGGTATTAAGTAATTTTTAGTGTATTGTGTTTTGTTTTAGATAACATTTATATAGAAATTCCCAAAAATGCAAGTTTTTATCACGGGTAGAGTTAGTTCGCCTCATAGAGGCCGCCGTTACTCTGATCATTATTGATGATTATTTATTGTTGATTGTTCAATGTTGCCGTCGTACGAACATTGTCCACTCTCGTCTTCCCAACATTGTTAGTAGAAAACCCAAAGTTAATTAATTTTATAAAAAAATTGTTTATTAGGATAATTATAGCGGACCCAGTCCGTATGAGGCCTGGACCTTGGCGGGGGGGGCTGAGGTGGGGGTGACGATACTGTGAACTGAAGAGAAAGCTCAGATAATGTGCCTACAATGTTACCTGTAGATAAATATTATTTATTATGTTGTTCGGTTTATTGTTTCGGTGTACTGGGATGAAAGCTAATGTGTTCAAAAACTGTAACGATGTCGAATGATATTAGCCTCGATATTGACTTCGCAATAACACTTTGAAGGTTTCGTTAGCATATATTACTGTTGATATTGTTGTTGACCCTAGGATAACAGAGCTATTTGACCAAAGTCAGTATTAGTTTATTAGTCGTCGCGGTGTGAGGTACTGATGTAAGATGGCTTACCGTTTGGATGTTTTAAAAGTTTACATTGTTTGTTAATATTATTGGAAAACTAGTTAATCGATTAGTGTGATTTTTATATGAATATATTGGGGTTTTACTTGGTAGAAAAGTTGATTAAAATAAAAATATAGCGTACCATATTTGAGTTTCTTTTGGCTTTTTATTGCAACCTTTTTCCTCATTGATCACTTTTTATTTTTATTTTAGCATTGTTTAGGTAAGTCGCTGTGTTCCGTTAAGTTTGGTATTGTCTAACCGCGCATGCGTGCATGTGGCCTGCTGCATCTCACCGCTTGTCGTTTCGCCTCGCGCATTCACCGACCGTTTTCCTTTTCTTTTCGTTCATACTAATATAATTAATAATTTCAGGTAGCAGAGAGAGCCCCGGCTCGGGAGACTACATTTATTAACAAAGTCTATCGAGGGCGATGACAAACGTGTCCCGTGCAATGCGATTCAGACCAAAGTCCATCAATTTTCCCGTGTCTGTCGGCCGGCCACGGCCCGAGGACGCGCCGCACGCTTTACTTCCCAATAAACGTTTTGAGCTCCTCCTTGTTTTGTTTCTTTTTACTTTTCCTTTCGCTTTCGTCACAGCACTCGGTGGTCACACTCACAGTAGTATGTAGTGTATGTAGGTATCTATATATGTATGTGTATGTAGTATGTATATTGTATGTATCTATGTATGTATATACGTATGTATCGTTGCTTGTTGCGTGTGAAGGCGTGGAGGCGCGGCGTTTCGAGCGCGGCATGACGTGGTGGGTGACGTGGGTTTCAGGGCCGGAGGACGTGTCGTTCTCGCGCATCGGCGGGCTGTCGTGGGAGCAGTGGTCGGCGCGGCTGGCGCTGCCGCTGTGCGGCGGCGGGCGGGGCGGGCGCGAGGCGGCGCGGGAGCCGCGCGAGGGCCGCGACGCGTGCTTCGCCTGCCCCGACTGCGGCCGCGGGTACAAGCTGAAGTCGTCGCTGCGCAACCACCAGAAGTGGGAGTGCGGCAAGGAGCCGCAGTTCCAGTGCCCCTACTGCGTCTACCGCGCCAAGCAGAAGATGCACATCGCGCGCCACATGGAGCGCATGCACCGCGAGCTGCACGTCAAGCCGGAGCCCTACATCAAGCAGGACAACGTGGACGCGTGCATGTAGCGTTCGACAGATTGTGATAGATGTGATGCAAGCCTTGTGATAGTGGCGCCGGCCGAGGCCGCCGGTGACGCGCTGCATACCTACCGTACGATTTTAAACTCATGACGAATTACTGTTAGTATTCGCACTGATTGCACTATTTGCAGCGGTGCTACCGACTGTTGCATTTATTCACTATACGTTAAGGAAAGTGATTTCGTGTCTAGGTACGCTTTTTTTTAATTTTTTGATATTTTTTAATGTACAGCATTTTACTGTATTTTATCATTCCTGGTTTACTCGTAGGTAGGCGTTAGATCGATAGACGGTTTTCCTCGCGTAGGAAACGTAGTTTGTATTTGTTACCAATCGCAGTTACTATTTGCTAAAGGGAGGCGTCAACTTCGTGGCGGGGGGCGGAGCCGCGTACGCCCCGCCCGCGCGCCGCCGCGGTATCATTTTGTATACCTAGCCTAGTTTTAATCGAAATGAAGCTATTTTCGCTTAGTTAGCAAGCTCTAGTTCTTTGCCATAATGCATGTTCCATTATTTTGTAATACTCAAATAAGTTAATTTTTAATGGATTATTTTTAGATCTCTTTACGTGTAATGCATTTATATTAATTAAGAACTCATTTGAAATTATATTTTGATAATGTAACGCGATCAAATAGAGATGCTCTCGATAGTTAAGTTCCTCGTGATGAAGTATTTTAGTGAATGTTTCCTCGACTCCGGGACCAATGCGGTTGTTCAGAGACGTTTCTGTGAGTGCCTTATGTCGTAGTTGTTGACGTGGACTTGTAAAGTCGAGCCACTGCCATTCAAATATATATCGAAAATCGTGCACAAAATATTTGTTACGTTTGATGTTGTAATGAATCTTCCACGTAGTTATTCTAAGTATTTTATACATTACCATTTAGGAGTTGTAAGAATTAGTCTGTAGTAGGGTAGGCAGATATACTCAATCGATCACAAGCCGCTTTATTTTATTATTTTAAAGTTAAATCGTCAAAAAGTTCCTTTAGATGTGTCGTATCGAGATTCGGATCATGTATGTGTGGAATGCGGAGCGCGTACAAACTTGCCATTGAGTATTTCTGCATATTTACTACATAATTAGATATCCGTCGGAGTTACCATCGTACAATCAATGTAGAGTTCACAAAGTACAAGCATGCAAGTCAATTCAATATTAAGTGCCTTTGAAACGTTAGTCATTAGGATTTAAAACATTTCAATGCGAAATTGAAATCGATGATGTAACTTGTTATTGCTAAATATCTAGGTTGTGACAAACATACGAGCTATGACGTTTGTACTGTATCAAATTAAATTCCGGACAATAATGAGGCGGCGACGCCCTGCTAGTATTACATAGCTGTGATAACTATCTCTCAAATATAAGTAGACCACACGCGCGGTCGACATCTGCAAGCCAAGTGAAATGTCGCTCGTTGAGTCCTAAGCCAAGTGAAAGCAAACAATCTTATTTACACTATAACAATAGCTCCCTACAATATTAACGATGCCAGACACAATGAGATTGTCAATAAGAAGTTACAGTGATTAAATGCATTTGATTGTATTTTTATAAACATTTTTGTATTTTTAATAAAGTTGCTATTCTTGATAAACACTTGTTTCAATGTAAATTGTTATTTTTATCACCCGATGTTTTAGTTGTAAGGGCTAGAAGTAGTATTAACCTTTTGGGGTGTATTGAATTGTATAAATAACAGCATCGAATAATTATAGCTATTTTGTATATATATTTATATTTAGAATACTGTTATGCATGTATCATATCCTAATGCTAATTGACTAAGTTAACTTATAATGGAAATAGTGCAGTTTAAAGTCGATTTCCAATTTAAGTTAGAATCGGTGAATTCGGTCGCATGCCCTCTGGAAATGAGATACAATACTTAGATTTTAATTAATATCCTTAGACATTGATAAGAGCAAATTAATGGGAGACATGGTGCATTATCCTACGCTTGCGGCACATTATTTTCTATAGAATATGGTGGCTTCGCTTCGGCACACGGTGGTAGCGGGCGCTTTATTTATTTGCACGTATTTATTTTGTATTTGCTCACTTTTCAGTTGCACAGTTGTACTCGCCTTATATATTGGGTTACGGTACGGCGGGGCTGGCGTGCGGGGCGGGAGGCGGGCCCGGGGGCGGGGGCAAGGCGCGCTGGACGCTGCACGAGTGCGGCGACTGCGGCAACAAGTACAAGCACAAGGGCTCGCTGCAGCGGCACATGAAGTACGAGTGCCGCAAGCAGCCGAGCTTCAAGTGCCCCTACTGCGTCTACCGCGCCTACCAGAAACACAACCTGCTGCTGCACGAGCGACACCTGCACAAAGACCTGCCCGAGAAGGTCGACTTCGTGTCCGAATGACCGCCCGCCCCACAGGTCTCAGTACGTTTGACCCTCACTAACCGCCTTACTAACGCCCACTCCTACTGCTACACTTACTGTATACTGCGCCTAACCAACCGTACTAACTCGTGCTACTGCCCTGTCTGTACCGCGCCTAAACGCACTCGCTCTCTAGTAGCATGCTGTTGGGATCTAGAAGTGGTCACGGTACGGATATCAGCAACTGAGACCATTTCTAGGTGTTAAATGTCCGATTTGTACAAACGAATTTGTAAATATTGACTTCTCTTTTGCAGTCCTTTGGCAGAAACAAAGGAAGCGGAAGTTTCTTCTACTTAACTCGAAGACACAAGACAGGAAAGGCGTGAGGCGGGGGATTTCATTATTACTAGAATTTTAACATTACATTTAAGGAAATTCAGTCTTCCCACTAGCAACAGTTATTAGTAAAAGTTACCTTTAGAAATAACGTCTAGAAAATCTGTAGTCTTGCCATATTAAAGTTTATATTTATATTAGAAAGACATTGTTGAAGTAAACTAATTGTTTGGTTTTCTCGTTTTTCAGATGTATTTTGCCTTACTAATATTTATGAAAGAAACTATACAATGGCAGCTATTAAATAAGTAGTTTTATAATATTAATTCTGCGGGTATAAAATACGTAACAGGTTTCTGATATGAAGATGTTGCCAGAACAACAGTGTTTCAGAGTTATCTTTTAGAAGATGTTATTTTATAAATAAGGCAATTTTGTTTTCGATTTTTATACATATATTATAATTTGTTACATTTTCTTGTTCTCGTTATAAATTAATATTAAGCGTGTGTTGGTTGTGTTACCAAAGAAATTTATCTTATAAATACTAAAATTTTATAAACCGAGATTTGTATTATAGTGTTCAGTATTTCTGTTAACCTATATTATTTTTTGCATTTGTTACTGTTATATTAAGTTACCTATAAAGTTCAAATGATTACCCAAGCAATATTTTAAACCAAAGACTCTTCCAGTCGATTAGTTTTGTAAGAAATAAGTGCCTTGAAAACAAAATAATGTTAAGTACCTAAATTATTATTGTTCATAGTTAAGTTTTTATATAAAAAAATATATTTTCCACTCAAGTTATATTGTGTACATAACTTGGTTAGACAACTAAAATATATAGATACGCACACTTTTTTATGCAAAAATTAACTTTTTATGGAGTTTTTCCAGTTTTTAAAAAGAATATACGAACTTGCATAGATATAACATAATAAAATAAGCATAATAATTAAGTGTTAAGACCCACCAAAAACTAACAATGAAGAAAACAATTTTTAAGCTAACACTATATACTTTTGTTATAACATATAAATTATTTAAAGAATGTTTATACATGGTAATTAATAGCCAAAGAAATGTGTCTACTATAGTCTAAAATTGTGATACGATAGTATCAATGATTTACTGTGTTCCTAAAGAAACCATTGTCAATTTCTCTATGTGCCTTAACTAAAATTTAACCATATTTTTATAAGATTTTGTGTGATGTCTATGACCTGGTCAGATTTATTTACAAATTAGCATCATAAGAGCTTAATCTGTGCAAGAATTTAGTCAAACTTTGAACGATTACGAATCACTCTGGTTATATTTTGGAAACTCGAAAGAAGTTTGTATGTAAATTTGAGAATTGAATACTCGAAATGCTTAGGACTCATTGCGAAACACCCACAACATGGCGGCTAGTCGTTTTGTAACAGACGCGAGAAGGGCTATTCCCGACGTTCTTGCTGATAACATTTAACTAAGCAATAATATAAATTAATATAGGAAGTAAATATAATTCATATTGAATAATAATTAGACCGCGGTGCGTAAGTAAGATTCGGAAATAGAGCTTCCTGTAGCAATAAAAGTACATTTATGGGCGACCGGAAATAGTGGATTTTAGACATTGGTTAACTAGTTGCTTACAAATTAGATACAAAGAACCAGCCTATCTAATGTAAATGTTACAAAATAGTCAGTTTGGAAAAACATAACAAAGTTGTTTTGACGAGTCTCTTATATTTTGCTAATAAATTGTAGCTAAAAATAGGTACCTGAATTCTAAAAAAACATCTGATACTGCCAATTTAGGTAAAGCAAATATAGATAAAGTGTCTTTTTTAAATTCTAATTTTAATACAATTTTTCACCAGACGAATCTGTAAGGCTAAGCACAGATGAAGTAAGAAAAATGCATAATAAAGAAAACTAGCAATAATTATTGCAATATTTTACTATTATTATAATTTTTGATATATTGTTACCAAGAAAATGTCATTTTTATATGAAAATGATCGCACAAACGTTAACAAATTGTTGATGATTATTTTTAGTTCAGATGCATAAAGCGTGTTTGGTTTGATTTTTTTAATTAATGATTATGCATGTGAATAAATGTTCTTGGTTTAATAAAATCCTAGTTTTTCTCATGGAAATCCTTTTTGAACTATACCAATATGTTACTATAAACACCGTAGTGATTTAGTAGGTAGGTAGTCAACAAAGAGCGCCATTCGAATCTTAGTATAAAGCTTTTGAGCGTTTGATTTCATTGTTGCAGGTGAGATGGATTTCTTTAAAACGATGATGCAAAACATTTTGCCTATCGTGCCAATGAAGAATAAAAACTACTGGTCGCGGTATGAATCGAGTTTCGAGTGTGAAAAGTGCAAAAGGAAGTACAGGCACAAGAGCACCTACAGACGACACGTGACTTACGAATGTGGGAAGGAGCCAATGTTCAGGTGCCCCTTCCTGGAATGCACCTACAAAGCGTATCAAAAGACCCACACAGACGCCCACATCAAGACGAAACATAAAATAACAGCGTTAGAATACAAAGGATGATCTGCGCTAAGTGACTATAATTTTGTGATATTAATTAAAGTTTAAATAACAGTGATTTTTTATACTACATACACCTGTGACTGGCAAAAAGTATTATATGATAAGAAAGTAGTTGTGATCTTTTATCAATGTAGCGTGATACTTGATTTAATGCAAAATGCGACAAATGTAATTTTTTGGATCGCTGATAAAAGACTACCTAATATTTTTTGTGGATGTGAAAGTCCGCCCTATTGTGACCTTTAGACTTTAAACCAACGAGTATCGTAAGTACTATACTAGTTTAGTACAAAGAGTACATGAATTATATAAATTAGTATGCTAGTAGTTCTTGTAGACTTAAAACGACTGTATCAACTGAGCTGAGTTGCGAACGGATTCATTGATCTGTTTCTACTGTAAGTTGATGTGCAAGGCATCAATATTAGTTGAGTTGATATTGGATAACCTATCTCTAACTAGTCATAGTGAACCTTCACAAAACACTAACTACACAATTCTTGGACATACGTGTCAACAATCATTATAACAAATCCTTAATCTGTTAGAAAGATTTTTTAACAAATATTAAACAAACAACTGCTAGTTTTTAAATTCGTATTGGATTTTGGACGAATTACATAACCATATGATTTTGACATTTAGTGTCAGAATAACAAGAATTTGACAACAGCCATGGTTTGGTTATGAGGAAAATCTTTATTGTCTTTAATAATTAATGACTAAATAAAACAGTTTTGTAAAAGTAAGATGAATCGACTACTTTGTATGAATAAGTGTTTATATAATTTAGGGCAAAACCGAGTCATTAACTCAGCGCCAAGTTTACTGAATGCGGCGAAAGTTATACCCAATGTTTGTGTTAGTCGCGGAATAAGTAATGAAAGGAAAAAAATAAGATCAACGCTTAATTATATGATAGCGCTCGGTATAGCGACTGTGGGCTTAAGTTATGCTGCAGTACCCCTCTATAGAATATTTTGTCAGGTAAGGAACAATTGCTGTTTTATGGTATCCCAAGATGTTACTAGGTGTTATAATAATCTGCTCTAGCTGAAATTTTTAATACCGTTATATTATTTCAAAATGTATTCTTATAGGCATACAGTTATGGTGGCACAACAGGGCAAGCGGAGCCCGCTGAGGCTGTCAGCAACATGAAGGCGGTGAGGGAGCGGCCAATTAAAGTGCGCTTCAATGCTGATGTTGCCTCCTCTATGCAGTGGAATTTTAAGCCACAACAAAATGACATAATGGTCTGTATAACTGAATTTTATAGTTTCAAGCATTGAATAAGACACAAGTACTTAATTTATCAAATTCTTTTATAGGTGTTGCCAGGAGAGACAGCGCTGGCATTTTACACAGCGCGCAACCCCACAGACAAGCCTGTAGTAGGCATCAGCACATACAATGTCATACCATTTGATGCTGGCCAGTACTTTAACAAGATACAGTGCTTCTGCTTTGAGGAACAGATGTTAAATCCACATGAACAGGTCTGACCTAATCTAACCTCCTTAAAACAGCAGTTATGTTAATACAATTTTCCATGACATATATTTTGTTATAGGTGGACATGCCAGTATTCTTCTACATTGACCCGGAGTTCACGGAGGACCCCAAGATGGAGTATGTTGAGGAAATAGTGCTCTCTTACACATTCTTTGAGGCTAAGGAAGGTATTAAGCTGCCAGTGCCTACTTTTGTAAAGTGAAACAGTTGTACAAGATTTAGTGAATTCAAGACTATGACAGTGAAAATACGTAGTTTAGTTAATTTGTGCAGTATTTCAGAAATAGGTTATATTAAGGCACAAACAATGAACTAAGGACTTAAAACTTTTGCTCCAAATTTGGTTATAATTGAAAATTAAATAAAAATTTACATTTTTTAATTGTTGTTTATGTGCAAAACCTGTAGACTATTGCTACTTTGGGAGAAGACACAAAGAATTCTTTTAGAGCTGGTTATGGAATGAGGATACCACAGATTATCCAAAATCCATCTTTCTATATTTTTTACTGCATTGAACTCTTTAGTATATGAATTTTAAGGCTAGCCCGAAATATAAGACCAAAATAAACAAGACAATAGAAAAGGAAACGGATTTATTTTGAAATAAAGTTGTGCGAGAGTAGCGACGCGAGCTAGGCCTTGATGGCGGCGGTGACGGGGTAGCCGCGGCGCAGGCCCATGCACTGGTCGCGGTCGATGAACAGCGTGGCGGCCTTGTTGCGCAGGTCGGCCTCCAGCGACGCGCGCACGCCCAGCAGCGTCTGGTGCGTGCCCTCCGCCGTCGCGATCTTGGACCGCAGCTGCTCCATCGTGTCCTGCAGGTCGCACACCTCCTTCACCAGCCTGACAACACAACACTTCTTGAAATAACCGTCACAGAGAACTTCTTAGTGGTGGAGTAACTCTAGTGGGTGAAATTATCCGATTGGTATTTTTAAACTAAATGTTATAAAAGTTAAGAATATAGTGCAGGAGGAAGGGCAATGACCTGGTCTGCGCGTAGTCACGGCACTTCTCGAGGTGCGGGCGGTTGGTGCGCGCCTGCAGCCGGCTGTGCGCCACCTTCATGGGCTGCAGCTTGTCCTCAATAGCCTTGTTCAGCAACTCCAGCGTCTTCTCGATGTCGAATATCTCGTTCTGAACCTATAGACCCGCATTTGCAATTTATTTTATACACGTAAAGGCAATCAGTAAAGAACATGTGAAAATACCACTAGAGGTAATTCAGACCAGGTCCGGACAATTACGAAATGTGAAATATCAGCCGTTTAAATGGATGACTGTACCTTGTGCAGATGCAGCTGCAGCTTGTTCTTGATCTCGATGGTCTCCGCGATGCGGCGGGTGAAGGCGCTGTTGGTGTTGCTCCACTGGTCCCAGATCTCCGTCGCAGACACGTTTATCAAGTTGTCCGTGTCTGAGGAACATACACAATACCAAACACTAAATCCTTACCACTCATGGGCCGAACAACATAGACATGTCGCAAACTCCGTAGGATCGTTCTACATCCTCCAGGCCGCCTGCTATTCTCACCCGACAGCATCTGCACAGCCTTGGCGCGCTCGGACTGCGAGCGCTGCAGCGTGGCGGCGCTGGCGGCCGCCCAGCGCACCGCGTCGCACACCGTCGGGTCGTAGCGCTCGATGCCCGCGTAGAATTGTAGCCCCTGCACACACACCGCACGTATACATACTAACTGCTCAAAAATTGACTCAATGACACACTGACAATAATCGAATGTACTTGACCTTGGAGAAGTTGTTGAGCTGATGGCACATGTTGTCAATGCCGAGTGCATACTCCTTGTTGCGCATGTCGCTCTCCAGCTCGTGCTGTGTCGCGCGGCAGTTCTTGGCCTGTTGCCGCACCTGCACACACACACACACACACGTATATCATATCCGCTACTTGCATGTTCGTATTGACTAAAACAGTGCTCACATAGAAAATAGTTTATACTCGAACGTCCAAGTTGTATGAAGGATAAATGAAAGACCTATCGCATTTCATAATTTACCTTCTCCAACATGTTGCGGAACTTATCCTGACACTCGCGCAAGATCGCCACCTCCTTGAGTAACGACTGTTCGACTGTGTCGTGCACTTGCTCCAAACCTACGATATTATGAAACGGTTAAATAGATTATGTTTTATCCGACCACTGCCTTTATTCGCCGTAGCAAGAGCGACAGTGACACAAAGTGAAAAGTAATGTCGAGAGTGTGTTATACCCTGTCTCTTCTCGCGGTGGTAGAGGCACTCCTGTACGATGTGCAGCGGGCCCTCGATGCCGGCCACGGCGCGCTCCAGCTGCCGGCGCGTGTCCGTCAGCCGCTCGCACGTCGCCACCAGCCGCTCCATCTCTATCGCCACCTGCCCAGAGCGCCACCCGTCTAACTCCCGTTACTAACATGCATACATTACATGGAGATGTCACTCCTAGCCCACTCATGTCACCTCATTTCGCCAAAAGGTGGTGTCCGTGATACGTTCGCCGATCTTCCTGCCCGAGTCCCGTTGCCCTTGCGCACCGATTTCGTCTGTCTCCCTGTGGCAGGAAATCTTTTAGTAGTAGTTGCATTATTTTAGTAGACTTAATTTGTACACTAAATCAGTATTCATGACCAAAACTTACCGTAACATCCTCATTATGTCGTTACGGACTCTCTCCGAAAAATTTCTCTTGGCATCTGATTCGTTGTAATTCCTGATGCTGTTCTGGTTCCACTCGTGCTGCGTGTAGCGCGTGTAGAGCGCCGCGCGCGCCGCGTGCTCGGGGCTGCGGTCGAACCCGGTCACCAGGTTGGGGAACCGCAGCGGCTCTGCCGCCATACCCTCTGACGTGTAGCAGGGATCAACCATTGTGTTTGTTATCGGTTGCGAAGGCCTGGAAACACATGTGCGTTAGTAATAAAATCATAAAATGTAGCTGTTAATAAAATAGTTAAGAAACTTACATAGGTGTTACTTCTATTTCTTCGTAACCCATGATAGGTCTCCATGGGTGTTTTTTTGGAGTATGGAAGCAGTACCCTACTTGTGGCGGAACACTGGGAGTACTCCCAGTTGGTTTTACTGGGCTCCATTGTTGAAGTTGCTATGGAATTTAATAGCGAAAAATTAATCATTCATTTTAAAGTGATTTCCAAAAAGTTGTATGATTTATTTCGTACCGTACACATGGACACTTCTTTAGCCATGGTGATAAATTAAAAATATGTTTATGTACAAAAATAAATTAATGTAAAATAAAATTAAGTCATTCCAGTAAAATTTGAAATAATAACATTGTCATTTATTTCAGAATCACCGACAGCTACGATTTAAACAGTTTTACAAAAACTTCTGTAAATAATAGAGAATATATTTTGTAGGTGTTTTTGGTATATTATAGTTATGATCTCAATACGTAGAAATATTAAAAGATTTATTTACACAATTATTATTCTGCTTAAATAAAGATAGATTACAAAAAGATATTTTCATAAATAGTATTCTTGAACGCAAAACAAAACGTCACTGTCAACTGAAATTGTCAAAAACATTGGATTTGACATTGTCAACAAAACACCATTTCATTCATTTTATTTCAATCACAAGTTCAAGTTACGGCTAATAATTTGTTACGAAGTGTACTTATATACAAAACTTGAATTTAATAAGCGACTAACTGAAAGAAAATAACAACAACTACTATGAATAACGTCCCCGAAAACGCACCTAACCGTAATGTTTTTATTGTTTTTAACTGAATTTTCAAATATTGTCCTTTTTCATTGTTTTCTTCCTAATTAAAATATTGTAGATTGCCCGGGAACCCAGAGCGAGGACGCGGGGAAGGCCTCGGCTTGTGCAGGTTGTCCCAATCAGAACATTTGCGCATCAGGTAAGATAGACTTTGAGCTTTTAAAACGAAATTATTTCGCAATACTTGCACTGATTAATAGTATAGTTAACGAAGGGCACGTTCGATAGATGTCTAAATAACTTCTTATTCAAGTAGATTTATTTGTTGTTTTTTTTTAAAGTTTGCAATTTAAATTTGACAATAAAGAATTTATAAAAAAAATTATGAACTGAGCAAATGCTGTACCCTTATAAGAGTAATTATTGGAGTATGATTATTGGTACATATATTGTATTAATTAAAAAGAAAATGTCAAAACAACAGTGTAACATCACAAAATATGAGTTGATTATTTAAAATTTGTCTTATAATGCACAATACAAAATATAATAAAAATCTATGTGCAGGTATGCCAGCGGGACCAGATCCAGCAATAGAGTTGATAAAGAATCGTCTCAGTAATGTGAAGCACAAGATTCTGGTGCTGTCGGGCAAGGGGGGCGTAGGCAAGAGCACTGTCACATCCCTACTAGGTCACGGCCTTGCTGCAAGGTTCCCTGACAAGAATGTGAGATAATTTTACAATATTTATTTGATTTAGGAGTAGAATGACAATATTACAGTTATTTCCAAGAAAGCCAACCTTAATAAGGATCAATGCTTGATTTACAAAATCTTAGAAGTTACTTCAAAAAGAAAATAGTACTTAGTCAAATATTATACATATTGTAGCTAAAATGAAATTGTTAAATTCCACAGATTTTTAACTATGTTCTCTTAAACATATGATTGGAATAGATAAAATGGCAAATTCTTCAGTCACTGCACTTTAAACCAGGTTGAAATTTAATCAAGAAGCACCAAGTAATATAGTATAAGCAATTGTATAAAAATATAGATATTTAAATTAGGACCTGATACTTAAAGCCCTAGTTATTGTGAAATTCCATAAGAGAGATTGTTATGCACTCACACATAAGTGATAATAGTTACTACTAATACTACAATTATTATACTACCCCTTTATAGTATTAGTCGCGAGAACTTTATTTATTAGGGAACGCGGTATCGCGTCTTCACAGTTATTAAAATAAAATTAATTCACTGTATATCACGTTCTTTAAATTAGTTAACGACTTTACACTTAAATATGGCGGGAAAATGTTACGTATATAAAATCATTGATTATATAATATTATGGTAATTAAAAGTATGTTTACCCTGTTATATCTGGAGCGTCTTTCGTAAGAATTACCGAAGTCCATTCCAGTGGAGAGGGTTGGTGTCTGTGAGGCTCACGGCGACGTATCGATTGGCGGGAGTCACGGCAGCACGCGGCACCGACTGGCACCTCCGCATACAGTGGATATAGGCCAATAAGGATATAAAGCGCTTACGTATTTTCGCAAATGTTTAGTTTCAAATAAACAGTCTGGAAATACGCGACATTGTACGTTAAGAATAAGGTTCCAAGTTTGAAATATAGAAATCAATTATTACAGGGATATATCGGCCGTGGACACGAACGTATTGAAGATCCATGAAAAATTAAAACATTCAAACTTGCATCTTATTGAAAATAGAGAGGTCCAAAGGTCTAACGCAACTCTAGATATTTCAATGTTAATTCAATCAAACGAAATAACAACAATGAAACATTCGTGTTGATATTTTTATTCTGTTCGTTGGTCACAATATTAGATAAAATAATTAAGAACTACCGACCGGAAAATAAACAACTTCCGGTATATTGTTGAAGGCGAGCCACAACTTAGTTTTGACCCAATCTGTTACACGCATATACAAATTTAGAAACACGTTTACGACAAGGGCACATGAGAAAGGTTTATTGTGTTTATTTGTACTGCTTAGTTGAATACACGAAGTAACCTTATAGAATTCTATTATGATAAAAAACATATAATTGAGAACACAAGATACCATGAGCCTTGTTTACTTATAAGTTGAATATCACTTATGATGGTAGGCGCTACGAATCACGGACTTAAAAAATACTCAAGTCCTTAATAACTGCCATGCTTAGAGTCGCTCAGTTGTCATTAAGGGCACTTGGTGTAGAATTTGTATGCTTAAGCGAATTCGGGTGGTCCCTTGCTCGTTTGTAACCTTATGATAAAAAATGACTATGAAGATATTGTTCAGATCGGCATCCTGGACGCAGACATCTGTGGGCCGAGTCTGCCGCGCATGCTCGGCGTGCGCGGCGAACAAGTTCACAACTCCGGCTCGGGGTGGTCACCAGTCGTAAGTAACAAGTTGCAAATTCATTTTAATCAATTGATTGAAATCTCTATTTTATGACTCAGCTAAATTATTGTTTTATTGATGATTTGTTAACAATTTTGAAATGTCGTACACATTATATCGAATTTATACCTTTAACTACAAATTTTCTCTGTAATATTTTTCGTACCATGAGACCAAAGTTTTAACTGTTATCACGGTATCTTATCTCACGTTGAGTTGCGGTCGCAACTCGCACATAAATATAATTTTTAATGGCGAGCACAACACTTGAAAATGCACTATAACTTAATCCACAGCCATTAACTCAGTGTAAATACGAATGGAAATATACGAAATCTGTGTCAATATAGAATGGTCCAAAATATGTGATCATAAACTTATCTCTTTAAATCGAATTGAATGACTAGCGGCCGTATACTGAAACGAATCTTAAATCGTAAACTTCACTTACAATATCAGAGAGATGTCAAAATCTTAATGGTATGTACTGTTTGTTTGCAGTACGTTGCAGACAATCTGTCCCTGATGTCCATCGGGTTCCTGCTGGGCAGCCCCGACGACGCCGTCATATGGAGGGGGCCCAAGAAAAATGGTGAGCTTTGTGCTTGTCACTTTTCCATTTAGTTTCTAACGTTTAATACTTCGTTTTTGTGTTACAGGAATTAGTTAAATGGTCGTGCTCGCCTCGGCATTAGTAATTTCGAAAGTGCCAAAAGAGAAGATTTAAATCGACTAATAAATGTTGCGTTGCGTAGGTATGATCAAGCAGTTCCTGAGCGAGGTGGAGTGGGGCGAACTGGACTACCTGCTCATTGACACGCCGCCAGGTGAGCCCCACGCGCTGACACACATAATGCCCACTTTGATACTTACAATGCCCACTTTGACACACAATGTCCACTTTGACACTCACAATGCCCACTTTGACACACAATGTCCACTTTGACACTCACAATGCCCACTTTGACATACGCTATGCCGACTTTGATGATTAAAATGCCCACTTTGACACTCATAATGCCCACTTTGACACAGACAATGCCCACTTTGACACACAATGCCCACTTTGACATACGCTATGCCGACTTTGATGATTAAAATGCCCACTTTGACACACAATGTCCACTTTGACACACAATGCCCACTTTGACATACGCTATGCCGACTTTGATGATTAAAATGCCCACTTTGACACACAATGTCCACTTTGACACACACAATGCCCACGACACACAATGGGCGCCCAGGCCGGGCTGCAGCCGCACGAGTGCGCAGGCACGTCGGACGAGCACCTGTCGGCGGTGCAGTACCTGCGCGGCGCGGGGCTGTCGGGCGCGCTGGTGGTGAGCACGCCGCAGGAGCTGGCGCTGCTGGACGTGCGCAAGGAGCTCTCCTTCTGCGCCAAGCTCGGCGTGCGCCTGCTCGGCGTGCTCGAGAACATGTCTGTCTTCGTCTGCCCCAACTGCAAGGTACCCTTCATACGTTGCACCGCTTCATTTACTAATATCTATACATTGGAGCGTCTGACCATTTATTTTGTTAATTCCGCATTAACGAAGTTTGCGGACGACAGCTCGTAGTTGTTTAAATTCTTTTAGATTAGTGGTCAATGGACAGCAGGAAGAATATTGAACTTAACAAAATTGATTTCCAAAATTCTTTATTTTGAGTGGAAATGTGAATAATTTGTAAGTCGTGTTGTATGTCAGAGCCGCAGCGAGGTGTTCCCCGCGACGACGGGCGGCGCGGCGGCGCTGTGCGGGGCGGGGGGCGAGTGGGGGGGGCTGCTGCTGGGCGCGCTGCCGCTGGAGCCGCAGCTGGCGCGCGCCTGCGACGCGGGCGAGAGCTACCTGCAGCGCCACGCGCCCGCCTCCGCCACCGTCGCCGCACTCGACCTGGTCATAGACAGTACGACACTGCTCATGCTGCCTACACCCGTCATTTCTAAATTCACCCTTTGTAGTGAATCCTGACTTATGCCCGGTCCACATTTGGCCAGTACAGTTGGACAGTTGCCAAGTCATAGATTGTATGGTGCCAGTTAGCGTTCACACTGTGCCGGTTGATTGACAGTCCAGGTATGAAGCGCTATTGATCAACTGTACTGGCCAAGTGTGAAACGCGCATTATAAAAGATTTTACTGTCATAACATCAACAACAACAACGGCTTATGCAATTTTTCGTCCTCAAATTGAGCAATTCAACATTACATGACTAATGTAACGTTGATCGAAAAGATATATCTGAGATTTCTTTAACTGAATTTCATTTTTCTTTAGTCAGTAATCTGATTTGTTTGATGTTTCAGAGATCGTGGCGGCGTGTGAAGGCAGCAGTTGAATGTATACAAGTTATCCTGTGGACTGTTTACTTAAAAGACCAAACAAATACAATGTACTATTAAGTTTTCGCGAAAATATTGTATGTGAGAGTTTTTATTAACCTTTACGATGATAATGTACCTATAAGTTAATTCAAATATATTATGTATGCTGTTTCCATGTAAGCTAGTCAATATGTAAAATTAATTAAAATATATATTTTGAATATTGAAGACATTGACTTTTCATTAATTCCCTTCTCCTTTTAGAAGCCATATTTTAATTTTTTTTGTTCAGATAATTTATGAATTGATATTAAATATGTAGAAGTAAGAACCCATGTGTACACTGTGTTCATTTTCCTCTATACTAAGAAATTAACTCCTTGATTCATAAGAAAATAGTATAGTTAGAAAAACTAGTAATCTTTTTCCTTTCCCCGTGTCTTATAAAATAAAATAATTTCATAAACATATTTTCTAATCAGATAATTTTCCTTGCATAGCACACTAGATAAATATTGTCATGTGAAACGAATTCACTTTGACATATGACAGCAAATGACAATTTGTTGATCGGGGCGAAAATTTTAAATTTAAAATCTTAATTTTCAAATTACTTCAATATTATCCAATTAGGAAATTTCGTGTACTAAACTTAACACATAAATAACACAAAATGATCTAGAGTTTTTATCAAACTAGTGATGTTGCGCAACTCTAATTTTGATTTCATGAGGACGAATGAGTTCAGATAAAAATGCCTTCTCATGAAGAGGAAGATAAGCCTTGCAGGGCTTGCAATGACTTTAAAACATGGTCTAAGAAACAGTCAAAGACTAAGAAAGACACCCCTGCCCCGCCGACTAATGCACCGGTAAGGTTATATAGATAAGGTCCAGGTTTGCTTGAAATCCTATAAATCCCTGAAAAGTATATTTGCACTGATAAATTAACCTTCACAATAATTTCAAGTCTAAAGTAATGATAATTTAAAAATTATTTAAATTACGTAATATTAATATTCACAAAGGTTAACAAAATCTGTCAATTATTGTCTACAATAAAATTACTTATAATATATTTTAGCCCCCCGAACAAGGAAAAAGAAAGGATTGTCCTTTGGATAAAGAAGAGTTGGGGACTTCAACATGGGGATTCCTACATTCAATGGCTTCATATTACCCCGAGAAACCAACTACATCACAAGCTAAAAACATGGATAAATTTTTCAAACTGTTTGGAGAATTTTACCCATGTGAGCCATGCGCTATAGACTTTAAAGAAGAGTGAGTATTACATTTTTCTATTTATAAAAGCAGTTCTATTTATAGTCAACAAAAACAATTTTATTACCATGTTAAATTTACTCATAATAAGTGAGAAATCACTATAAGCTCTCCTTGTCTGGTTCAAGTGAATTATTCTGATTTTTAGAAATATTATTGTGTAAATTGTTACAGTATTAAAGCACATCCGCCAAAGACAAAATCAAGAGATGAGTTAGCTAAATGGTTGTGTGAGAGACACAACACAGTGAATGTGAAGTTGGGTAAGCCTGTGTTTGACTGCAGCAAAGTGCACGAGCGGTGGCGCGACGGCTGGCCCGATGGTTCTTGTGACTAGCATTTACTAGAAAGTAATACGTCTGCTAATACGGGATAAGGGTCTTAGTCCAATATTAATATATTATTGTACAATACAACACAGCAATTTTGTTTCTCAACCTAATGTATATTGTCAACTATTTTCGACAATTTATGATATCGGAATTGGTTTTGTAATTTTCATTCCTCAATCATCAAGTGTTCATATTAAATCCAAGTGTAACAAGCATTAGATATTTTTTATCATCCAATGTTCAGTGTCATATATTGATGCTTGGGTTGTAAATAGAAGTTGTAAATAAGGAACTCACTAGTGTGTACATAATAATTTTAAAGGCAAAACCTTTATCATTATTAATTTTTCAATAAATTGGGCTCACAATTTCTGTCAATAACACGCTAAATTGAATGTAATTCTAATTTTGGTTGTTACATAGCTTTATGTGAGGGAAGAATTAAAATTTTTGCCTAATTTTTGATACAAATAGTTAGTATTCAAAGTTTACAACAAAATTGGATATTTTATATGATTGTTATATTAATGCAATAAATGTGATAGTACAATAATGCTGTGAGTTTCATATGGTTGTATTTGGAAGTGTTTTATTTTACGTTTTAATGTTTACACTTGCAGTGATACAGATTGCCTGACCGACTTGCAGATGTTTTGTACAGACTTAGTAGTAGTATAATTTGTTATGATAATAAAATCACGGTTCCTAAATTTTGTTTTATTATTTTTGGCACACAGTAGGAAGATTTTAAGTAATTCTTTCGGGACCCTTCCCTACCTTTATGATCCTATACAGTGAAGTATAAAAAAACATATTTTTAAAATGTAGCAATTTAATTATCAAATTCTTAAAACTACAAGAATACATTGTTACAAATATCACGCTATATGTAGATAATACAAAAGTCTCAGACGTGAATCACGTCACAAGGCACTTGTTGACGAGTTTGTCTCCACTAACAATATGTTCATTGTGAACATGTCTCTGTGGATGTTTCGCAGTGGGGACTCAGCGCCAGTGACACAAGTCACTGTTTGCTTTGTTCTCATAAGAATTCCATTTCCCGCTCGATGCCCACAAACTTCAGCTGCTCTGTCGGCCCGTATCTGGAACAATACACATTTTTTTTATTTCTCTAAGTTGTACTAAATTGTAGCTTATCGAATATGTCAATTTAGTGTGCTTAGTTTAAAAAGTAAAATTCGACTGAAACTAATTTGATGATAAATAAAATACCATTTCATTGACTAAAAAGCAACACAAAATATTAAATAAAACAAATAAAAAATGCTATACTCTTTACAGATTACTTGTAGCTAAAGAAAAAAGATTTTGCATTCATTTCCTATGGAAGACCTATTTGAACTTTTTTTTTACAAAATGATAAAAAAAAAACATTTTGTCAGTTTGTGTGTATGAGTGTGTATACCTGTAGTCGAAGAAGAGCTCCTCCCCGGGCTGTATGGCGCGCTTGGCGAAGATGCCTATGCGGTGGTCTCCGTTCACCATCATCACCTTGGCGTAGCAGTTGGGGTTGATGGAATGGTTCGCGAACCGGATCTTGTTGCCCTTCCGCGTCGCGTCCACCACGAAGTCTGACATACAACGCATCACTTGTTGCTCATATACTTATTATATTTCTATACTAATATTATAAACAGGAAAGATTTGTATTTTTGTATGTATTGAAATAAATGAAAAACTACTGGGCCGATTCCAAAATTTTTTTCACCATTAAAAAAAGCTACGTTATCAGTGAATAACATAGATTATAATGAATAACATAGACATTTTTTATTATTTTTCATGTTGTGTGTATAAATGCGCGTGGACGAGAGTGCGTGTGTGTGTGTGTCTGTGTCTGTGTGCACTGACCATTGTTGAGGTTGAAGAGGAAGGAGCACATGTACTTGTCGTAGACCTTCCCGCGGCGGTCCGCCTCGTCCTGCGAGATGATCTCGCCGCAGTACTCCGAGATGAACTCGTTCTTGTGCGCCGCCTCCTTCAGGAAGATGCCCCAGCCCGCCACGTCCGACGGCGCCAGCAGCAGGTGCTTGTGCAGCCCCCTGCGGACATTTCTATATTATAACGTGATAAGGGAGCAAGCGAACGCCGGAATTCACCAAATCGCCGAAGCTACCGCTGCCTATAGAAATCTGCATTTGAAGATTGCACCGCTTTCGTTACACTTCTTGTGTTGCACCGCTGAAGTTGTACCGCTTGTTTCATTGGTTGTGTCGCTCGTGTCGCACTGCGCATGCAGCACGTACCTCTGCACGGACACGTTGCGGCAAAACGTACCTCTGCACGGACACGTTGCGGCAAAACGTACCTCTGCACGGACACGTTGCGGCAAAACGTACCTCTGCACGGACACGTTGCGGCAAAACGTACCTCTGCACGGACACGTTGCGGCAAAACGTACCTCTGCACGGACACGTTGCGGCAACACGTACCTCTGCACGGACACGTTGCGGCAACACGTACCTCTGCACGGACACGTTGCGGCAACACGTAACCTCTGCACGGACACGTTGCGGCAACACGTACCTCTGCACGGACACGTTGCGGCAACACGTAACCTCTGCACGGACACGTTGCGGCAACACGTACCTCTGCACGGACACGTTGCGGCAACACGTACCTCTGCACGGACACGTTGCGGCAACACGTACCTCTGCACGGACACGTTGCGGCAGCACGTACCTCTGCACGGACACGTTGCGGCAACACGTACCTCTGCACGGACACGTTGCGGCAGTAGACGTGGGCGTGGCGCGCGGCGGGCGCGGGGCCGGGCGCGGGCGCGTCAGCCCCGCACGCCACGCAGAGGTCGGGGTCGCACTCGCGCACGCCGAGGTAGCAGGGGCACTGCTTCGTGTTGCACTGCGCCTTGCACCGACATCCCGGGAAACGGTTCTGGCCTGGATGTGAACGTGGCTTTAAACATGACAATCATACATATATTAGCATCCTTACCATTCTACAAGGAAAACTGAGATTGTAAAATGTTTTTACTATGCTTTGACAGTAGGAACTCATGGACTCCACTAAGCGGAAAGCTGATTATAGTTGCAAGGCTACAGTTTTAGTAGATGTAGATCCAAGTGAGGTGCGAGGAGACTCACAGTCGCTGCTGCACTGGCAGAACTTCTCGCAGAAGTTCTGTGACTGCAGACAGGGGCACATGTTGTCGCAGGGCTGGTTGGGGTGGTCGCACGGCGTGTAGTTGTACCTGACAACACACATTACTTGCATACACTAGGCGATAATGCGTTCTTAACGCAGTTTCAATATGAAAAGATTTTTCATGTAAACTATTAAGTAAATTAAATTACATTATTAATAGTAGTTTGAAGGAATCTATAGTTTGTTTTACATGTTGATAAAAACTTCAATGTGATATAAAGAGGTATATCTAACACGTGGTGCGAGGCGGAGTCCTTCTTGAGCTGTATCTTGCGGCAGTGCACGGACCACAGCCGGTGCTTCTTCTTCTTCTTGCGCGGAGGAGTCAGCTCCGCCTCCACGCGGCACTCCTCCTGCCCCGTGCGGATCCAGTACGAGTATACCTGCACACATCAAATACGTACCAGTCACGTAAACCAAGATAATAAAAAAGATCACAAATGGTACGATTCTATGAGATTTCTACGATGTTGAGAAGGTTGCCACACATATTCTAACCGGGTCCTTGAGACTGGTGCTTTGGTAGTAATTTTTCCCTTTTTTTATTTATCTAACTATTTATTTTTATAGTTAAGTTACAATCGGGCTTTAGTAACAATCTAGGTAACAAAGTAAATCTAAATAAAATTAAAAAAATAAAAAATAAAGTTTTTCTTTGCGGTTGTTTGGTAATTTTCGTTAGTTCATTTCATACTGTTGGTCTAGTAATATTCTTGTTTTATTTATGAATAAAGTTATGTGTGAAACGGGCACGTGAGTAGTGTATGAGGTACGCACCTGCTGGCAGGTCTTGGACAGCATGAGCTGCGCCAGCGCGCAGTAGTTGGAGGGGAAGACCTTGTGCAGCGCGCGGAACAGCGACTGGTCCGAGCCCGTCCACTCAGACTCGATGTCGCCCACAGTCAGCCCTGGCCATTGCACAGACCATGTACATTTACACATAAATACGCTGCTATCTTATTCCTTACTTCATAAGAATATTACACATGCGAAAGTTTTTATGGATGAATGTTTGTTAGAGTTTGTATCCTAAACTGAACGGATTTCGATGAAATTTAACATAGATAGAGAGGATAGTCTGAAAAAACACATAGGCTTCTTTTGATCCTAGAAACATTTACTGTTCCAGTATGATACAATAATTTTATTTTTTAACGTTTACACGATAATTCTGCAACGGTCCAACATATGTTAGTGAAATTTTGCACAGATATAAAACAATGTCTAAAGTAACACTTGGGATAGAACTCATCCATATAAAATGTTAGGTTCCGGGAGACAAACAGTTTTAAGTTTTCTCATATTTTTTAAATACTATGCGGACATAGTCATGGGCTAGTAATTAGACCAGTGTAATACATACCGAGCGCATTGTAGGCGGGGTCAGCGGGCGGAGCGGGGTCGGCAGGCTTGCCCACACCGTTGGAGCTCCAATTGCTATTGCTGGAGTTGCTGTTGCTGCCTGCTCGGATATTAAAAAACAAATTACATAACTTAAAGACTTTTTAGACAGTTCAAGGTCACCCTCCCCCTATGCCCCGCTACACAATTATATTTTGCATTGTTTGATTTCTATAAAACTGTAAATTACACGATGATCGAAACCTTGCATTTGTATGAAGTTGTATGAGAATGTTGTTGGACCTTTCTGGTATCTGTTGCTGTCGTTGCTGTCCTCGGAGGAGGCGTCGTTGGGGGAGTCGATGGCGTGAGCCTTGCCCGACTCCTCCTCGCCCGCCGCCTGCTCGCGCGCCAACTTCTCCCGCATGCCCTCCTGTTGCCAAACAACTTCATACAAACATCTATACTAATATTATAAAGAGGAAAGATTTGTGATTTGGATTTTTGTGTGTATTGATATAACTTAAAGTCTACTTTGCCGATTTCAAAAAATCTTTCACCATTAAAGAACTACGTTATCGCTGAGTAATTAACTACAAGATGTTTGTGTTGCATGTCGTACTAACCAGGAGCATGTAGCAGCTGGACCCGCAGGGCTCCGCGAAGGGCTTGAGGTCGGGTCCCTTGCGCTTGCTCAGGTTGGGTCCGGGGTGGCACGCTTGTAAACCTAATTTAATGTTAACTGTATACGACACAGCAGTATAGCACCCATACCACACATTCACAACAACCTCATACAATAAACATATTTATCTCATACAAATAGTAAGTTTCTCATTTGTTTACATTCAGATTGTCCAATTATACTCTTTTATACATCTCTTTACATAAACATTCGTGCAATTCATTTCAACTAATATACTATTTCAATGAAAATATTTAAGACATTAAATCTCACACAGCAGCCATCCTTTAAACACATACTTGAATATATCAACTTAGAACTAAGTAATTGGTGCACAAAAATAATTATGTTGAAGACTGGAGAACATCACTTATAAATCCAATTCATTATTTAATTTGTAGTCTTTAAATGTATTTTTACATTAGTAATTAGTAATAATAGTTATATATTCTATACACATAACTACATACAACTAAAGTAAAATAATATGATGTGATAGAACAGTTAGATTAGGATTGCACAAATAATAAAACTGAGCAAAGTAACGGGCGACATCGAGAGTGCGTTTTCATTGTTCATTCACAGGGAGTATGCGAATTCAACTACCGCACTCAGAGATAAGTGTAGCAGTCCTTTAGCGTAAATAGTTTCACAATAAACGTACATTAAAGGACTGAATAACTATTATTAACGACATTTTTGAAGCTTAACGGTTAATTATTAGTGCGGCAGTGAATAATAAATGTTAGAGCAGCGGTCTGCATAAGTAGCGAGGTAATGGCGAGGTAACGGCGAGGTAACGGCGAGGTAACGGCGAGGTAACGGCGAAGTAACGAAGAGGTAAAGGCGAGGTAACGGCGAGGTAATACAAGGTAATGGCGATGTAAGGGTTGCGGATGACAGGCTTACCTGCGCCCTGACTGCCTGTCAGCAAACAGACAACACATGCCGTCAGCCCACATATTATTATGCAATTATTATAGTTATAAGTATTTAAACTTCAAAAATATTAACGCAATACAAATTTTAAATTAATTATAATGAGAATAACAAATTCATTGTAAGTTAGGTAAAGTTAACACTATTTATGGATGAGATGTATGTGATTTTTTTTTGTCTCAATACCTTATAGCTCGACAATATCCATGTCTTTGTATGTTTATGACCTGTTCTTACATATTTTTGTATATTATAATGGAAAGAAAGACTTTTCCCTGTTTTGTATTGATAATGCAGTGTTGTATGAGAGAGGGAGAGTGTGTGTGTGAGAGTGAGAGAGACAGAGACTCACGGTGCAAGAAGCAGTCGTACTTGAAGCAGCGGCGGCAGAAGAGCGTGTGGAAGGAGTGCATGGTCTGCTCGCGCGGCACGGACTCCGCGAGAGGCCCGTCGATGTTGGGCGTGCACTCCGGCGGCAGCGCGTCCGGGTCGCGCAGGGACGTCAGCTCCACATATCTGTATACCATGGCCTCATCACCAGCTCACTATATGTCCCCACTAAGGCTCGGTGCCCAAGTTAGGGGTGACTTCACACATATCCTTGAATTTCTGCAGCAATATGTGCAGGTTGCAACATGATGTTTTCCTTCAATGTCAGTATGTCAGTTAGAAAATTGAAAAACACATCGGTACATGGTGCCTTTAAGCCTTTCAACCCAAACCTGTAGATTACAACCTATGAGCCACCAACACTCTAATTACCCAAAAATACTGAGCAATAAATTTAATAAAAAGATGCAAAATCTTGTTTATAAACTTATATTTATCTAAAAATGCATACTTTTCCCTCAGTTCTTGAGCTGTGCCCTTGTCTGGGAACTGCGAGCTGATAGCTTGAAATATTGTGAAGATTGGGAACTGCTTATCAACAACTGCTTTCTTCTCACCATCCTTGACTTCTTCTTTTTCTTTCTCTTTACCTTCTTTACTTGTATCTTTCTGCAAATTGGAAAAAATTCAGTAGTAAGTAAAATTTTAACAAATAAGTTAAATGGATAAAAATAACCCTTACATCTTTGTCTTCTTTAGAGTTCCGCAGTTCCCTCTCCTTCCTTTCTTCGGCAACTTCATCTTTTGTCTGATATGTCATAAGTGCATGCACCAGATCCACAAACAGCTGGTCATCTATAAAACCTCCTTCTTTGTCACCTACGGGCAAAACAATAAGCTATATATGCATATACAATACCATAATATAAATAATGTTAATAATTTAATATTAATGTGATGGCATGGCATATATCACTTTGATAATGATATGATCGTAAAATAGATGCAGACCTAAGCAGCAATAAATGTAACAGGCTGTATTTTTAAATAATTCAAACTTTTCTACAGTAAATTAAAAGTACAAGACACTAGTACAAATCTTTCAGTTCTGTTAGTAAAACGTCAGCTGTACCGTGAACTTTTCCATCATAGTTCTTAATAAGCTCCTCAATGAATGTCCCATCCTGATCCAGTACCTCGTCCCCCATGTATGGAATATTGTGAAGCACTGTCTCATCCTCCACCATGAAGTTCTTCTGAGTCGGTGCCCATGTATACATAGTGGGTATGGGGTTCACAGAGTTTATAATGCGGATAGGCACATGTTGTGTTGTCACAACTCCTGATGCTAAAATAAGTAAATTCGAAAATTTAGGTATACTACGTATGTACATTTCAAACTTTTGTTAAATACAAAACCACATAACTCAAACCCGTAACACACGTAAGGTACGTACAATCAGTATATGTAACTTCAGCTCTTTTCATAAGACTCTCGTGGCTAGGACTGGGCGATGGAGGAGGCCAAAAAGGCCGACGCCCCCGTTCCGCAGTCTCCGATTCACGCGTCTCTATCGCCTCTGACATTATACGCAAGTTTCGCGCCCAAGCAACCTTTACTTCGTCCGCTCGTTTGAATCTCTATAATAGTATGCATTCAGTATGTAAAGCAAGTTTTATAAAATTATGCGGAACAAAAAATAGCATTTATAGAAATAAAAAACTGAAAAAACCAAGCCGCCTTTACCTTCATTTGACGAAGCCTCATATATTCCGATTTTACTCGTTTCTTCCATTCTGCCGATACTTTTGATTTACTCATTAGGTAAATTCAATTTAAAAAGCTAGTTTGCAAACTCTGTAACATAAGAAATCAAACGCTACCTTTATTAAATTTGTTTGCTTTTGCGGTTTACATTTAATTTGATTTGACAATTGAATTTGAGATTTGTGTCAATTGACAAGAGGAGAAGAGACCATTGACAAAAATTACAGATTATTAATAAATCCAGATAGACATAATCTTGATTTGTGGTTATAATTGCCACTTAAATTATTCTGCCATTGAATAATATTTTGAAGTCGCGAGCGTCCGCTAGTGTGACATAATTTTATAATTGTTGCTTTTTATGCTCTTCTCTTTCTTTAAGAGGCAACTGCGTAACTTTTTTTTGTGTTATGTTATACATAACTGCTTTAATTAAAATTAAATGAATATTGATATATTAACACTGGCTACATTTTGAGTACTCTAGTTTTATCAATTTTTTCATTGTCTATGTTATGTGTAAAGCGAATGTGTTCGCTGCCATTTTCTATTGAATTTCCTAAAGAAAAGTAATTTCCAAACAAAAGGTGAGCATACGTAGACAGGTATTAATATATTTTATATTTAAAAGCTTTCTACATAACGCATGCATAATCGTAGCCAAAATTCGCATTTTCGGGCTCGGATTACGTAATTTATTGTTTCTCGCCACAAAAATGTATTTACTACAATCCATCAATACCGTTCTGCGACGGCCTTTCACGAGCGGGGAGAGCAGAGTTGTTGTCTACACCGAAAAGTTATTCTGTTTGTAGGTGTGTGCCTACCTACAGACTGCCGCAGGTTATGCGAAGAGGCTGGTATAAGTATGTCCTCGTACGGCGCTCCCGGGGCTTGGGACGGCGGGCCGCCCGGCGCCGAGGCGGACTATGCCACGCAGCACGTCCCGCCGCTCGCCGCGCCTATCCCCACCACGGACCCCTGGACTGGCGTCAGCTACAGCTCCTACGGCCAGCCCCACTTCGATTACCAGCACTATGCTCCCACGGGTTACGGTTACAATTATGATTCGGGTTATTACTCTCGATCTGACGGCTTTTATAAATATCCAGATACGAGGGATACTTATTCTGCGGCACCGAGCGGCTACGACTATGCTACGGCTCAAGGGCGTTCCCGCTCTCCTGTCGGCGCCGCGTCCGGCGACCGGAGGCAGACGGCTTATAAGTCAAAGTCTAGAAGTGTTTCTCCTTATAAAAGGAAAGAAAGATCTTATTCAAGGAATCGGGACAGTAGCTATGAAGAGAGTAGTAGAAAAAGGCGTTCTAAAAGTAGATCTAAGTCAAGGCGTGCTAAGTATTCTTCCAGTGACCATTCTAGGTCACGATCTAGGTCTTACTCTCCGTCTCCAATAAAGAAAAATACAAAAATAAGGAGCTCTACACCAGAGTCACCTCATTCTGAAAGATCACGTAGGGACAGTGATCATTCTTTGACTCCTCCAATAAAGAAGAGTAAGACACGTCGCAATAATTCGTGTACTCCTAGTGGTAAAAGAAGCACTCGTAAAAAGTCAGCCAGTGTTGATAGAGAACTAGTAAAGCGCAAAGAGCGATCTTATTCCAGTAAAGAAAAGAGACAAAATAAAACTTTATCTACTAGAAAACAAAAGGAGCTCTCAGAAACTCAACCTAAAGCTTATAAAAAATCTGATAGCTCACCTGCGACACCTAAAGTTTATAAAAGATCTGACCATTCTCTCACCCCACCAAGAAAATATAAAAACAAGGGTAGGAGATCACCAACACCCCAAAGGAAACCAAGGGATAGTTCTGTTACACCTCCAAAATGTTATGCCAGAAGTCAATCGTTTTCCAGCTCTGATTCAAACTCATCACAGAAACGATCGAAGCGTAAGCACTCAGGCACTCCAAAATCAAATCATTCCAGATCTAGATCAGTCTCCAGCCATTCATCTGGATCCTCTAGACGTTCAAGATCCAAATCTCGTCACCGGAGTAGACATGGCTCACCTAAACCCAAATCCCGCTCGAAGGGAAATGTAAAACGTCGCTCTGAAAGCAAAAGCAGATCTCAGTCACGATCATTATCTAGAGGAAAAGAAAGGATCTCTTCATCTTCAAAGTCCAAATCAAAATCTAGATCTAGATCTCGTAGTCATAGCGGAACTCCAAGTGATGACGAACGACGTGGACAATTTACAGTTGCTGACAGAAAGCGTTATTGGAAAATGCACAGAAGTCGGCAGGAAGAGAAGGACAGAGCTAAGAGCCCACAGAAAGAGGTCAAACCACCTCCGGGCGCTGTTGAGTCTACCACAGTGGATGACATTGAGTATGGTGACCCACCAGAAATAGAGGGCCCCAACTTTGCCGATATGCTTCCAACACCAGATCAAGTTGTACAGAGTTCTGCTTCCACATCAAAATCTAAACCCATGTCTATGCCTATTAAAAATGATGGTAGCTTCTTGGAAATGTTTAAAAAAATGCAAGAAGTTAGTAAACCAACTGAAGAGCCAGAGAAAAAGCCAATCAAAAAACCGGTTTTACCATTTATAGGGAAAAGACGAGGGGGCAGAGTCCTAAAAACTGGCTTGGTGAAGAAAGCAAAAGCTATAGATGAACAAACCGTCGACAACACTCCGAAAGATGCATGGTCACTTTATATGCAGGAAGTTAAAAAATACAGAGAGACATCTTGTGAGGAGGAACGGAAGACAAGACCTCTAGTTAAATAATGATAAAATAACTTTTGTATCGTAAACTCTGCTTATCTTTAATTTAACAATCTTGTTTTCTATTATATGTTTATTGTCATTGTATTTAGTATCTGTGAAACAGCTAATAAAGAACAAAAGGAATGAATTTACTTGTTCTTTGGTTGCAGTAAAATGCCAGAAATGATCAAATCGCCCGCTGACATCAAAACAGCTCCCTTCGACCCTCGGTTCCCTAATCAGAACCAGACAAGGTAATGTAAAGACAGATTTTATTAACACTGTCGCTGACAACTGGATACACCTGCCTTGCAGTCATACAATTCATCCCTGCCATGGACTCATTGAAACATTTTATTTTTAATTTTATCAATTAATTACTGACATATTTTAAGATATATAATATAGATTATAAGAGATAGATGGAAAATATAAATGAAATAATTAAAACAAATTATTACACTGTATGTGTACCATGTGTATTTACGATTATAAAATGTGTGAAATGATTTTTTTCATAAAAATATTAGCATACTGTGAATTTTCGAATTATAAAAATTAAACCTGGATTTTATTTGAAATTACCATTTTAATTCATTCACCAAATAGAACCATCATCATATTTCATTCATTTTGAGTTGCTTTTAGTTTGGCTTGTGTGTTGTTTGAATTGAAATCTATACATATATTTAATTGATTCTACTTGAAACAGACAGCTTTGGTCAACTAACACGTTGAAACCGTATAAAATCGATATTATTTTGGAGGCGCGCCAAGCGCTTCGACGTGTTTCATCTGCAATACGACGCGTAGACGGAGGCGCATTTTCCTAGAAACTCAACCTGCAATGTCCAAACAGCTTGGGTGTTAAAGTTGAATATCTTCTAAATTAACCTTACGACACAACTTGGGTTATACAAAACTATTTTTATACAATTGAAAATAATTTTAACAAAAGTTTTTACATTCACTCTTGTAAATTTTTCATAAGAAAATGTAGGTTTTGCTTGAAACTACTATTATACGTGATGTCCAGGCACTGCTACCAGAGCTACCTGGACTTCCACCGGTGCCAGAAGGTGAGGGGGGAGAAGTACGAGCCCTGCAACTACTTTATGCGCGTGTACAAGTCGCTCTGCCCCAATGAGTGGGTAGACAAGTGGGACACCCAGCGCTCCGAGGGCACCTTCCCCGGCAAAATCTAACTGGTCACGTGTACGTTGTTATATTTAATTTAATGCATAGGAAGCAGTGATAGATAATTAAATGAGTTAATTACGAATGTTTTGTTTGATTTTAAATATTCCCATTTTACCAAACTTTAGCCCTGGTAAAGATTTCGAGGT
The DNA here is from genome assembly GCA_029286645.1 of Papilio protenor. Taxonomy (NCBI): domain Eukaryota; kingdom Metazoa; phylum Arthropoda; class Insecta; order Lepidoptera; family Papilionidae; genus Papilio; species Papilio protenor. Next base: position 352,245 of record JAGSMZ010000012.1, read on the forward strand.
TAAAAAACGCCCGCGATTTTTTTATGTGAAACAGACTGTACATTGAAATATGAATCACCAATATTATAAAGATAATGGCCAAGATCTTACGAACTAGATGATCAGAGACAATAGAAAATGTTTGCTTGTTTGCCTTGACAAAAATAATAGCAATTGCGCATAAATACTGAAAACAACAAGGGTGAAACTGATTATATTTGTATTATGTTATATACTAAATGGCCACTAATGTAACAGTGTCGAGTATTCATTTCTAGTACAAACCATGTACCCATCTCCATTTAATTTGTTTGCATATGTACTCTACACTATGATAGAAGACTTTTCGTTAAAATTTTATTTCAAATTCAAGAAATACGCAGAATTATATCAAAGTAAACGTATCAAACGTAAAATATACTGAAAATAATTATTATATTGGTCCTGGAAATGCCCCCTTTTCTCTTTGTTCATCCCATTGCGATATCCAGAAGTTTGGGCAGATCGTTTCGAAATATCGCTTGAAGATTTTGCAGTCGTCCACGTCTCCGAGCAGCCGAGTACATTTATAAAAGTCGCAGTAGTTATCATAACACGCTCTGGAACATTTTAAAGGCCACATTTAGTAATAGGCACTTCTTAGTAGTGACCTCTTTACTAAGCTAAATCTGGTGGGCTAAGACCTTTGAATACAGCTAAGATTATAGTATTAGTCTAAATGAAAAAAGTGGTTATTAATTTTTTAGTATTTAATATTTTTGATTTGTGATTTATGTTTTCATATTATATATGAAATTAGAAATTGAATATTTATAAGCAACATTTTCGAAATGTTTTCTTCGATATACTTACTTTGTCTGATTTTGAAATGGATACCTCGGATCGAAACGAAGAGTTCTAAATTCTTGATCGCACATTTTGCACGATTTATTTTATTAATAAATTATTTGGGAAACAGATTTAAAAAATTGTTGAAACCTGACAGAATGAATAAATCCAATTGGATTTTTTTCTTTAATTCCATATGGCTTTTATAAGTGAAACCTATTTCGTTTATAAAAAGGTTTTTTATAATAATTACGCCAAAAACAATTTTATTACGATCTGGGTTCCACATGGCAGGCAGTATTTTCATTTGCATTTTTTTGCAAAATACTGCAAATGTACGCTAGCGTAGAGCCACGCAGTCTGTGTTCGTATATCTTTCTGTTATCAAGAAAATAATCAGTCCAATTAATAATTTCGTATATTCAATGCTGCCTCATGCATAATAGTTCTGCGATAAAATGGCATTCAGAGTTCTGCAACGATATCAAATCTATTGTTACGTGCTAACAAAGCGGTACTCAAGCAGATTAGACGCATTTAATATAGATCGAAAGTCTTTATATTGATTACGATATCATATAAATGTTATTGAACGGTATCTTTTTACTGCAATAGTGGACTTTTCTAATCGCCTTTATTCTCTTTGTCACAAGATGCATTTTACTATAAATCGTTCTATCGAGATTATATGACATAGATAAGTTCATAGAATTTCAAGATAAAAACGTATGATGTCGATCGCTTAGAACTGTACGAAATGATTTAATATTGCGACGGATTTTGATAAATGTTAAATTTTATTAAAAAATTTGCAACAATATTAATTAGGTTTAACACCTGCTTTCATCTTACGTCACTTGGAAAATAATATTTAACCCCGTAGTCCACAGCGATTCTATATATGGAATGCCTATAGTTAGGGATAACGTAATAAAAATGAGATTTTGGTACTAAAATTGAGAGCAAAATTCCTTTTTTCATGAGTTCTCGAGTAGTGCCAAAATCGGTTTAAATAACAAAAAGAAAACTACTTAATAATAATTTCAGTTAACGAGTATTTATTGCGCCATTGTTGTGGGAATACGCTCTCAAGATTGGGGAAGTACCATAACAGAAACTTTTTTTTGACAAATGATTGTGACGCATTTTTGCCGTCTCTGCACAAAAGGAAATAAAAAACAAATGAACATTTGCACAGATATGTATTCCATTAATTATTACATCTTTGTTACCGTAAGTTTCCAATGCCGAAAAAAAAACAACCTTTTTTTAACAAATAATTAACAATGTGAACCCACATTTATTAAAAATACATTTTTTTTTACAAAATTATAGTTAAGTCGGTATGATTGTTATTGCCTTAATAAAAATTGTTGATAGCATTAGAAATAGAAAGTAATTGAAAATTGTAAACTACATATTTTTAGTCGAATGATGAAAAATAATCTACATTGTCCAAATTACCATTTATTTATTTAACCATCTATCAAATTTTCATAACACTATTATATTAATTATATTTAATTTGAATACTTAGTATTTAATAATAACAAACTACAATTTAATGAGAATGACACTTGTATCACCATAGACACAAACACTCCCACCATAGAGTAAGTAAAGAGCATGGGCGTCCCCAGGAGGGGGCAGCTACCACTTTAGAGGGACCAAAATTATTAATCCAAAATACTAATGTTTCTACAATCCATAGAGACCCTCGAGTAGAGCAGGTCAGGTAAAAATAGAGCAGGTAACCAAAAAAACTAACTTGTCTGTTTATCATTAACACATTCTCTTTACAGTAAAGCAATTATTACTACTATCCCCCCCCTCCTTTCCTTGGTACCTCTTTCCTGATTGTCGGCCTGGCTCTTCCCCTTAATCCCTCATTGGTCTTCAAAGTGAGGCTCCAGAGCCACATGTGGATCTTTGGCTTTGGATGCTTATATTATTTTTTCTAGCAGATTCTTGCTACTTTCCTAGCAGATGAAAGCTCATTGTTCGCATTCACAAATACGAAATTTATTTACTGTAAAACAAGTTGATATGGCTCCTAATTCTAAGGTTTGCCGACCACTGGAATCATAGTGACGCCTATGGTGTGGAGTACATTGTCTCTGGTTGGTGGAAGCTGGAGCAGTCAGTGGTCGTGCTTGGGGCCGCTGAGCGTGGCGCACTGCTGCTGGCGGTGCAGGATGCCGAGGCACTGCAGCAGACACTGCATACTGGCCGCCGACGTCGCCTTACACAACAGTCAAATATACTAAGAATGTACACCTTTGACTAAACTATCACACAACTGTTTAGTCACGCTTTGATTCCTATGAGCTTATATGGAGGTGCGCAGACTTCTCCATTTTTAGTTGTGTAACTAAACAAACGACAATCGCACAACAATTGTGCGATAGTTTGGTCAAAGGCACTTATACCATTAAGTAATTTTTAAGAAAAAATTTAGTAACTAGCTTTCGCCCGCGACTCCGTTCAGACGGAATTAAAAACTCTATGTATTCCTCCAGACTATGTTCTATATCTATGTCCAATTTCAACAAGATCCATTCAGCAATTTAGGCTACAAACTCTAAAACATCCATCCATCTACACTTTCACATTTATAATATTAGTAAAATAAGTAAGAAGTAACATAATAATTTAGATATGTACCTTTAATAGTAAGAGATCTGGGTCAGTATGTGGAAATGGTGAATCTGACGATTCAATGCATCTCGCCAAAGCTGCATCACTGAAAAATGTATACAGAAATGTTTAAATTTAACCTATGAAGCAGTGACACCCGGATGGATTTTTCTGTATCTTATTTTTTGGAGGTCTTGACAGGTTAAATAACTAGCAACAATTGTCATCTATACTATCTATACTTCTATACTATTATAATAAAGCGTAAACACACACTTCTTTGTTGCCTAAGATGTCAGCAAATACAGCATATTTTTGAATAAATCTTTTTTTAATAAAAAGCCCTACACTTACGTCACGCTTTAGGCTATATATTTCACGCCATTATACTTAGGGGGCAAATATTTAGGATAAAAAACCCTAACGTGGGAAAGAGACCATAAGTTGCTGCCAACATCAAGGAAGCAAGGTTGCCATGGTTTGTCATCATGTCATGTCATTTTGACATTTGCAATTGATAATTGGACACACATAAACAACAAAGATGAAGTTGCATGGGAACAGCTAGTTTAGATATATGATCTTTTTGGTTACAGCATTGTTTAAACTGTATGTGCTAAAAATCAGCTCAATCCTAATGTTTTATTCTATCTCTTTGCATGTTTGGCATAGCTAGGTGTACCTGAGCTCGGTGGCCTGCAGCTGTTGCCGTGCGGAGGCCATCGCGTCGTGCACCGCAAGCTGCTCCCGCGGCTGCAGTGGCGGGTTCGCGCCCATCGCCTGAAGACAGACATTAAACTTCTAAATCATGTTCCCATCCATCCTACTCCCATATTGGGTTTTTGTCCTCAAGTTAATCTATCTACCAATTTGGTTTTTAAATTCAGTTAATTGTCATGTAAATTTTTTAATCACACACTAGTCAAGTTTAATTTTAATTTTAGTTTTTAATTTAATCTATTGATTTTAAACTAGGCTAGAAAGATTGATAAAGGCTGTGATATAGAAATAAGATATATGTCATTTTAGATTTATAAACTCTGTAAACTTCTTTGAAAATAAAAACACCCGCATCCCAGGCCCCCGAGGAATATATGTCAGGAGAGTGATGAGAGTGTAAAAAAATCGATCTTCCGAGATCTTTACTTTCTTCCTGATCATGTCACCTTTCATCTATCTAACTATCTACCTATTCTTTTTTGGTCTACCTCTACCAGTGTGCTTATTTATTTACAGTACAAAAATACATAAATTTTCAATGTTAAATAACAGAATTACATTAAATTCTCTTTAACCTCTGAATTTATAATCATACAGAACTAAAATGTTATTTGATTAGATGAAACTAACTTTAGTGTGTATCTCAGCTATAGCCCTAAGCCCGTTCACCCACTCCTGCCTCGCTCTGGCATCAGTAGCGCGGAGCTTTAGCATGTCTCCTGAAGCGCAGTTGATGGTGAACGTACGAGAGTCCTCGTCACTTGGACATATTACTGCTGCAGCTAAATGTGCCTGAAATCACAAATACAAGATATGGTTTAATGCTTGCATTTGTATAGTAATTTAAAGCTTTATGTTATTTAGTACCTCTAAATATGTTACTGTAGAAATAGCACTCAATAAAAATATTTTTAAAACGAAATCTCTACCAACCTCCCCTCGAGCAGGCTGTCCTGGCTGTACAGTGTCACCAGGACCATCGAAAAGATAATAAGAAAGTACTCCAGTCTCCGGATCCACCGCAAACCATCGCTGCTGCCATCCTTTAACTACATTAGTATATTTGTATAGCTGCCCCGAAAGCGGTCGATGAGAACCTAAGCCTGTAGTCTTCATCATATTAAACCCAAAGTCTAAAGTTTAAAATATCATCATCTTTGCCAACAAAGTACAACAACACCAGATGGTAATCAATATGAAAATATTAATAAATAAAAAGTTATTTTCATTGATATACAAAATTCAATTGACTATAACAAAAGGGAGAAATGGGGAGGATAGTTGACATTGACATCAGCAAGTGTCACTGTCAACTGTCAAACGATAATGTCCAATGTTTCGTTTAGAAATGAAATAATTTTTGGAACTTTTTAAAAAGTATTTTTCTTCGGTATTAAAGCAGCGTTTTGCAATGTGTATCTTGTAATGTTTCGTAATGTCGCACTAGTGATGTGCCAACTCGGGAAAAACGTAACTCGATTTAACTCGAGTTAAAATCCACATAACTCGGGTTGAACTCGAGTTACGTAACTCGAGTTAACTGGATGGACAAGTAAATGTTTTTTTGAGTTTTTTCCAAATTATTCCTTCGGCTTGGCATAATATTGGAACAGACAATTTTTTTTTTTTTTTTTTTTTTTTTTTTTTTTTTTTTTTTTTTTTTTTTTTTTTTTTTTTTTTTTTTTTTTTTATTTGCAAACCCAAACATAACAATCATGCGCTTTTCACACTTGGCCAGTACAGTTAGACAGTTTCGAAGGCCAGTAATACATTGTATGGACTCACTGAAACAGTTATTGACAGTCCAGTTTTTAAACTCTGACCCATTGTACTGGCTATGTGTGAATCGCACATCACGGAAAAAACCAACGGAAACGAAAACGTTATACCGGTTTCTCTGATCTGTCAAATTCCTAATTTCCTGCAACTCAAGCGATTTGTCCTGTCTAATTAGCTGTAAATAGAGTTTATTGGTGGGGTATTTCGTAGAAAACATACATTTTAGCTTTAAATTAGTCGTATGTTATACTATAATATACGACAATCCTGTCTCAAAGAGAATGCATTATTAGAACTCCTACAATTCCCATAAAATAATTTATAAGATGTTTAAATTAGTCGTATGTTATACTATAATATACGACAATCCTGTCTCAAAGAGAATGCATTATTAGAACTCCTACAATTCCCATAAAATAATTTATAAATGTTTTTTACACAAAAAGTAATAACTCTCAAACAATATTTCTTTCCTCTTAATTTCTCTCTAGCGATTTGCATGAGTAAAATTAAAAAAAAATAATGTGTGGGGGCCAACTTCACGGTAAACATTGAAATTGCTTTTACGGAGAAAGTAGGAACTCTCAAACGATTTGCATAAAAAAAGTAAAAAAAAATAAAGTGAGGGGGCTAACTTCACGGAGGTCAAACTTCGCTCCATGTCGGTTCCATTCGGTTTTCGAACTCGAGTTAGAGAGAATTCAATTCGAGTCAATTCGAGTTACGCCCAACTCGAGTTGACTCGAGTTACCTACTCGAGTTGACCATCACTATGTCGCACTAGTAATTGAAAAACATTTTATAAGTCAAGCATTTTAGATTTATTATGTATCTTCATTTTGGAATAAAGATAAATAGCCAAAATTGCAACACTTTTAATTTATTTATTTTTAGTTATTTATATGAGTATTCTACGCTTTCTCCTATTAAATTCACTAATCATAATTGATATAGTAGACCAAGAATGAACGAACCATTTTTTTTTATTTGCAAACCCAAACATTACAATCATGCGCTTTTTACACTTGGCCAGTACAGTTAGACAGTTTCGAAGGCCAGTAATACATTGTATGGACTCACTGAAACAGTTTATTGACAGTCCAGTTTTTAAACTCTAACCAATTGTACTGGCTATGTGTGAATCGCGCATCAAGGAAAAAACCAACGGAAACGAAAACGTTATACCGGTTTCTCTGATCTGTCAAATTCCTAATTTCCTGCAACTCAAGCGATTGGTCCTGTCTAATTAGCTGTAAAGAGAGTTTATTTGTGGGGTATTTCGTAGAAAACATAAATTTTAGCTTTAAATTAGTCGTATGTTATACTATAATATACGACAATCCTGTCTCAAAGAGAATGCATTATTAGAACTCCTACAATTCCCATAAAATAATTTATAAGATGTTTAAATTAGTGCGTATCGATGATGAAGGGCATCACGAAATTCCGTTGTCGGATGGTAAGCAAGTGATAGGACGAGGGAATTTTCTTGACGTAAGTTTTTTTACACCATATTTTAATATTACGCCATTACGGATAAATGTTAGCTTTATCCGTTACCATCTTGGCGGTATGACGCAGAACCGAAAGTAGATTTTCAACTTTGTGTAAAGTTGGGAAGTTTTGTATTTACGACTAAAACATTGTTACTTTACGTTATTGTATATTTATTAATCCCATTTGTTTTCATTTTTATATACATAATTATATTGTATCATTTAAAAATAGCTAATTACGCAGATGCGAAAACCTAAAAAAATTATACCGCATTATTTATAAACAATTCATTGATTCCATATCTTAGATACTAAAATCAATCTAATGAAGAAGTTAAACCCCATGTACTTATTAGTTTTTGTTTTTTTAAAAAAAAATCATTAGAGATATTAAATTATACTCGTATTTTACACTTAGGATATAGTTAACAATACTTAATGTATCTCTGGATGTAATTTAAAATTGAATATGCAATATTTAAATAAAATAAACGTTAAATAATTTAAATAAAAAATACAATGATGTTGCTTCAATATTCAAATTGATGTGACCGTTGTAATGGTGATCGCTATAAGTAGCTCAAGTTATAGATAACAAAGTTTAGTCAGTAGAATGTTCAGTGACGGTCAGTTCTCTTTGCAGTGTGATGACAAAAGAGTGTCAAGGAATCATGCAGAATTGGAAATTATTGACAATTCAATAGTTATTAAGGCTGTAAGTATGATTATTTAGTTTCTAGTATTTAAAATTATTTTGAAAGTATTTGTTGTTTGTTGATATTTGAAGTTAATACAAAATATTTTATTTTATTTAAATTACAGTCTAAATAATGTTATATTCATAATATTATGTTTTCTTATGCAAAACATGGTAGAAAAAGTTCTAATACACATTTTTTTAAAATAAAATATAGTAAAATATCCAGTAGACAATTTTTTTATTTGTAAATTAATTTTTTTTTTTGTAAATAATGGTAGAATAAATCTAATACACATTTTTTTTCATATTGGTTGAAAATGGAAAAAATAAAAAATAAAACATTGTGATTCTCAACTATATTTACCGTGTCTAGAGTTCAAAATCGTTTGCGATAATAAAATATGATACTATTGTCGGAGAAAAAAATATTTTCAGTACATGTTGGAGGTATTGTGGCTTTACCTATACTGATATTTTTATCGATTTTATTAATTTAAACTGATAAGATAACCTGGAAGTAAAGTTATATTTCTAATCTCATGTTTTTATTAAGGTTGTTCTTTATCAATAACAAAATAAAAAAGGGTTCTGTTTAATAAAATATTTTTTATTTAATTTTTTTATTTACAACTTAGAACAAGGACTTATAAATAGCTTTCGCCCGCGACTTCGTCCACGTGGAATTAAAAAAAACAAAAGTGAGTAGCCTATGTGTTCTTCCAGACTATCTTCTACATCTGTACCAAATTTCATCGAAATCCGTTCAGCCGTTTAAGCTACAAACTCTAACAAACATCCATCCATCTAAACTTTCACATTTATAATATTAGTAAGAAGTAAGATAATATTAGTAAGATGTAATAGAAAGGACTTTATTTTTGAATACCATATAAAGTATGTTGATAGTAGAACAGAGGTATCAGAGCTATATTTGAGTACAAATTAAATGTATTTTTTACTGAACTGTATTTTGTTTTTTGTAAATGGTATATTTTCCTTGTTTGACTGGATTTTTCCTATAAAATATTGGTCTTGTGTGAATCATAACCCTAGCACTAAAGTACATACATGTGGCCTTATCTCCTTCATGTTGAAGTATTTGCGTTCAATAGATAGTACTATCGGGCAGATATTGAAATGTTTGCACTTATCGCAGTATATAAGTAACCTGTGACTATCACATACTCAGTATGCTGATGTGAAGCGGTACACCACTATTCCTTAATGTACTTCTATATAGAGGATGTTCCATTAATGTTACACCGTCTTGTAAACACGGGCATGTTTATTATTGTGTTTCCTTGAATATCTATAAAGGTGTAACTGATATCATTTCTTATAAATATTCTAGTATGTGATAAGGTAAATATATTCTAAGAATTTAATGAGTCAAAACTAAAAAGCTTCAATTTTATTACAATTGAAATATTATGTCCTTATTTAATTTCATAGTTAGCTTGTTAAAAAAATATCTGCGAACATCCTGTTTACGCCCACAGTAATGGCTGCCGCGTCATCCTGTGAATACAAAACGGCTGTTGAATACTTTATCAAACACAATGAATAATATGCAAAAGGAAACTTTAGTATTAAGTATTACAGACACGTAGGTTTCGCAGTCTTTACCACATACCACTGTTAGTGCAATAAAAAACTCTTATATTCTTAAATAGCAAAAGAAAACTGTCAACTGGACTATATAAATATATCTCTATCTCTACTCCAACAAACAGCAAATGCTTTTAGTAATTTTTAATATTACTACGCGTACACAATAACATAACAATCGTGAAAAAGTTGATGCAACATACAGAAAATGTATTCTAGTTTCCTAAGCCTAATTTTTTAAATTCTGTAATATACTAGTATTTTACTAGAATACTAGAAATCTATTTTTATAGTAGAAACGTCTAATACTATTTTATTCGACACCCATGGACATCGGCAATTCCAAGGTAACCGCAGATGCTTGCTTGATGTCTATTATCATGTTATTGTGTACGCGTAGTAATGAATATTATACAAATGTAGTATATTAATTGTTGTATTATTCCTTTCAGTTACATATAAATCCATGTTTCTTAGTTAATAGAACAATGGTCGATGCGAAAGTTATTTTGCAAAATACGATTACGAAAATCAGTCTGGGTGATACAATTGGGTTTTTGAATGATAGATTTTGGTATAACGTTTGCAAAAATAACGAAACAAATTACTCGTGCCTGAATATAAAGGATTTTCAACCATTAAAAGATTTAATTAATAAGCAAAAAGATATTTGCACATTGAAATATGATACGACCAGTGAAGAAAGTTATCACAAGAATGAAAAAACGTCAACAGAAGAACAGATATCAAATAAAACTGAGAAAGAGGAATTGGACGACAAAGCGCCGGTCTCACCTACAACAATAAGTAAGTTTGAATAAGCTTACGAAGCCAAAGTAATCATAAAGATGCTCTAATTAATGGACAAATATAGCTAAATTCATTGTTTTCTGCTTTTTGGTTTTCAACTTTTTTTAATTGGGAATTGAACCTGGTATTTCAAACTTTAGGTTTCAGCAATCTAACTAATATTATGCGAAAGTTTAGATGGATGGATGTTTGTTAGAGTTTGTAGCCTAAACGGCTAAACGGATTTCGATAAAATTTGGTATAGATGTAGAGAATAGTCTGGAAGAACACATAGGCTACTTACTTTTGTTTTTTTTTTAATTCCACGCCGACGGAGTCGCGGGCGAAAGCTAGTATTACAATAAAAAACATAACTGGACATCTGTTGAAGTTTTACAATAACACGCGCGGGGAAAAACCAGATAGCAAATAAAGTAGTTAATAGGGACACCATGTAAATACAAATAATGAAGCTTTTTCTTTGTAGTTTTTTTTAAATTAGTAAAAATGTTTCTAATACGATAGTTTAGTAGAAAATCCGCTGAAAAGAAAATGTGTAGTCACACTATTTTAACTGCGCAATCCGATCATGTTGGATCGTGTTTGGAACAATACGATGGAAATATCTCGTGCGTTAATCATCACACAGAGTACCAGCTTCAATTCAAACATGTACTAGAATCTTACAAAACACAATGAATGCCGGCGACTGGCGTAATTAGGCCAGTAAATGTATAGTTATCCAAAATGACACAGTAGACATCGTAGTAGTAAGGAATGTGTTAAGTTTTTATTTGACTGCGATGTAAATCTAATAATCTTGGTTTTTGTTTAACTATTAGAAACTCATAGATAACATTTCAATGAAATCTATACTATTATAATATTATGAAGAGGAAAGATTTGTATTTTTGTATGTATTGGAATAACTCAAAAACTTCTGGGGCGATTTAAAAAAATCTATTACCATTAGAAAGGTAATTTATCTGTGAGTAACATAGGCTATGTTTTTTAATTTTATAAACGCGAAGTCGCGAGCAACAGCTAGTTTTTAATACGTTAATAAAAAATTGTATCTTTTTTAGCTGTTGATTTTAAAAGACAAGAATTAGTATTAAATATTAAATCAAAAGTGCAAGAATTGTCTAATAACGATGACATACAACCGGAGCTAGATGATGGTCTCAGCCAGTCTCCGGGTAAACGGTTAATAAAACAAGAGTCTTCTAGTCCAGTGGATATAAAGAAATTGAAGACAGAAGATAATGCAGAGGATAGACTGCAATCTGCAGACAGTCCCGCTGTAAGTAAATTTAATGTACTAATATTAGTAAATTATTAATAAATGCGAAAGTTTAGATGGATGGATGTTTGTTAGAGTTTGGAGCCTAAATTGCTGAACGGATCTCGCGGTGAAATTTAGGCATAAATAGAGAGGATAGTCTGGAAGAAGATATAAGCTACTTACTTTTTTTTAATTCCACGCGGATGGAATCGCGGGCGAAAGCTAGTACTAAAATTTTTTATTGTACCCTCATAGTGTCTAGCAAGGTTTCTTATTACAACTTCTAAACCTGTATCCATTAACAATTATTTAGCTTATATGGTATTGGTTTTAACCTAAGAGCCTTTTTTACCATGCTTGGGGGTGAACAGAGTAGTATAGACCAGTGTGCATCGCAGATTTTGGCACCCCTTTCTGTACCTAAACACAATTGAGGCATACCCTAACTCAGTATTATATGTAAATTAAAGTTTTTTTTTAATTGAAAAAAAAATTTTTTTTTCTTAGTTGAGTGATGAATACGGAAAAATACTTTTTTTTTGTTGTAATCTTATTATTGCGATGTTAGAACTAAATAAAATGATGTGATAATATGATGCAAAACGATATGAGTCATTTCTCGTCATCATAGTTTTGTGAAATACATCGTAATTACGTCGAATGTTTCGAGTCTATGACGCAATCTATTTTAAATTTTAACTAGCTGTATATAAAGAAATATGATTTTTTAACCCATTTTCCAAATTGTAAATTTTTTATGAAAATGAATTATTTTTACTTAACTGGCATTTACTATATTAAAAATTATCTTGCTAATATTATTAATAAGTATGTTTATTGCAGAGTACATCCGGAGCGAGTTCGGCGAGCGGCGCGTCTCCACCCAAACAAAACCTCAAGCGAGAGAGATGTATGTATGGAGAGAAATGTTATAGGTAAGTTATAATTTACTAGCTGTTCCCATGCGACTTCATCCGCATGAAATTATAAAAATTTCATTTTATTGTTCACATTTGTCAAATTATCAATTGCAAATGTCAAAATGACATGACATGATGTCAAACCATGGCAACCTTGCTTCCTTGATGTTGGCAACAACTTATGGTCTCTTTCCCACATTAGGGTTTTTATACAAAATATTTACCCCTGAGTTTAACGGCGTGAAAATATGTAGCCTAAAGTGTGACGTAAGTGTAAGGCTTTTTATTAAAAAAAGGGTTATTCGAAAATATGCTGTAATTGCTGACATCTTAGGCAACAAAGAAGTGTGTGTTTACGCTTTATTATTATAAATATAATAGTAATAATAGTATAGATGTACAAGTAAAACCGTGCGTTTACATAGATATCCACGTGCAAAGTATATAAAAAATAGTTTTTACAAGGTTTTTGATAAAAAAAAATGATTGCTAAACGAACAAAATCGCGGGTAAAAGATAGTATTAATAATAAAGCATAAAATAGTTTTAATTTAAAACATGCGGTTATGTTTTATCAAGTTCTCTTCCCGCATGTCGTGAGGCACAGTTCTGATTAGCGGAGGCCACAGTTCATATATTATCAGCAATTATTTTATTGTTCATACTATTTTATACTGTAAATATTCATAATAAATTATGTTTGAATACGTCCTACGTTAGTTCATGTTTATTCAAGGATGTAAGATTAAAAAGTATTAGGAAAGCCCAAGTTTAATTTGAACAGTGGTAGAGTCCGTTTTAACGTGTTCCCCTCGCCCCACGCAATTAGACAACCACACAAGACAGGCGTGAAGTGGGAATAAATTCACGTTTCTTCTGCCGAGTGTCCGTGCACAGGTGTAATATTAGTCCACTTTCCCTGACCACCCTCTTAGTACAAGGAAATGATGGACAGGGGATGGAACGCAGGGTAGAAAGGGTAGAAATTTCTTTCTGTGCGTCTCATCTGTTAATTCCGGCGGCTTGCTCGTTAGTCACCTAAAAAAAATGTCAATAAGATGTCATATTTATTGCAGTCTTTATACTTAGAGTAGAAGGTATTTAGAATGTCGTTTTGACATTGTCGCAGGAAGAACCCTCAGCACAAGGCGCAGTTCAGCCACCCCGGGGACGCGGACTGGGGCGCGGGGGCGAAGGCGCCCTGCCCCTGGGGCTACGCCTGCGCGCGCCGCGACCCGCGCCACTGGCGCGACCACTCGCACCCCTACGGCATGCAGCCGCCGCCGCCGCCAGGTACCTAGCACACACTACACTCGACACTTTATTGATAGGTCCTCAAATCCACATGTCAATATGATTAACTAGCTTTCGCACTCGATTCCGTCTGCGTGGTATTAAAATCAAAAGTGACTAGCCTATGTGTTCTTCCAGATTATCATCTACATCAAATTTCATCCAGATCCGTTCAGCCTTTTAAGCTACAAATTCTAACATCCATCCATCTAAATTTTTCCTTTAAAATATTAGTAAGTAATATTTAAATAAATTGCCAATAGGTGTCACTAAATCACATTTAAATGTTTATATTTTATTTTGTGACACTGTTTAGTTTATTTTGTAACAAAAGATGAAACTTATTATAATTTTGTAAAATATTTTATAACATGACAATACAAGGACATGACGTGGCACTAAACTTGACAACTAACATAGTACCTCTCAAAAAAGTTACCGGTGAAAAAATGTTCACTATGTCTAGTCTATATACTTCTTAAATGTCTTTGCTCCTAACACATCAGTTTTATAGCTTCCATGTCTGGAAGTACTCCAAGACATTTTTTTCCCTCTAAACCCCTACTCCATACAAACAAAACAAACTTTTCGAAATATCATACTTCTACCTTTACCCCGCGACTTCGTCCGTGCCTATTTAAAAAAAATACAAACAGTCATTATATTTTATTGTAAATGAAAAATATATTTTTAACTTGTCGGGTAAATTTAGTGTTTTGAAAGAAAATAATGTATTTGTTGGAACTTTTAAATCAGTTTGTGATTTGAGAGCTAACATTTTATTTTCATCTAATTATTAAAAACTATGAGAAGATAGATACTTTAAGTTTGAAACAGAGTAAGTGGCCCAATAGTTTATTAATTCAATAATTGAATTTCAAAACATCCTATACTTTTTGCTCCAGTTTTATTAAATAGAAAATTTTTGAGTTGACGGGTAATTCCTGTTGGGTCGATCGGCCGATTGATTCTATAAATTCGATTGGCTCAAAAAGTTCCCATTGGGTCGATCGGTCCAACGCGAAACACCCTAATTTACCAGCCTCACTAGACAAAGTGACTTTTGTTTAGCGATATCGCTAAAATCGACAAAATCAGTCAAAGTATATAGGAATGAATATGTGACCTATTGCATGTTATTGTCAGTTGTATTTTTGACTTTTCGATCAGCGATAGCGATAATCGAATGTTGTCAAAGGGGCCTGGAATCTCCATACATATGTATGGAGAATGTATTGAGTGTCAGCATTAACTCGAGTTGTCTGTCGCAGGTATCCAGAAGAAGAAGACGCACATTGTGCAGAAGAACGGGAAAATCTTCTACATAAACGCGCACGCAGTTAATTTCTTCGACGACCACTTCGAGGCCGAAGACTCCGATGGCGACAGCGTCGATTATGATTATGAATTTGATTGAATTATTTATTAATTACTTTAAAGTTCAGTAAATATCGTAAACAAAAAAAATAAATGACATTTTTTTCATGTTTCATGTTAAAATAAGAATTTAATAAACAGTTGTAAAAAGTACAGTAATACATTAAAATTTAATGCACATGTAAAAATAATTCAAATTATATTTTTGTTGTTGGAATGAAAGGTTATTTTGTATCAAACATTAATGTAAAGAATATAACAGCTATTTAAATAAAAACTTAGAGTAAAATCCACAATCTTGTTAATTAAGACACTCCTGGGGAGAATATTTGTGGTTTGGGTTGGGGAAGGGGGGGGGGTAAGGTTAAATGCGCAGGCGCATCGCACGATTAAGATTTATTTGATTTTTTTACACTTTCTACTTTAGACACCCACATTGAATATATTTTTTCTATATAAAATTAAAGTAAATAGCCAAGTTTGTGAACATATCCAAACTAGGCAAGTTGTTCGACTCTTATTACTTTATATTTACTATTTCATTGTTAATTATTAGTTATTAGTACATACACATCATTGAACGTTTAAAAATAATGTAGATTAACTTGTGTATTATTGCACTTCATAATAAAATATCTCAACTGTCGTTGGGAATAAAATAAAAGCGTGTTTCATTGTTACGAACCAAGTAAATAAGAATAGAGAATCAGGTGAAACGGACGGCCGTAGCCATACCTGCGCCGGTTTCCAGCTGGCCTTGCTTTGCATTTAATGGAAGGCTAAGGGTACCTTCCTTAACTGAATTATGTGTTAAGAAAATATCTTAAAAACAAACATCATGTATAGTAACCGATTTATTCGATGTTTTCCCACCGTAATTTTTTGTATCACAGGTAGAAGAAAAAACAGAACAAAGAGGCGTTCCAGTGGAGAATCGCCAGGAGATCTCATAGTGACAGGGAAGAGAGTGAGAAAGACTATACAGAGGGAGGCATGGAGTGGAAGTGAGTCGGAGGAAGATCCATACGGTACGGATGATTCTGATGACTGGCAACCTCCGAGCGACGTCTCCGAAACTCAAGACTACTCCCAGGCCTCACAGTTTTTATAGTTATAAGTTTATTGTTTGAATTTAATAAAAAATATTAATAAATGTTACTTTTAACTATGTTTTTGGCTAACTTTATTACAGACACATTTAGGTAATATACATGCCAGCCTTAAGGTTACAGGCAAAAGGTGTGTCAGGATTTAACTAAATAAATTATCTCTCCCTACTCCACCATATGTCCAATTTGACCATACAATTATTGGGTTACATGAGATGAAGTCATAGACCTTTAGCCCATACCTTAACCCAGGAACTGGTTATAAATACTTACATGCCAGTGTGTTACAAACACTTTACCATTAAATGAAATAGCGTTTTTTAGATTTGTGTAAAGCTAACTGTTGCTCGCGACTTCTTTCGCGTGAAGTTAAGAAATAATAAAAAATATAGCCCATGTTATTCACTGATAACATAGCTTTCTAATGGTGAAAGAATTTTTAAAATCGGCCCTGTAGTTTTTTTTATGTGAATCGAATACATACATAAATACAAATCTCTCGTGTTCATAATATTTGTATAGATTGATTCTTTACTGAATCTTAAAAAGTTAATTTGAGAGATTTTTTTAATGAAACAACAAAGATTAAAAAGTCAAGTTTTATTAGCACTTATTTTATGTTAAATTAAAAGAAGCCCTCATCGTCTGAGTGTGCGGAGGCGGCGTCCCAGGCGTGCGGCGAGGCGGGGCGCGCCAGCAGTGCGGGCGGCGCTTCGCCCCCGCGCACGCGCAGCGCGTACACCGCGCACTCCACCTTCTCCACGTTGCGGCGCGTCGTCGCCAGCTTGCGGCCTAGCTCGCGACTGCCCCCAGTCACTCCTACATGTCATTACACAGACTAAATAAACACTTATCCATTCATCATCATCACAAGTTCACTATATGTCCCCACTGAGGGGCTCGGAGTCTACCCTAATTTAGGGTGAATTATCAATTATATTTTATTTATCTATACTAATATACTAAAGTATAAACACACAGTTATGTAGGATGTCAACAATCACCGTATAATTTAGAATCATTATTTTTGTAGAAACCCCTAGAGTTTTGTTATACATTTTCACATTATTTAGTTTAGGTTCAGGCCAAGTACTATGGAAAAGAAATGCTCTGCAAAAAACTTCAAAATGATACATTGAGAAGTTCTGGAGACACATAATAACAGACATCTATTTAAACTTTCACATTAATATTAGTGAGATTAATAAGAAGTAAGGTGACCTAGTAAATCATAGAAATATTTCTTGACTCTTACCTAAATAACTTGTATACAGATCTCTGACATTCTGACAACAGTTAAAGCATTCCTCGCTGTCTCCACTCGCAATGCTGTTAATTGCTCGCCTCATTAACTCCCCCGTGAGGTCTGCTATACCCAGCATGTAGTCATTCTGAGTCAGCATAGTGACAACACTTCTCTCCTTGTCATTTGTCTCATCTTCTATCTTATAAATAAATTCATCTTGTGTCTCTTTGAAAGTTATTATGTTCTGTGTCTGCATCAATGAACATAAAGTTCTCGCTTCAACATACTCCTGGAAACCTGGAGTCACCGCACGCCAATGTAAATAGTTTGGTATGTTTTCAAGCTCAAGGCCAATACTCTTTATTGGACCTTTAGCTAGTTTCTGAAGCCGTATAATTGCTTCAGAAACAGCATTTTCACATGTTTCTTTGCTACAAAATAGGAGTAATGTATTTTTATTGATAATGTGAACAGAGTTATATGAAAATTAAATAAAAACTTAATTAGTAGCTGATGCGTTCTTTCTATACTACACTTCCTAGACTAAGATCTACATGTCGAATTTCATCGAGATCTGTTGAGCCATTCTAGAGATAACTTTAACAAACATCCATCCATCCATCTTAATTTGCACGTTTATAACATTTAAGTATGATGTGTCTCTTACGTTATAGCAGAGTGCAGTAAAAATATGATCCTCTTGCTTTCAATAGTAATATCCCGGGAAAGTTTGACCAGTCTCTCGTGTCTGTCTTGACGATCGTTTAGCTTTACCGCAGCGGATTTAAATATCGCCAATATAGGGCTGTCAGCGGGGAGGGAAATTGCAGTTTCTTTAGCCACAGAAGACAAGGTTTGTTGGTTGCGGTGCCGACGAAATTTACCTAAAGGTTAAGACATATAGGATAAAATGCAAACTTAAGCATTTACAATATTATACAGTTTTAAATGATAAGGTTACCTCTTCCAGACATTGCTGAAATGATAGTTATTAGTTTTGGTTATTATTTTAATATTTGTTATGATAAAAATCTGGTTATTTACCAATAGCGCAAATGATTATCAAAGCTTATGGAGAGCGTTCAATATTATCCACCGTCCAAACTCTAATTTTATTCCCATTTTTGCAAAATATAATTTCATATAATCATTTTGAGATTTAGACTAGAATGTTAGAAATTTTGTGGTTAACCACAAAACTATCATTGCAAAGATATCCCCTATATTTTGTTATAGAACTGAATTTCCTTCAAGTCGTTTTCTCATCATAATAATCTCTAATCTATGAGCAGCACGAAAACTGTCAAGTCAATTGTCAATGTCATTGCATTACGTCACTCACAAAATATCCGCTGTTTGCTGTAGTCGTTATAAAAGGTAAAAGTATGTTTAAAATATTGCATTTTGACCAACTATGTAAAAATATAACGTATAGAATTGAAATTTGTTTTAATACACAGGAATTCGCGTAGACTGACCAGAGTCCGCGGATTTCTAGCGTTTACTAGAGCAGAGCTGTTCCTTGCCGTTAAATTTTCGCTGTCCGGAACTACCAGGTAAACAGATTTCTAATTACAGGTAAATAGTTATGAATCTATATTTCATTAATTAGTGTATAGATTTTAGCACTTACGATGTCTCAAACGCTGACTTTCGGTGACTCATGCGCTCCGATAACGTGCCACGCGTGGAATAAGGATAGAACTCGTAAGTATGACTTGTTTATTCATTATTCAACAATTTTTATACAATCTGTCTGTTTTTATGCAATGTTATGATCACATTCTGCTTTTAGAGCTTCTAAATCATAGATGACCTTATACTTTTACCAACTATCCATGTTCATAAAGATTGATGAAAATTCCCCAACAATAAGACTATTATTTTATAGCTATGGAATCTTTATAAAATTTCCACTGTATTTAGCTCTAATTTGATTAATTTTATAGCTAATCCTAGTCTGCTATTCTTCCAGAGATTGCATTTTCACCCAACAACAATGAAGTTCATATTTACCAAAAAGAGGGAAATGAATGGAAGCAAACCAACAACCTTGTGGAGCATGACTTGAGAGTTATGGGCATTGATTGGGCGCCCAATACTAATAGAATTGTTACTTGTTCTGTTGATCGTAATGCATATGTGTGGACGCAAGGTGATGATGGAAAATGGACCACTACATTGGTCCTTTTACGTATCAACCGAGCAGCGACTTGCGTAAAATGGTCACCAATGGAGAACAAGTTTGCTGTTGGTTCTGGTGCAAGATTAATTTCAATCTGTTACTTTGAGAAAGAAAACAACTGGTGGGTCTCCAAGCATATTAAAAAGCCCATCCGCTCCACTGTTACTACTTTAGATTGGCATCCAAATAATATACTTCTAGTTGCCGGATCTGCAGACTTTAAAGTCAGGGTCTTCTCCGCCTATATTAAAGATATTGAAGATCAACCTGGCCCAAATGTTTGGGGTTCTAAGTTACCTTTGGGGCAACTGTTGGCCGAGTTCCCTAATTCACCTTCAGGTGGTGGATGGGTGCATAGCGTTTCGTTTTCTGCAGACGGTAATAAGGTAGCATGGGTCGGACATGATAGCTCTATCAACATTGCTGATGCCACTCAAGGCAAATCAATGATCAAAGTTAAGACTGAATACCTGCCATTTTTGGGATGTAATTGGATATCCAATAACTCTCTGTTGGTAGCTGGCCATAGTTGCATTCCATTGCTGTACTGCCATGATGGAGACGAATTGCGTTTCGTAGCCAAGTTGGATAATACTCAGAGGAAGGAGTCTGGTGGGCTCTCTGCCATGAAGAAGTTCCAGTCGTTGGATCGTCAGGCCCGGATTGAAACGAGCGATACGTACTTGGATTCCATTCACCAGAATGCCATCACTTGTATTAGCCTCTACAAAGGCACTAAAGCTAACGCTAAGAAGTTCAGCACCTCCGGCCTGGATGGACAACTCGTCATTTGGGATTTGGATTCTTTGGAGAGGTCCATTGAGGGGCTCAAAATTGTTTAACAGAAACTGCATTTAAGTCTATTATTTTTATTTATTATATAATGGATAATATATTTATCGTGCGAGCTCTGCAATCACTCAATAGGAAAAAGATCGAAAGGAGGAAAGCTGCGGGAAATCACGATCACAGTTGTATCAGTCTAGCGCGGAAATGAAACATGTGAAGCATCAGCGAGTGATCAGCTCTCCGAATGGTAAAAACTTTCAAATATACAGAATAAAATATTATTTATAGGTACAACGTCTATGATTTATACAATTTTTTTTTAAACATTGTTAATCAAATAATTTATATAAATTAAAACAATAAGACTACCACACACTATATATAATAGATCAATTTTAATACTACTGAAGTACTGATTGCTGTCAAATATTACATTAAAATTTAAGGAATTAACAATTGCTTTTTATTTCTATGCATTAAGTCCCCCGATGTCCGGGGAGTATCCCTGAACGCATATATTTTTTTATTTTTAACAACAAAGTCATACTTTAACCTAGTAAACTATAAGGCCATTCTGTTGTGTAAAATATTGCAAGTTCATTGCGTGGTGACGATGCTGAAGACGGGTCCGATGCGTATGAAGACGCGGCGCAGCACCGTGCGCAGCTCCGGCTTCAGGTCGAAGCAGGTGATCTCACACAGCAGCGGGTAGTAGCTGGACACGTGCGCCGCAAACTACATCAATAAAAAATATATAAAACATATGAAAAGCATAATACACGAAGTTAATTTTGTGTATTTTAAAATTTGGGGTCCATGTGCATCGCCAGAGGGGCGGCTGGCCCTCCCTTAAGAATGGGAACTTGTAAAATATATGTAAGAATTAAATCAAAACAATAAGGGCCTCTCCCACCAAATTGTAAATGTCGATTTTGTCCCCTATCTGACAGTGACGTCATTTTTAAGCTATCTGAGTCTCTATCAGCCAGTGGGTTTTTTTTATCGCCTGGCGACGCCCTTGCTGGTTGTTATATCTTTTTTTGATACAAAGGTCAATCAATGGGAATTCCTTTGGCAGGGATAAAACAAATACAAAAAAATAAAATAAAAGAAGGATAAACACACTTGTAACCATCACATAGGTATGACGTGAAGTCTAAATAGACGATCGTTATGTATTAGCATACACAAGTTAACAGTATCTATCAACCTATAAGGACACATGCCTCTGTTATTCGTATGACCAACATAGTATTGTTGCGCGTTTGAATTTCCGATCGGCATAGATGATTCACACCTGTCTATAAACATTTACACAAAGGTAAGATTAGACAAAGTTGTTTTGGTACTTGACGATGTTTTACTTTAGTCATATTAAACTAATTCCTGCTACACACGTTACCTATTTTAACTGTATAGTTAAAAGTTAAATTGTGACTGAATTAGTGCTGCTGGCTTTAGACTACAATTAAAAACAATACATACCCTTTCATCGGGCATCTTCAGTATCCGTGTGAGAATCAGCAGTAGAATGGACGTCCAGGCGTCTCTGTGGGCTTCGTTGGTCAACCCTACGAAGTACTCCAACGCTTCGCAACATATCTTAATCAAGCTGCTCTGCACGGCGGGCCAGTGGTTCCTTCGCGCTTCGTCGCTGTACATTTTGAATAGAATCCGCATAACGCATGCCAGCGATTGAGTCTCTTGTTTCAACATGTTAGGTTTCACAGATCCCTTGAAATTCGCCTTCCACAGTACGTTCCGCTGCGCATTGTTGGTGTTAAACGTCTTCGCGAACCGATGACTGCACATCAAACACTCGACGAGTCGCAGCAAGTGCGGTGAGCTAAGCAAACGGTACATGCCCTGCTCTTCACGCTGACACTCCTGCTCGGTGCCCGGGGTACCGCCGGTCAGTTCGGCAGCCGCTAGAGCCAATGTTTCGGCGTCTTCCTTTCTCGATGTCGCCGGATAGAAGACTATGTTGTCGATCGTTTGAATCAACTCGAGTTGCACCACGCACTTGATGAGAAGACTATTGAAGACTCTGTTGGAGGATTTCGATTCATCTCCTCCTTGCGGCTTCTTCAATATTCCATGACGAACGTGAGGAGTTTCGCTATCGTCGTTTTCATCCGGTTTCCAAGTCAGCAAAGTGGTGGGTAATGTACTGTTGAATATATCCAACATAATCTGGCAGGTTTTACTCCATGTGTCTTCGCTGAATTTCATCCCGTTCGATATGACTAGATTTTCTAAGCAATTAGTCCCGGACCTGGCCAACTGTTCATTGTCTTGTTGCACGCACCAGTGCAGTTGAGCGTACAGCTGCTCGAGCAGGAGAGAGCCGAGGATGTCAAAATATTGGGTGAAAACGTCGACGATTGCATACAACGCGTGATTGCATGTTGTAGTCATCCATTCGTTCTTTTCCAACTGATGTTCGGGTAATTTCATATTGTCAAAAATTCTGAATAAAATATTAAAAAGATCTCTCCACCAATGCGGACGGAATGATTCACCGTGTGTTTTGATAATTTCGAAGAGGACTGTGAGCCCTCGAGTGCGGACGTCTAATTTGCAACGGCTTACGACGCACGACAGGGAGAACAAGAGAGGGAACCACCCTCTCAGCCACACCCTGTCCACTTCTGGAGCACCGGGTTCTCCCTCGAGCCCCGCGTGCTCGGCGAATAATTGCGGTGAAGCGCCAACTGCCGTTGCACAAGATCTTACGAGTCTTATTGCTTCCATGGACGTATCGGGGAATTTCGCGTTGCAAGCGAATTCCGAAAGACACTTAACTGCATCTTGGAATGAATCGATCATCGCTTGGAATTGTTTCTCGTACAATTCCGATATAATTTTTCCGGTTGTTTGGAATGCTAAATCAACGATCGCCTCGTCTTGGTCACTCGCCGCCAAATGGAATACCGAAAAAATATTTTTCCAACCGGACTTTATGTTCGGTGCTTGCGAGTTCACCATTTGTGCGATACATCTGACCACCATATCTCTAATCGTCGGAGAACTATTTTTCTTCATAATATGTTCGAAAGGACGTAAGAAGTCTTTCTGGAATTTGAAATTAGCGAACTCGCCTTTCTCTATGAATTTCATTGAAAGTTGTCTCAAGGAATCGACAGCGAAAAAGGCGATATCTTCATTGCTACTGCAACCCACTTTGTTAAAATGGTCGCCGAGGACTTGCCAAATGCGGGACCACTGAAGCCTAATTCTGCCCATGTTGTAGTATGATATTTCGACAATTTTTTGTAGAGAGAACATTCTGGGGTTTGTAGAATGACTCAGCTCGTCTAGAGATACTTGACAAAGTGCTTTTACGAAATCAACAATTGCGTCACCGTCGAGCCTCGTGGAGCCTGTGAAAATTCTGTCCACGGCCACCACGACACTCTGCGAGCTCGTTTCTCCGATGTGCTCTTTCACACTGGGATCTAATGCCATGAGGCTATACTTTAAAGCATCGGGTTGAGGTTTGATGCCGGATGATAAAAATTGAGGACGGACTCCTGTACCTATCAGCTGCGCTAATTCGAGTTGGGAAATACATTTTACTACGTCCAACCAACTACTTCCTAAATAATTTCCATCCGTATGCGCAACAGTGATCAAAGTTTTAATTGTGTCAATATTCTTCGCTTTCATTTCTGTTATCGGTGAGTTAGCCGTTAGCAATGTAAACCTCGCAAGAGCTTGGACGTATGCATCTCTTTCTAAAGACATGTGGAAAATGCAAGCGATACGAATTGCACATCTTATACCATCCAAACACAAAGAAGCTATCTCGGTATCATCACAATCTTGTAGACCCACTGAAAAAGCGGCAAGGAACGGAGTCCACGCCATTTTAAACATTGGCCGCACGTGTTCGACATGTTTCGCAGTTGTAAAAGGCGTCTGCACGTGGGATACCGATTCCATTAAATTCTTAGCAGCGGTTGATATTTGTTCCATCTCCATGTTCCATATGAGTTTGCGTTTCTTTTCATTAGCAATCCTGTGTTGCCCCGGTTTGGACGTGTTTTTCATTTTAATTTCATGGCCGGCTATTTCGTCATATATCTGCGACAAGTATTCACGAGGCAGATCATTGTTGTCGCTGATGCCGCTATTCAATTTGATATATTGTTCCTTTGTCATTTTATTCTTAACTTGGGGCGAATGCAAATCTGTCGTTAGCATTATTATGGAAAATGCTAATACGTACACGGTGTCGGCACTCATGAATAGCGTATTAGTTGGATTGCATTCACAATACCGAGCAGCGAATTTTTCCATAAGCCGGTCAATCTTTTGCGCTTCACCAGGTAACCTAAAGCCTTCTAAGAAATGGCGCAACGCTGCTACGATATCCATGTTAGAGAAGTTCATGGAATCTACGTACGCGTACATTACTTCTTTGGAATGATCGTCATTTTCTCCTAAATATTCACCTATAAATATTTTATCAATCCTCTCGTCAGTTAACAACCATTCTGCTATTTCTTTCGTAGATGTACCCAACAATCCTTGCTCTTGTAAAAATGCAACACCCTTTTTGGGTTTTCTATTAAAAAGATCGATTCCCGTTTCCCAAACTTCCTTCTGCTGTTTGAGAACTTCAAATTGTTCAGGTGAATCTAGAGTTTCTCTGTTCCCAATATTACTAGACCCTGTGGAAACCAAACTGAGACTGGATCCTCCGTGGGATTTCATACTATGATGGTCAGAGTCTTCCTTTGTAGTTCTCTCGCCTAATGTTGTTTGCATGTTGGGGTTGATGTATAATTCTTTACTCCATTCTACCATGCACTTTAAAATCGACACAAGACATTCGAGGCCTCTAATGCGCATCGATTTTTCTTGATTGGGTGTAGCTCCCAATTCTAAAGCTTGTCTTCCTTGCGCAATCTTTGATACATCGTTAACTAATCTCTGGAAAAGATTTGCTGCGGAAAGATCGCAATCGTAGTTCACGTAAATATCTACAACACTTTGTGCATCGCCACAAATTCTGGTCAGGGCTTGAATAACCATCCATTTGTGTTCAAACGAAGAACTGGAGGTCTCCAAAATATTCATGAAAATTTCTTTAAAGAAAACTTCAATTTGCTTCTTAAGATGAATTTTGAAGTTTTGAAGAAGGGCCAAGAATATCGCCAGAGACAGTTCAAAGACTTCTGGTACAGAACTTACTCCATTCTTCGATAAGGCGACACAGAGGTACTGCTTGATGGCTGTTATGAACATTTCATTGTTCCGAAACACTGGGCCGGCGTTTTGCAGTATAGAAAGGAGTAAATGTAAAGATAAAATTTTAGACCTGAGCTCATGAGATTTAGGATCAGGAGTTCCCTCTGGTAAGGGTTTCATTGACAGTTTACAAAGTGCTCTGAACACAAGGAATGCATCTTTTTGAAGGACATGTGTGAATTTAGCAGTGACAGAATTGTCATTCTCTGAAGCGACATCTACACTCTCTTGTGATGGTATCCTTGTTATTGAGGATTCATTTGGTATTTGTTCACTGCTCTCCTGAGATACACTAACACTGTCTTGAGAGTCTGATGGGTTTTCATTGTTATCTGGTATGTTCTGGCTCACATCATCTTCAGATTTTTTTGATGCAATTGAAATAGCATTATCAATCACAGAGTCTACTATTTGCTTTGCTATAATTTTAGCTTCCAGTATTTCATCTGTAGATTCCTCAGGTACAGAGTTTTGATCTTTATTCTCTTCACTTTCATTATTCAAATTTGTTTCTTCAGTCACTATATTACCATTAGGAATTTTATTACTTTCAGTCATATTGGGATTAGTCTCAGACTCCAATGCTTGGTTCTCCATTTTTGTAAATATCACATTAAGCATTTGAGTTAGAGTCGCCCTCGCTGTTGTCTGGTTTATTAGATTTTTGCTTGCTAGGTAAATGTTATAGCAAGTTCGAACAGCAAGAAGCACTGTTCCTTCATGGACTTCCACATGTTGGCTTGTTAAAACAGTTAAAAGAGCTTTTATTATCTGAAGTTGGACACCTTCATCTGTCTGTGGACCATTAAAACAACTACATATTGTCTCTACAATACGATCAATTAGTAATTTTCTGGGTGTGGTGGAATCAGGAATGTTTCCTGTTAAATGACCATAAGCGATGAGTTTCTGCAAGCAGTCCAGGGCTGTGACGACAATACGCGACGCTTTGCTCTGGCATGCAAGCTCAAATGGCAGGAAATATTTTTCAGCTGTGATAATGTTTGAGGCATCATTTTTTGGTAGTGGCAGAGTGCCTGATGTTGGACTGTCTGATGATTCCGGTTGACCTCCATTCTTTAATTCTGCTTTTATTTCCTCTGAAAATAAGATGTAACACTTTAGACGACCTAATTGGAAATGTGCTATATTAAAATTTAAGAAAACATGGTTTTAGTTTTTTTATCAAACTAACTTCTTATTAATGGTGATGGTAAGTTATTGTAACTTCAATGGATACTTAAATCTACCTTCTTAATGTAACATACTAAAGTCATACATAATATTATGCATTACATAACAGAAAATTCTTGAGAGCACCAGAAGTACTGGAAAATTGCCAAGTGATGATAAAGCAAATATTATCTTTACTTATTGTCCAGAATAGTGCAATACTTTGCTTATTAATAATTAAAACATATATGTAATCTACTTAAAGTTAACAATTAATTAGGACAAACTTTTAATAATTTTGGCTACTTTTTTTACTACTTAAATTATATTAAAACTTTCATGAAATATTTTGAGTTATGGCTAAACTGATAGTATAGTTCATTATTTATTTCATTTGGGCTTGGTGAATTAATACATATAAATAAATATTTTATTATGTGATAACAAAGTAATTTTATTAGAATAATATTAGATATCTTTGTTTTATTGCACAATGTTCGTATTATGTGCGTGGAAACTATCACAGATTTTGCCTTTTTTTTAATTCAATATTATTTCTATTATTACTATAAACCAAGATATATTCTAATCCATAAGAATCTAATGTTTTCTTATAGACATATAAATTCATGCTTAAGTTATAATAAAAGTCACTAGATTGTATAGCAATTATTTTTTAAATATTATCCTATAAGATTTAAGGAAAATAAGGCTATAGATAGGTGGGAAAAAATAGAACAATCATTCAATTTGACATGTTTTTCATGTTTGTATTTCAATTTAATTAATAACCATTAACAATATCTTTAAGCACTTCATGTTATGATTCATGTTTTTATCATAACATTCTAGTACTAATGCATTTATACTGTATTGATAAAAATTAATGAAATTTAAATTTTATTTTAAAATGAGAACAAACTAGTTTTTATTACTAAACTGATTAAATGCCAAGAATCAGAAGTCATCACTTTAATGCCCTTGCTTTCACATTTCCTAACCAAACATAGGCTAAATATTTTTTCTTCTTAAATGTAGGTAAAGGTGTCACAGTCAGGCATCACTGAAGTGTTTTATAGATATTGTATTTGCCAGCAATAACGATATACATACACTAATTTGATAAGGTACATAGACATTGCAACTTTACATCAAGGTCATCACACAAAATTAATCAAAAAAACTTGTAAAACCAAACTTTAACTTAATTAGCATAAGTGATACGTAAATAGTTATATTATAGTCAATCAGTGTTGTAATATATGTTTTCTGTTGTGTAAATGTCAAAATGGAAACCTTACCCAAAGCCACCTCACAGGACTTTTTCAGTTGATTATGATAAGACTTTTTGATGTCTTTATCCGCTAAAATCTTTTCCAAGGCTCGTACTATAAACATTTCTTTAGTTTTCAGGTTGGTTTGCATCGTTAGTTTATATTATAATCACTCCATTCGTATATATCGGAGTGCGACTCAACTGCACGGAGCGAAAGTAGACATTTATAATATTATTGAGGCACTCTTGTATTGCATTCGTTGATTTATTTCACGTGAAAAAGTTGCACAATAAATGTAACATCACAAATATTTAAGCAGTTAAGGATTTGTGTGAATCCATTTCAGCGAGAGAGTGATTTTAATTTCTATAAAGAGTATAAAAAGATTTGGATTTTAGATTTCACACACCTCATCACAAACATGTCAATTGAAAAGATGCATTCAATTTAATTTTGTCACTTTAGTCCAAATATCATGCTTTAGAATTAAATACAAAGAAATAAATTCAAATCAATGTACAAACAATAAAAATTAGATTTGTTCGGATTTCTGATGTGCGCTTATTCCAGTTATTTTCAATTGACCTTTTTTATTTTAAACATTTTTACGTTTAGTAAATTATAATCTGTTTAAGAGTAAATTCAAATTCGAATTGACAGATATGTCAATGTGACGTTTTTCGTGATGCATGGTGTTTATTGTATATTTACCAATTTGAAATTATAGAAAAATTCAAAACACAATCACATAAACTTATCTTGAAACTGTTAAAAAACTACCTAACAAAATTGCTTCCACAATGACTGTGACGCGGGTTGCGGAGTCCCGCACAGAATTTAAATTGAAGAACTTGCCAGAAGATGCGATCTCTAGCGTCAAGTTTGCACCAAAATCCAGCCAATTCTTGCTTGTTTCGTCATGGGACTGTTCAGTTAGGTTATACGATGTCACTTCGAACGTTGAAAGACATAAATATAATCACGAATTGCCGGTTCTCGATGTTTGTTTTAGGGTAAACTATCCTCTCATTACATACATTTTATGTACCAAAAATTAACAACTTAACTATTATATGACTTAATTTAGGATGCAGTCCACTCATATAGTGGTGGGCTAGATCAGACTCTCAAGATGTATGATCTCAATGCAAGCTCAGAGACGGTTCTTGGAGAACACAAAGGGGCAATTCGCTGTGTGGAGTTTGCTAGTGAGGTGAACGCCGTGCTCACGGGCAGCTGGGATGGCACAGTCAAAATGTGGGACAGCCGTGTCCCTAATTGTGTGGGCACATACAACCAAGGGAATGAAAGGGTAAATTCAACTTCATACTCAACAAAATTTAATGTCTTACTAATATTATAAATGCGAAAGTTTTGATGGATGGATGTTTGCTACTACAATCTCCAGAATTGCTCAACAAATCTTGCTGAAATTTTGGCTAATTAAAAAAACTTTATTTGAAGCAACATTTAGTTTTTTTAAATTTTTGCATGGATGGTCATGTGGTTCTAATAGTATCAATAATTTTTGATACATTTCATCATATTTTAGTACCAGCACATTGAATATTACATTAAACTGTAAAAAAATCCTACAGACTTGTGTGTTTTAATAAAATTTCTTAATATTAAAAATTGCTAAATTTCCAGGTGTATACAATGAGTATAGTCGGAGAGAAGTTTGTAGTAGGCACTTCTGGTCGTAAAATCTTTGTCTGGGATGTACGTAACATGGGCCATGTAAACCAAAGAAGAGAATCATCTCTCAAGTATCAGACCCGTTGTATACGAGTATTCCCAAACAAGCAGGGATATGTTCTCAGTTCTATTGAGGGCAGAGTGGCTGTAGAGTATCTGGACAGCAATCCTGAAGTACAGAAAAAGAAATATGCTTTTAAATGTCATAGGATTAAAGATGGTGGTAAGTCAAGACAATGATAGATGAATAGAGAGCTTTTATGTATGTCACTTGGGTATCTTTTAAAGAGTAATAATTAAATGTTGAAGGTAAAGTTGAATAAAAATAATTTTGTTAAGTGAATTTTGCAACCCATTTGATACAAGCTTGCAAATATTTTCTACCTAAAATATAACAATCACCAGCTCACTTTGTGAATCACACTGGCCCAACGCGGGTTCGTTGACTTCACACTTGTTTTTTAATTTCTTCACCGATATGTGCATTGCATTACGATGTTTTCCTTCACCGTAAGAACCTCGGGTATATTATGTACATGTACATGGCGGGATTCGAACCCAAGACCTGTAGATTACAAGTTAAGTGCTTAAACCCCTGAACCTCGGACTACATAACAATGTATTAGTCATATTACTATGAATTTTTATTTATCTCAGGTTTGGAAAAAATTTACCCTGTGAATGCAATCAGTTTCCACTCCGTGTACAATACGTTTGCGACGGGCGGTTCCGATGGCTATGTAAACATATGGGATGGGTTTAACAAGAAGAGACTTTGCCAATTTCATAGGTATGTTTTAAATTTATTTTCATTTCTATTCAGTTTGAGAAAAAATAGTAAATTTTTTTCTTTTACATTTGTCTGGGATTGGCCATTTTATTTTTTAATTGATGACAAATTGAATGAATAAATAAATAATGTTTTAGAGTTAATGGGAGAGGTAATCTAAAACCTTACCACATATCATTGTGGTGAGGGGATGTTAAAAGTTGTTAAAAACATCACTCGACGAATGGACAACCGTTTTGTTCAATGAATATTAACTAAATACATAACTTGATTAGACTATTAGGGGAGTTAAGAAAACAGTATGCACTTGTCTTAAAATATTTATGATTTTAGGATTCGGTGATAATGTGATATCATATTATATTAAATTGTATGATTAATTTCTTTCTCAATAAATGTGTAGATACAATACAGCGGTGTCAGCGCTGAGTTTCTCCCACGATGGGTCAGCGCTGGCCATCGCGTGCTCCCAGCTGGACGAGTCCCAGGCCGAGGAGCCCCGGCCTGAGGACACCATCTACATCCGCTATGTCACCGACCAGGAGACCAAGCCCAAATGAGGCTCCCAGACACCTCGCTAGAGCCCCAGCAGTGCTTTGTATATCTTATTGTGAAATTGTGCCTTTTTATAGTCACTTAAATTTAAATAATAGTACATTTTTGAGTTTTTAGGATACTTTTTTTTAAATGTGATAGTTTTAAAATGGACAAGAGTCAATTTTTAATATGTTTTTGGTGTATGATAAAGTTCTTATAACATTTATTTGATGTGTACATTGTTTTTTTTAATTGTAGTGTGTGTTTAAATGATTTCTGTGTTTCGTTTTTCATATAAATAATGAGAGTTAATCATGTTTAGCAATCAATGTTTCTTTGTGTTTGTAGATATATAAAGCCTGTGGGGTCTGTCGGGTGTTCACGGATTGGATGTGTCAGTGACGTACTATAAGTGATAAGTGAAGTTTAAATAAATAATTAGTTTATATGTATTGTTTTATTTTTAATACAACTCTTCTCTTGTGCAATTTCTTCATTGATCAAACTTTAGGAACTTCGATGAAGTTCTAGTTCATATAATTTCAGTAAAAATGCACATGTAATTAAATAATCTATAGGTACAGTAAAATTTAGGCAAACCCCCAAAAGTCATTAGTTTGATAAATTTTTATGTACGGAACTTATACGGGAGTGTAGTCTGAAGTAACAGCAATTTTTCAGATACAAACGATAAAAATTATGTTTTTCCATAGGAATATTGCAACACAGAAAAAAATGAATTAACATTTTATCGTTATTGAGACTATACGTAAAAAGAAAACGTTTCTAAATAAAGATTAGATTAAAAAGTAACCGGAAACAAGGCGTTGTTTATTCAAGGGAGTGCCTTTCGCGCCAGATTATAAAACCTGCCTTTGTGAACTTTGAAAGGAGAGAATTCGCGCGCAGTATAACTTAACATTAAACCTCGTATTACAAACATTTTCAAATTAACACATTTCGCGTGCACACAAGAGGCGCGTTCGCGAAAGGATTTTGCAATTAAATTTAAGAGTACTTTCAAGACCATGGCAAAAACATTGGCGGGAATATTTGACGTATATCTGTCAAGATAAAGTCTATTTTCGTTCGGATGTGGTGCACAGATAATGTTGCGAGTTCGTAAGACTCGACCGGTCCAAATTGCCGTTCAAACAATGGTCATATTTGCGACCACCTAAAGCCTTCTTAGAAATGTTACTCGCGTCGAAGTATAAAGATGGGCCTGTGTTTGCAGACGCCATATAACCCCTCTCGCGTAATTATATTCTACTATTAGAAGCTTAGCTAATTGAGGAAGTAATACACGCCTGGTCTCTCGTTTGCGCGCCTGCACAAAACCACTTTCTGTTTACTGAAATCACGGCCTGTTCAAATTTGTAACGGCATAGGTTAGTTATGCGTTGTTTCAAGTACACGCGAAATTGCTAATAAAGTTAAATCACTATTTATGGATTGTAGCTTCTGTTTGTGAAGTATTTTCCTTTCCCGTTATTAGTAAATTGCTAAAAAAACCTTCACATGTTAATAATTTTAGAAAGATATCCTGGAATACTTTGGGGAGATTTGACCAATCACATAATGCGAATTTTATAGGGCACACTCACTTTTTGTTTTTCCTGTTAGCAATTTCTAATCAATAACTGTTAGACTTCGCTTCGCAAAAGATGGTAATTACAGTTTTTGCAGAGTTAAACTATTAGGCGTTGGACTTTTATGAAATAATCGCGTCGCAGTTATTAGTTCGTAGTATTGATTTTACAACGTTTCGTTTCTATCTGTTAGAGTAATTCGCTCATAGGTACTTATTTGTTACATTTGATCGTTATTCGGAGAGCTCTTCACATATTCTGTAGGCGTTACCCTCTCGTGTCTAGTGTGTTCTACGCCTTACGAGACGGCTATAGAACTATAGACTTATTTGCATTACAATATTGCACGATAAGTGTCATTATTGCTTGCACGATCTGTTGTTATGCGTAGGTGGACATTGATAAGGTTGGCCAGGAATCTCAATTGATTTGGACATTTTTAAAATAAAAGTAACACAGTACTCAAATATGTTCACATTCATTTCTAAAGAAAATAAGATGCTTGTGATCGATAATTTTCCGGGGACCAAAATGAAAAAAGATCTTTTTAGTACCTTTTAGCATACTATTATAATCTGTACTTCTATTTATGTCATGTTTTGGCAGCTGTCAGATATAACTAGGGATGTGAATTATTGAATTATGTGTTCAATACTCGAATTATAATTCACTAAACATCAAGATAAGTTATATTGTATGTGTATAAAGTGTCGGTAAATCAAGGAAACATGTAATACAAACTTGTTCTTTGATCTCTTCGATTATTAATACGGGAACGTCACGCTGTGGCAATTTCATTAAACAGATTGAGCACAGATAATAAATAATTTATAACGCATCTCTGGCGGCGAACGGAAATTGTCACTCGCAACATAAGTTTTTTACTTATTTGGTAAGTTTCAATCGCATCTCGATGTTTCTTCAAGCCTAGTTAGCACAGCTGTCTATCGATAAGCGTTTACATAGATTTTCACAGTGATTGGTACTTGTTAAATGTAAAATATTATGTTACTCGTTATTCTAACTTAATTGCAATTTGTCACTGTAAATAGATAGTGTCTAGTACTATCATGTTATACCGGCTTAGTGTTCCCTTCACAAACATATAAAGAAGATATAAATATGTGTTTAACAGAATGGATTTTTTACAAGCAGTGATAAAGGATACTACTGTTTGAAAAAAATACTATGTCTATAAAATGCTAATTGTGTAGCCACCCTACACACTTCAAATTGAATGTACGACAAATTGCCGCAATGATTTCAAAACACAATTAATTTCGTTTAATTACATTTCGTTAAACGCATTTCTTGAATTATTGTCGGTGCTCGTCGTTAGCTATCGCCTTTGTAATTAATTTAGACAAACTCATTATTGCACATGAGTTATGGCGCGTCGATTCTCTTTTGTACCGCTCTCTGTCGTACAATGGAAATATTGAGACGTGCGTGAAACGAGACGTTATTGTTTAATTAATGGGATGTTGTAAAAAACATTTGAAAGAAACGAACACTAACAGCTTCGAAGCTTGCCATTTCAATGTAAATCCCGCATTCCAATCCAAACATGAAAAATTGTCATTACGGAACAAAACTTGCAATTTTCTGCTAACGCGTGATTATTCCTATTTTTTTTACATAACTATATTGATTGTATATCCCTAATATCTAATCCCTAATATCATAACTATATTACCCTTGTTTTACAATACCACCTCGTTTTATTTCACAAATTAACAGAAAAAATCTTTAAAAGACGTTTTCTTAAATTTCGTATTACTTAAATTAAAACAAGATATTGTATTATCTGTGATAATTCAAAAGATCGTTCTTTATTATTATGAGCCGTAAATTAGACTCCTGGGCGTTAACGCAGTTTAATTCGCACCTGACATTTTCTTGCCATCAATAGCTGGGTAGCGTTTGTTTTATGAATTAACAAAAGCTCGCGACTTGACGCAGCATTTACAGTGTTAATAATAATGCGAAATATTTTAAGACATACGTATTATTGTCCTTATTACAATACAATGCTTCTGCTGTTAAGGTTATATTTTAAACCAGTAATTATAGTTCTTACTTCAGTTTGTTTATGCTTTAAATATTTTCAAACAGAAAATTTAATATAGTTCTCTAACCTCAATCTTTAGACTAGCAGTGTCATCTTGCCGTGTATTGAATATCCTATTAAAATGCCATTTAATATTTC
This sequence comes from Papilio protenor, assembly GCA_029286645.1. Taxonomy (NCBI): domain Eukaryota; kingdom Metazoa; phylum Arthropoda; class Insecta; order Lepidoptera; family Papilionidae; genus Papilio; species Papilio protenor. The sequence goes on from JAGSMZ010000012.1 coordinate 387,517, forward strand.
ACAAACTAGATATTTATAGCATTTGAAATAACATTAAGGATAAAGCATTTATACGTGTTAATGAAATAATTTGCAAATGTTTGCCGATATCGGAATGTATCAGTGGACTTATCGCACTGAATGCGTATTACTCGAACTCCAAATGAAGATAAAGCGTGTCCCTGTCTATCTTAATGTCTTTCAATTAAAGGAAACCGGTGGCTGTAGCGACGCGGGCAATTTTCATCTGTTAATGTCGCTACTTGCGACGAAATCATTCTAAACGCAATTAGATATGTTTTGTTCGTTATCTGTGTTATATTGCATATTTTTAAATTTAATTTAAAAAGTACAAATGCCTTTATCTTTGCCTTTATCTGCGTGAAATTTGTGAATAACAACACCGATGACATTTATAGCTTGTGATAAATAAAAGATCCGCGAAATAAAAAATTAAGGACCTTGGCGCGATCGCTCATTAGTTAATGTCACGTGCAGATAAAGATGGCTTCTAAATATATTTGAGTTTATTCGTGATACACTTGCCAATGCCAACGTCTGTCGTCTGCCGGAGGAGAGCTATGGGCGTCCATTAAACAGCGGCGAGCCTTTAACTTATGCTAAAATGTCCACTATCTCCGTCTTAATGGAAAACAGGTGTGAATTTATGAATTGTATAAGCTCTCAGATATAACACGAGAGTTCCGATGTGTTAGTCACAATAATTTCTCTTTAATAGGGACCTATAATAAAGTTATCTAGTCACCGGAGTGCAACTGTGGGAAACGCAAACACTCGCCTCGACTTGCTAATACGAAATAAATTGAGCCTCAATAAAATCTAGTCGTGAAACGGAACGCTTATGTGAAACAGAGACGTCCGTCTTTGTTTGACAGATCCGAGTGACATCTCAACATGGAAGTATCTTACGATTGAGGTGGCAATGAAATATTTATACACTTGTATAACGCACTTAATTAATAACTTATTGAAATAAATTAACTGATTGTTTCAAGACCTTATTTGAAGTAAGGTACATACGAGTACGTTGATAAGTTACTCTTGATAAAACTTTTACACGTGTTTCAACAAGAAGTATTATTTTATTATTTTCTATTTAACAGAAGAGTACATAACAAGGAAGTGTATATGTTCCATTAATTACATACCTTCATTGTTTTTTACAAAATTAAATAGAATCTTATTATAATGTCAAATGGATAAATTAAACGAGATAAGCTGGTCATACCGGCGCTACGTGTTAAGTATATTATTTGCATATAAAGTACATACCTCTGTACATTACTTACACATATGTATAAATCAAACGTAGATTATATAGTTAAAGTCTAATTTACTGACATACTATATTGAAATTAGCAGACAACCTCACACCTACGCCATTAGAGACAAATTGGAGTCACGGAATGTCGCTTTAATACGAACGTGTTACGTAAAATGTACCCTGATATATTCGAAGGTGATAATTATGTGCGCACTTAAAAAACAAAGCACTATCAGAAATCATTTGTTACAATGAGAGATAATCAAAATACCGCATCTATTTCATTTGATTACCGAATCCATGATCGCCCGCCCACGCGCCCTCGCCGCGATAGAATGTAACGTCATAACGGTTTATTTAGTTCCCGTGCTATAAAATGTTTTGTATAACATTATTTAATTGTAATTAACCTATTTATTTTTAAATTATTTTTAAATTAGTACACATAACATCTAGATTGGTGCAAAATGAAATGCGCGCCAACGCATTCTGACGGGATCAGGCAGCGTTTGTACCGTAAGGTTTGGGCGCGGCTTTTCGTCACTTTTATTGCGGCCATCATAGATGACAAATAGTAAAACCACTCAATAAAATATATTAATAAGATTACAATATTTTCCTATGTTATTTCTAAGAATAAATCATTATATCGGATATACTCTGTGAGTTAATGAAGTATGATAAATTCTAGGAAAAGTTGAATCATTTATTTTTCAAAAAAATTTTAACATTTACATCACAAAGTTCTATATTCCGATGTTCCGGTTAAATAAGGCATTCTGTAATTTGAAAGTCGTTCTTCAATCTTCAATTTCTTATGTCTTAGTTTTTTAAACATTTCAGTAATTTAAAATATTGCATAGTAAAAGATTATATTCTTTAGTATTATTAAATCTCGTTACAGGAGACTAGGCTCGTTCTTCATAATCGTAAAAGTCTAAAATACGGTTCTTCAGGCCACATATGGTGCCTAGCCTGGTCTGGGAGCAGTGGGTGGTGCGGTTATAGCCTAATCTCTGTGAAACGACACTAAACGTCGCGACGACCAAGTAAAACTTTGTTGTTAAATTGAAATACACTTGGGAGCGCTAAATAACATCGCCCTAGTGTCAATTAATGTACCTACACTGTTTAATATTGAGTAGTTTACGTGCTACTATCTATTCCACCCGACTTTGATCGAAAAATTATAATTTAGTTAGCATATAACATGTTTTTAACAAGGTTCTTGTGGTCACGCAAATTGCTCTTAAAAATGGGAGATAATATTAATCAAAGCATTTAGATACTTTAAATCCAATATTTTTTATCGTACATCTTACAGAAAAGAACGGTATTAAAATCAAATTTTGTATTATCCTGCAATTTCTCCCGAACCTCCTGTATATCAACTAGGAAAGGCTAAACTAAATATCGATTATAGAGAACGAAACATTCGATCTTAAGGTGTACAGATAATAAACAATTGAATGACAGAGTAAGCTAAACACTCGAGTGTATCGGCTCTCGATGGTGGCAGCACTGTGCTCGATTCTGTCGACTCAGCCTCTCATCGTCCATTCCCACGCGACGTTCATTTTTAATGAACACTTCAGAATCCAAACAATACTGGAATGGAATGTTTCGCAATGACTCTAAACTTCTCTAGACTTTCACACCTCGAGGGTTAATTCGAGTTTAATAAATTAGTCACTCATTACACGCTACATTTCAAGCGAATTTAGCGTAAAAAATTGCATCTTCACATTGCAATTTTTTATCTGTTGCATGACATCGCAAAAGTAAATTGATTCAGACATTCTTCTCTATCTATTCCAAGAATTTGATAACATAAATCTAATTATCTTTATTGATGATAATTTGATTGGCGATTGAAATTGCCAAATTGTATTTTTGAGCATATTTTGAATACGTTTTTGTTATATTTGAATTCGAATTCGTTAATATTAAAAAGTTTGATCTGTTAAACTTAACAACTTTCGTGTCTATTTAACTAAATTGATGATTAATTTTCCGTTTATCTTGAAGATTTCATGTCATTTTTTTAAAATTATATATCAAAGTTCTAATTTAATGGATACATAATTTAATATCTAGAAATCTAGAATAATGAAAGTAATTGTAATTCAACTATACAGTGAAAGACACAAATATTTTAGGTAAATGCTTTTTATATTCCGGGTGTATTTGTTACAATTCATTGATACTTGCTAAAATGATATTCGCCAGTTAGCCAGCGCCGCGTTCGTCCCGGGTGGCGCTCGTATAGCCGCCATTATTATATTCCGCTGACCAGTAACAATATACCACTTTCTCACATCCAATGACAAATTGCGAGTGAGTTAATACCGAGACACGTTTGTTCGTTTAAATCAAATGGCGCGAATCTCACAGCGGGCTGTACATCGTTGTTTATGACAAACTTAACCTTACAATTCATTGGAATCATATTTCTAAAGTGTTAAAGTTCATAATCGCTTGTATGATTGAGAAATAGATTATTTAATTGACAAAATTATTTTTGCGATGATTATGATTTTTATTTCCATTGCAATAGGGGCGATTGTTGTTTAGTTCTCGAACAGTATTATTTAAGTAGTGTTAAATATACGCGTTCGACGGAGGATGTTATTGCTCAGTGTCTTCGCGGACTCGTAGGGATGGGGACGCGAAGATTTACGAATGTCCATTTTATTAATGTTTTTTTGCATAATTTATCGATTTCATTTTGTTTTTAATTTCGTTAAAATATTCATTTCTGTTATAACTTGCTGCTCCAATTATTAAAAATATGAGGGTGTAAATAATGTAATGACCAAGATTTTAATAATGAAGACGCAAAATAAGGAAAATATTTATACGAAGAAACAATGCTATTTAGACAAATTAAGATAAAAAAAATTTAAGAGTACAAAACAATTGAACGAACGCCGACAAAAGGTTCAACAGTAGTAAGATTGTAAATCTACATTACACAAATATGCATACCGCATAACTAACGTTATAGGTTATCGTCGATATCGATATGACGTGACATCACTAGAGCGAGTTCGCACAGGGTGTTCCGCAACAAATGCGCTCGCACTGGCGCGGCTGAGCGCAGGTTTAATAGTTTTACTAATGTAACAAATAGGCCGGCTCTCGCACTCGCGGCGACCCCAGCGCCATCTGCCGATGCACTACGGTGTTGCCACTTGCGGATATATTAGTCCAAGAGCCGTACATTAATGTTTAAGAATATAGCATTTTAAGCTCTGTCGTTTCCATAAATTTATGGATTCAATCAAAAAACATTATTGAAGGAAACAAACTTAAGGATGCGAAAGTTTGGACTGGTGGATCTTTCTAGAACGGCTTAATGGATCTCATTGTAAGGCATGGATATAGAACATAGTATAGTATAATCTGTGAAAAAATTAAAGAATACTTGTTTTTTTTAAATTACGCGCAGACGAAATCGCATCAGCTAGTACTCTATAAAACTTGCAATTACTATAGAAAGTTCAATAAGGAAATCAAAATACCGCTTACGAAGCAACGCTCACCGACGAATGAAGACGGATTTCAATAGATCCGAACAAACCAGCAAAATACACATACACATAAATCATAGTGCACTCGTATTCATACGACACATAAAAAGCAGAAGCACTAAGGCGTTTTATCCAAATAACAGGGAAGCGAGTAAAGCCGAGCGAGCAGCTCCGTTAGTATTAATAGCAGTTATAAATCGCGCGCTATATAGCATATAAGCTCTAATTAGTTTTACGACTAAGTGACATCACTACGTCCCCAACGCTAGCCGCTATAAAATATTAATTCGATTCGCGTGTTATTCCTAAATAGGTTTTAAAACGTTTTTAATTATCTGTATCATAAAATTAAGCTGCCTTTGGAATTCAAACGACTTGCAATGTTGTTTACTCTAGATATATGTATCAAGTTTTGAGGTTATTTTGTACATTCAGATATTTAAATTTTATTACAATTAGTTGCAAACGCGCTACTAGATTTAAGTAGGAAGGTGAGATCCGCCCCATTTAGATAAATTTACAAGATCGTGTATTTAAAATCAAGAGATAAACTTGCCTTGCCGATATACAGCCTACCTATAGATATCGGCAACAAGAACACCCTATATGTAAAGCAGTCGGATTAAATTAGGAATATGAATAAGATAAAAAAAACAAATTTGTTTGATATGGCATTTATTGTCGACAAAATAAATACAAATAAACTATAATCGGTCAATCTAGATTGTTCATTAGTAGTCGTAAAATTTTACAAATAATAAATATCTTTTTCTTTGTTATTTTGCTAAAATAGACTATAAATTAAAAAATGAAGACAATAAAATAGTCTAGAGCTAATAATGTCTATCATTTGAATAGCATTCATTTGTTGAAATTCTCGTGGAATGAAGCTGTTTTGATTTAAGGTTATTAATCCTTGTTAGGAAAATAATTTTGGCAGTTGTCCTAAAGACCGCAAATGACGCGATTAAAAGATTTTGTGGTCGAGAATATACGATATTGGACTCTATACTATCTTTATAATTCGTGCAATCGTATTATGCAAGAAAGTAAATCGTGATATAGTTAGAAATTTGAAAAAAAGAATCTTTTCAGGCCAGTTAGCCTGGTATGGGTAAAGTTTGGAGCACTTAAAACACAATGGAAAGTTGTCTTTATCCATATCGTAAAATACACAAGGTTAAGTAAACTAACTTTGACCTTAACGTTTAAAATGTATTCAGTGATTCTACAGTAAAAATTGTTATTTACACAAAATGCTGTGTAAAATGTTTTGATTGCATAATGCGCGTATGCGGTGTAACTATACAGAATGTAACAGATTGTTTCATAGCACATCACTGGCAGAAAAACAGTTTTATGAGCAATTTTAATTCTGTTCCTATACTCGATGTGCGTCTAGCGGGACATACATATTTGTCCATCCTTTTTATACTTTAACTGCTAATATAACGCCAACGTCGTCCATAAAGAGGATGGTATAAACGTCAATCATTTTGTGTCACGGAGCGTTTTGATAAGGTACGTCTGATTTACACCCGCTTTACGGAGCCACAGAGCCTTAATGGCCTGTAAATAACTAGCATATTGATACATATCTGATACAACACGGTACGACACAACAGGAAGCGATCCACGGTGACCATAACACTGCCAGATAGCTGGACAGTCCTAATTTATAATACTCATTTACTAAATTGATGAAGTAAATTAAAACTTACGTGAAGAAAGAATGCTTGCCAGCAGCATCTGTTTTTAATTTATGTAACAACTTTAATAGAAATAAACGCATAAGTGTATAATATTAAATTATGAATTGAATATATTTTAACTGTAAGTCAGGGCTATTCGTGAAATTTCCTACTCCTGTACTCTATCTATACTATTATAATAAAGCGTAAACACACACTTCTTTGATGCCTAAGATGTCAGCAATTACAGCATATTTTTGAATAATTCTTTTTTTAATAAAAAGCCCTACACTTGTGTCACGTTTTATTCTATATATTTTAACGCCATTAAATTTAGGGGGTAAATATTGTGGATAAAAACCCTAATGTGGAAAAGAGACCATAAGTTGCTGCCAACATCAAGAAAGCAAGATTGCTAAGGTATGTAATGTCATGTCATTTTGACATTTGCTATTGATAATTTGACAAATATGTTTTTATAATTTCACGCGGATGAATCCGCACGCGAACAGCTAGTCTATATCTATACTAATATTATAAAGAGGAAAACTTTGTATTTTTGTATTTTTGTATTTTTGTATTTTTGTATTTTTGTATTTTTGTATTTTTGTATTTTTGTATTTTTGTATTTTTGTATTTTTGTATTTTTGTATTTTTGTATTTTTGTATTTTTGTATTTTTGTATGTATTGAAATAACTCAAAAACCACTGGGCCGATTTTAAAAATTCTTCACCATCAGAAAGGTAATTTATCTGTGAGTAACATAGGCTATATTTTATTATTACTAATGTTTAGGAACTATTAATAAACAGCGTGTTTCTGGAGGCCGGCGTTAAAAAAATGCTAAACTTTAACTTTTCTCGGCTTACGCTGCCTAAACCGTTAGAGGTATATAAAAATGACATATGAAAGAATTGTAGATCTTAAAAAGTTCTACAGAAAAGTGCGCGATAGCATATATCTATCTTTAACGGTTTTCTTACAATAACCATTTTGTGTTTACAAAATGAATTAAAAATCCAACGCTATTGCAGCGTTCTTTTATTGGTTTCAATATTAATCCTTATCCAAATAAATGCGTTTGTTATCAGGAGAATTTAATGTAGAATAAAATTGTCATTAACAGTATTAAAATTGGACTAATAGTTTAGAAGATATCGCGAACACAAACAATAAGGGTAACCGAAAAATCAGATTACAAGCTACCGGACTTAGAAATTTGGAATCTTGCATCGGTAGATTTCTGTTATTACGTAGATTACTACTAAGTTAATACTTTTGGTAATAGGTTGAAAAAAAGGGCGAACGTAATAGGTTATATTTGTAATTTCACGCGGATGAATCCGCACGCGAACAGCTAGTCATTAATAAAGTAGAGTTAAATTACATGTTTAATAGAATCACTGTAACGTGTTTAGTTTGTAAAAAGTAGTCCTTTTTCACGTCGGTGTGGTAACCCTAACATTATCTCTACCTGGGGAAGCAACGGTGAATAGCCATATGTTCAGACGACACACGTAAAACATAAGTTTTATGTTTATGTAATAGCTTATGTAACGACAGTATTTACAAGCGAAATGGACGTGAAATGTTTCAAAGTTTCCTCGAGCGAATGACCGGCGCGAACTCCGCGCTTTACTTTTACGATCCAATATACAATGTTATTATGTTAATTTTTAAATTTGATTAGTAATTTATTCACTGAATTCTATGTAGACTATTGATGCTAATTTTGTCTATCACCGTTGCCTTTATCCTACTGTAGGTCGTATTATGTACTCTTAATACATCTTTATCAGCCATCACATCTTAATCGAATACTTATTTCTGTCGTTATTGTTAACCATTAGTAAGTACCTCCTCCCTTAGTTACTACAGACTTCGTCCTCGTAAAATTAAAAAAATAGTAAAAAAAATACCCTATGTTACTCAGTGATAACATAGCTTTTTAATGGTGCAAGAATTTTTAAAATCGGCCTGTAAGTTTTTGAGTTATTTCAATACATACAAAAATCCCAAAATACATTCCTCCTTTATAATATTAGTATAGATGACTATGTTCAGTTATGTTCTAGAAATACGCTAGAAGATTATTCGATCATTGCAGTAAACGAGATGTATTTTCCCATAGAGGATGGGACCTCCATACTTTATGATTAACCCGGACGCGCCTGCGACAGACGTTGCCAACTTGACTAATAGTTTTAATTAATTCTAACATTACTAGGAGATGTGCGCTCGAATAAGTGTTAACATATAAGACATATTGGAAACTTCAGAGGTGTCGAGTGTTGTAATGATACATTGAACTATTAGTTTTACAAATATTACTTGGGTTTGGATGTCTTTAATGCTTATTAAAGAAAGGTTTGTTTCGAAAATTATCCAGATTATTTAATAATTGGTCTGTTAGATTAGTTTCTTCTTTTTTCTAGCCTCTTCTCTTCTCTAGGTATTTGTTAAAAGTTTTAGACTGCAAAACCAAAAGTTTGAGGATGGTTGATCTTTAGTCTTTAGTAAATTTAGAACTACTCCCTAAGAAAAATACCTAAACATAAAAATAGATAAATCTTAACAATTCATAGCAACAATTTCTCTATCAGGCAATCTCATTATGTGTACAATGAACCAAACTTTTCAACATCAGAGGGACATTGTAAATTGTGTGCATTTATAGAGCTACGACCGCCTTGGGTGGCTTCAGAGAACCATTGTCACTTTAACCCTAATTTATATTAACAAAGACTTATAAACTAAGACATAGAGTTGATAATTACTTGGGTTTGGATGTCTTTAATGCTTATTAGAGAAAAGTTTGTTTCGAAAATTATCCAGATTATTTAATAATTGGTCTGTTAGAGTTCTTTTTTCTAGCCTCTTCTCTTTTCTAGGTATTTGTTAAAAAGTAGTCCTTTTTCACGTCGGTGTGGTAACCCTAACATTATCTATACCTGGGGAAGCAACGGTGAATAGCCATATGTTCAGACGACACACGTAAAACATAAGTTTTATGTTTATGTAATAGCTTATGTAACGACAGTATTTACAAGCGAAATGGACGTGAAATGTTTCAAAGTTTCCTCGAGCGAATGACCGGCGCGAACTCCGCGCTTTACTTTTACGATCCAATATACAATGTTATTATGTTAATTTTTAAATTTCATTAGTAATTTATTCACTGAATTCTATGTAGACTATTGATGCTAATTTTGTCTATCACCGTTGCCTTTATCCTACTGTAGGTCGTATTATGTACTCTTAATACATCTCTATCAGCCGTCACATTTTAATCGAATATTTGTTTCTGCCGTTATTGTTAAACATTAATCAGTACCTCCTCCCTTAGTTACTACAGACTTCGTCCTCGTGAGATTAAAAAAATAGTAAAAAAGTACCCTATGTTACTCAGTGATAACATAGCTTTTTAATGGTGCAAGAATTTTTAAAATCGGCCTATAAGTTTTTGAGTTATTTCAATACATACAAAAATCCCAAAATATATTTTTAATATTAGTATAGATGACTATGTTCAGTTATGTTCTAGAAATACGCTAGAAGATTATTCGATCATTGCAGTAAACGAGATGTATTTTCCCGTAGAGGATGGGACCTCCATACTTTATGATTAACCCGGACGCGCCTGCGACAGACGTTGCCAATTTGACTAATAGTTTTAATTAATTCTAACATTACTAGGAGATGTGCGCTCGAATAAGTGTTAACATATAAGACATATTGGAAACTTCAGAGGTGTCGAGTGTTGTAATGATACATTGAACTATTAGTTTTACAAATATTACTTGGGTTTGGATGTCTTTAATGCTTATTAAAGAAAAGTTTGTTTCGAAAATTATCCAGATTATTTAATAATTGGTCTGTTAGATTTGTTTCTTCTTTTTTCTAGCCTCTTTTCTTTTCTAGGTATTTGTTAAAAGTTTTAGACTGCAAAACCAAAAGTTTGTGGATGGTTGATCTTTAGTCTTTAGTAAATTTAGAACTACTCCCTAAGAAAAATACCTAAACATAAAAATAGATAAATCTTAACAATTCATAGCAACAATTTCTCTATCAGGCAATCTCATTATGTGTACAATGAACCAAACTTTTCAACATCAGAGGGACATTGTAAATTGTGTGCATTTATAGAGCTACGACCGCCTTGGGTGGCTTCAGAGAACCATTGTCACTTTAACCCTAATTTATATTAACAAAGACTTATAAACTAAGACATAGAGTTGATAATTACTTGGCAATGTTTTGTGGGAGGTGTATAGATTAATATTGTGGGTCGGAGTTGGTTTCAGAGAGCATTATGGTGATTGTAAATCTATCGGTGGTCTGATGAGGGGTCAAGGATGTGTCAACGAAGGTCTAGTCGCACGATAAAGTGTGATAAAACTGTAAATTTGTAAGCACATGGATATATTACAGTACTTTGGAACACGATGACCTTTGACCCCGGCTAAAGTAAAGTAGAATGAAATATACTATGCTAATTCAAAGATCTAACGTGTATGAATATATTTTCTGGGTGAATTAATAAGCTATATAAATATATATGTAACGTAATAATATTTGCTGATAGATTTGGTTTTAACATTATATCCTTGCTCCAATATTAACATTTAAAACCAAAATCACTTTGTTTGTCATTTGTTTCGTCGGTAACTAGTTGACAGGACTTTACTAATCCATTTGCAATTGTTTTTAATAAATTTAGCCATTATCGGAACAATATGCTTTGTGGCAGCTAGGTAAAATAGTTACATGCATTTGTTATATATTATTGCATAAAGATCTATAAACACTCAATAAAAACCATGGGAATATCGATATGTTGCATCTAAAGTTATTCCCGAGATTTGACCTCTACACCTCCGCGCCCACGCACCTTACTGAATCAATTCAAATATCAAGCATCAAATTATTGATGAAGAAAGTATAGTGTTTTTAAACATTGTTTTAGTTTATTTGTCTAAACAGAGGAAGTAATGATATCAAAATTCACTAAGTTATTCAAATTGCTAACTCAGACCAAATATCTACTAAACATTATTTGTAGATGTTGAAAATGCTACACTCGGAGCCTTTAAGTGGTCACTAAAGATACCCATTAGTGTGTTTAGTATTAAAGTTATATGCCAAGGTGTTTAAACCGCGGATTGTTTAAAGTAAAATGAATAGTAATTGACCTTTAAAATGGTGTCTAAAACTAAGCAAATGTTGGGATATTGAAGGTTGTAAGGTTAGTGAAAAGCGCGGGCGAATGTTTTTCCGTTAGACACGCCTTTGAATATTTACGGCTCTCATTGGACGGGTTTGGTGCGATGGTTATTTATACGTGCCCGGGTAATGGTGTGTATTGCTCACTAAATCACAATAAAAGAATTTTTATTGTGTCATTCATTACGAAGTAAACTTTTGCTTTAAATTTATTAGCACTTTTTTGACAAATAGTGGACGCAATGAATGGAAAAGGGTAATTTGATACCTTCGAGGAACTTGCACAATACAAATATGTTTGTAAGATGTGTATGTAGATTGCAGAAGATACCATTCTATCTCGATTTATCTAAGATACTATACTGTAAGATGGCAACCCCGCATGGAAGATGACGATATTGCATTTAGATGACAACACTGAACACCCCACTCGAGTAGGCGCGTGCATAAAAGAAGGAATCTTGCTCCGTCTCGTCCAAGAGCTGGGCGGTCTCCCGATCCGGTAATAATAACGAAGTAACGGCCCGAGCCGAGGCTCCTGAGGGAGCCCTCGAGCTTAGTTACTCATAAGCGAGGTTTAGGCTAAGCGCCATCTGCGCTCGGCCACCTCAAGGCAAACAGTGGCAATTCAGTCACAAAATCAGTCTCGTCCATTTTGCCCACGATTTTAGAGACAATAGCATTGTTACTCTGTCCGTGTGAAAACTGCCAGATTTAATTCTTAATTTTGGTTATTGTAATATTCTCACTTGTATTAAATTATTTTGACAAAATAAGCATTTCATTTATAAGAATACTTTAAAATGCATTATTTGTTAATATGATAACATAACTAAATGGCGGAAAAACAACAGAGCCTTATTAAATCTACCATAGATTCGTATAGAATTAATTTATTATGCTTGCAGGACGTAAATGGTTACAAGAATAGTTACTTCGCCTTCCCATATTTTTAAACAAAACGCTGTAGTGTGTACTCACTATAATTAGCCAGTAATAATCTATTTAATTCACCAAAACATTCAAGAACTGATTACGGTAAACTCTGTCCCGAATGAAATCCCACCTTAATACCTTTGATATGTTTCGAAAGGCGCTATCCATGATCGTAAATAAAATATAAAGTGATTGAAGTGCGCTTTCTATGCGCTACCGCATTTAAACTGTCCCATCCAGCAATATTTTTTTATTTTATTACAAAGATTATTGGAGACATCATCCTATACTAGATCTGCGCCATACAAATCCCTTTACTATGTCGCTTCGATTTAATGCGCGCTGTGAAATTTCTATATGATATTGATTTTATGGCTAATTTATATGAATATGGTTTGAATTTAAAATGTTAGCATTTTATTTTTATAGTAAGACGGAGGCCAAGACGTTTTATTTTAGTTCTGCTTAATCAATTTACATTCAAAAATGTCCTTTCTCTTGGCAAAGGGTTACACACTTCAATATGCTCATTAGAAGTACAGCCAGAACACTCCGCGGTGGTCTATTTACGGATAAAATGGTCTTGTTTCTTACAACTAGACAAATTTCACCCCTTCTTACAAATTATTAATTAGGTAGCAGTATGCTCAAGCGACCGTACAGTAATAAAAAATAATTCAGGCAAATTTAAAAGCTGCCTCCTATTGGTTATGATTGAAAGACTGTATTTTGTTAATTGGAATATTGCCAAATTCTCCGATAGTACAAGAGCGCAAAAGATATGCTAATTGGGCAGGAAAGAGTATTCACTTTTTGTACAATTTAATAACTCGACTATCCAATATTGCATTTACAAGTTATCTAGGCAACCTTTCTACAATGTTTTGTGTATGCCTATGCTAAGTTAATGTTTAGTTTGAGTTTGACTGACTATTAAGAACCTCACAGTTATTTTCTTGTATCTCATAAAGAAAATCAAACATTTTGATAACTTTGATTAGTATATTCTTTAATCTTGGGAACAAATAAGTTTTGTTATTGTAACCAGTTATATAGCGCGATAAATTCTTTTGGTACAACAGACTATTCCGTGGATCACTATGGATTTAGTTAATTTACTGTTGCCTATAAAATATGCCCCGTTAAAAAAACCTATGTATGAATATCATCAATAATTAGTGGACCTCCCATTGGTTTACGGCTTGAATATATATTTTGTAGTATTTAATATGTATATTAGCGCGTCGGTCGCGTGTCTGTCCGTACGTTACTCTAATGAGTTATTATTTACCGAAACTGTCATAGTTTGGTTGTTTACGAGCGGGCCGATGTCGCGCTCGGCTCACTCTCCACGCTTTATTATTGCCGTATTGTTTGAAATTAATGAGAGATAGATTGACTTTTTATTGCTATAACATACAACAAACTTTACAAACAACATTAAACGGAATTGATGTTCGTTTTAGTTTACATATCTTTAGAGTATATGGGCTTCGTTCATGACTAACTCGTATCGATATTAATGGAAATGAGATATTGTAGCAAACCAGCGTTTGCCCTCGACTCCGTCCGCGTGGATAAAAAAAACAAAAGTAAGTAGTCTATGTGTTCTTCCAGACTATCCTCTATATCTGTACCAAATTTCATTGGGATCCGTTCAGCAGTTTTGGCCACAAACTCTAACAAACATGCATCCATCTAAACTGCCGCATTTATAATATTAGTAAGATGTACGAGTATCTAGTAAATTTTATGACTGTGATATTATTGATTTTGACTATAGGTTTCAAGTTCAAGAAAGGCTGACGGTTTGTTTGTGTTTCTCTACCATTTTTGGTCTTACACTGTTAGGACTAAAATTTCGAGAATTGTGAATAAATTCGAACGAAGTCGAAGGCACTTGTTAGTCTAATCTAAAGTATATTAATAAGAGATGAAGAATTTAACTTTTAATTTTCAGTCAATCCTATCCATCGTTCGGAGTTACTCTGAATACGTAATATTTATAAAAATCAATATTTTTTTAATTAAACTCGTAAACTGTTTGTTTATCAATAAACATTCAAATTATTAATTAAAACGTTTAGATTTGTCCTTAAGTTGATGACAAATTAAACGGTTTGATTTGATTAGACAATTTAAAATTTCAACACGGTAGTTATAAATAAAATATTTTTATATTAATACAAAATAGACTTTATGCTGATCAGTATTAATGGAAAAATCCGTTTCTATACGTTGTTATACATTTTAGGACGACCTATTCTACCAAAACAACTATCGGCTGACATTAACACTGCTTTTTGGCGGGAAACATTTTAACAGTTCCTGCTATTCGTGATAAGATTCAATTTAGTTTACTACAATAACATAATATTGAAAATTAGTTAATAAAAATATGTTAAATAGGCTTTATGTCGGAGAACAATTTGTCGAAAGTGGACAGGGCCGAACTGAGGGAATGAGCAAAGTCCCCGGTCCGGCCCCGTTCGGTTTATTAGCCAATTAGAAGAGCCGCCTACATATCGATTCGTTTGCATACCATTAGCTTTATTTACAATTTTATGTGAGCATTTTGGAGCCATTCGTCTCGAATGTAATTTACTGGCTTCGAGCCTCGCGGCGGTGTTAGCTCTTTATAACTATGGTGACCACATTTCCACTTTATAAGCGAACAATCCTAATGTAAAAAATAATTTTAAACATTCATCTACGATTGTTTACACTAGTTGCCTTATCTGTAAAGGTCGCATCGCATGGTATTGTAAATAAAAATTGTAATTAAAAACGTTGGAAGAAATTTTGGAAATTATTCAAACGTATATATTTAAAAGACTTAAACATTATGGTACTCATAAAAAAAAGTTAAAACATGAACATATAATAGTAATGCTATACGCATCTTGTTTGTTTTTTTTAATATAATGATTCCATCTAGTTATTATCTTGATTTGATTTCAAGACTAGAAACTGTGCAATTATATACAATATTCTTTATTTTGTTAAACGCATGGTGTCCGTAGTCATAGAGCGCGTCGCTAATGAGCTAGCGATGATACATTAAATCAATGGAGATCCGGAGTCTATAGATGTCCCCTTATGGCCAGACACACTCTGCCATTGGTAAATTGCAAATTACGTTTAACATTAGACTGAATTATTGTTGTTCCGAGTGTTTATATACTAGATACATATGTATGGTATAACGGTCTGCTTGCAATTAATTTGACATTATGATTATGTATCATTGATAAGTATAAATGTTAGAGTACGCTGTTTTTAAATAATATAACGATGTGTGTGTTTTTGTCATTTCAATCATCATCTCCCCTGCCTTATCCTACTCCCGTAGGGTCGGCGCACCAGGTTTTCGTCCTCCAAAGCACTCTATCATCCGTCATCTCAGTCATCACTCCCTTCTTGATCATGTCACCTTTCACGCAATCCATCCATCTCTTTCTAGGTTTACCTCTACCGGTGTACCCCTCCACATTCATAACTAACGTCCGTCTTGTTACATGCGATTCATCCCTTCTCATAACATGCCCATACCACTCTAACCTTTTACTCCTTATTTTCTCAACCACTGGGGCTACTCTCAAACTTCCTCTAATATACTCATTTCGTATCTTATCCAATCGTGTTACCCCACACATCCATCTTAACATTCGCATTTCCGACACATGTATTCATGTTTTTGTCATTTCAATGTAATACTAAAAATTTTGTTAAACATCTAAATAATAAATGTTATATTTATTACACAGCGCATGTTGTTTTTATCAACAAGTTGTTTCTCAATAATAATCATTACAAATAAACGTTACGTTAAATGAGTGAAATGCATTTATCGACTCGAGTTACCTTAACGATCTAATTATTCGTTTAGACATATTGACAAACGACAGTCTAATGTTGTTTTATTGTTAATGCATCGAATATTTATCTGTGCTCGGGCGTCGTATCGGGAAATGTTTCCAAAACGAACCTATCTCCTAAATGAATCGTTAAAAAACTAAGTTAATAATTACCGACATTCAGTTTTCGATATACAAGTGTTTCAATTTAATGGTGTCGATTCCATAAGTTCCCGATGAATATTCGATTCTATCGATGTCAGAGTTCGGCGGTAAATCAGCGGCGAGCGTCGATAGCGCAGCGGCCGAGCATAGAGTCACAGAGGAATGCGCGACGACGCCGCACAGACAAATGTACGGAGCTGGCGCGTTTTAATTCCCCGTGTGTGCCCGCGTGCCCGCGGAGAGCGAGGAGAAATCCCAAAATGTCACTTTAAATAATCGTGTTCATTAGTAAACATTTAAGACAAGCATTAGGAGCGCTGGGTGCCGGCGCCCGATCCCTATCGCGCGCACGCATCTATCGCCGTCGCCCGCGCTCGCCGCCGCCGCCGCGCGCACGACAGAGAGGTGCGCGCGTTAAATAAGGGATAGAGGTGTCTCGGCGATTCTATCGATTGAACATAGGGGTACTAATTAAGAGGCCGGCCGCATATCGATAGCCCCCGGACCGATACTCTTGTATGTTGCAATCAAGACGTACGCATAACAAGCGGGGGCCGATTCGGGACGTTTCAATCGATATTTGTCCGAAGTCACCCGCGGATACGACCCTGGCGCCGCGGCTCGGACACGGCGACCCGCCGCGCACTAATTGGTGGTAATTTTTTTAATTGTTATGCTCATTGTATTTTCCCTATTCGGTAATTTGTCGAGATGATTTTTTTCCTACTCAGACGATTAAACGGCCCCATTGGTCATAGTTAACGCGCTCCACGTTTCGTTTATCTTTATATCTTTATCTACAAAAGTTTTGTAACGCCCGATAATTACAAGTAAAGCAAAATAAAATATACATTTTATTGGGATAAGAATAAAAGAACGTTTATAGATTATCTCCGGCTTTGGCCCGATGTTTATTTAAATTCGGCTTCGATCTTTATTTACTTTTCTTTACTTTGGTCACGTTAAGGTTTCATATATTACCGTTAGGCGCAAACTGGTCGATTGTTATATGGAAAATGAAAATTAGCAACTCTTTTAGTATATTAAACGACAGTTCAAAGCGTTTATTTTTAATTAAATTTTAAATACGTTTACTAAGCGTAGAATGTCAAAAAAAGTAGATAAATTACGTAATAATTTCACCACTGATGGGGATGATAGACGATGTTGTAAGCTATAACTCCAAATACTGCAACTTTTAACATGCACCGAAACGAATTCTTGCGCTATAAAAACGTAAAGGTTAACGAAGTTGATTGACAAATTAATAAACGCGCCTATAATAATTATTAAATTAAATAATTGAAACATTTATAATCAAAAATTATTAATTGACATGCAATTATTTAATTAGGCGCAAGATAACGGCTAACTTAATTAATAATTAGTTAATGTCATAATCCCAAGTTGGGCGCGTGCTGCGATCCGAACGGGTCCCGACCAATGATTTTATATCATCATTGAGTTTGTTTTTGTTTAATTGTGTAAAGTATCATTTGCATAAATATTTAGAGGCAATTCGTTAATAGCCTGCTACATTCCAAGATGTACCGTGAAGGTTTTAACCAAGGCGTTACGGTGGAACACGAGTAAAACACACAGAAAAATGCAAAGTTCTTTTAAAGAAAAAAATTGCTATTAAAATTACATTAATTACTACATATTGAAAAGCAGATAAATTTGTATTTTTAATTCTGCACAAATTATCTAAACATTTCGACTTACGACTATTTACATGGGAGCCTTCTAATCTTCGTATCTCACTCCGGATACTCGTGGGTAGGCCAATGTTACCCAGGTGCTGGTGGTCTTCGGCTCGGCTCGGATATCACGGATTAGAAGGCGCCTGTTAATTGCTCTAACTGAGCTAATTACCGCGCCCGTTGCGTTTGATATCTTCATACGTTGTTGCGACGGATGAGATGAATAATCGTATCTTTATTGTTGCTTTTATGAGATCCTGGTACTTGCAATTGTGTTTTCGATGTATTTACGTATTAAGTGTAGAGAATTCTCTAGTGTTAAATCAAATCGAAATCAGATGCGTACGGTAATATTTTATTTTATAGCCGTTTGTGATCACAATCTGTTGGCGCACCTTTTACGGCGCGTTGTTTGTCTGTCTGTCGCATCTGGTGTGGAGGGCGTTTAAGGTGCTGATTGCGATTGCTGAGCCACATGGGGATATTGATCCTAAGAACAGATAATCGTCATTGTTCAAACGACCGCGATGGGGTTATACACGCCTGGTAGTTTATGTGTGATCGTGTTTACCTTATTTTGGACTTAAATTTTTTAGATGAACATCGACGCGGGCTAATACAC
This sequence comes from Papilio protenor, assembly GCA_029286645.1. Classification (NCBI taxonomy): domain Eukaryota; kingdom Metazoa; phylum Arthropoda; class Insecta; order Lepidoptera; family Papilionidae; genus Papilio; species Papilio protenor. The sequence goes on from JAGSMZ010000012.1 coordinate 406,512, forward strand.
AGCTAATCTTGTTTAATCATAGACATTACGAGTGTATTATTAGAGGCCGATGGGTGATGGGATTCGCCGCGTCACAAGTATTATCGATATATTATAATAGCGATGTATTTTAAACGAGGTTGACACAAGCATCGATATTTTCGAATCAATTCAAAGAGATTATGTAGGGATTTTCTATCTCATACATTTATAATGAAACGAAACCTTTTAGACGCTCCAGAATGAAGTAAATTCTTTAGAAGTTTTGGATTTTAGTAATAATATTAGTGGATATATGTGTCTTCGAGACAAGTGTTATTTATATTTTCTATGATGCGAATTGATCGATGTTTTGATAGATGTTAGAAATTACATTTAATTTTCAGTTTAAATTTTTTAGATGAACATCGACGCGGGCTAATACACAGCTAATCTTGTTTAATCATAGACATTACGAGTGTATTATTAGAGGCCGATGGGTGATGGGATTCGCCGCGTCACAAGTATTATCGATATATTATAATAGCGATGTATTTTAAACGAGGTTGACACAAGCATCGATATTTTCGAATCAATTCAAAGAGATTATGTAGGGATTTTCTATCTCATACATTTATAATGAAACGAAACCTTTTAGACGCTCCAGAATGAAGTAAATTCTTTAGAAGTTTTGGATTTTAGTAATAATATTAGTGGTTATATTTATATCCTCAAGACAAGTGTTATTTATATTTTCTATGATGCGAATTGATCGATGTTTTGATAGATGTTAGAAATTACATTTAATTTTCAGTTTAAATTTTTTAGATGAACATCGACGCGGGCTAATACACAGCTAATCTTGTTTAATCATAGACATTACGAGTGTATTATTAGAGGCCGATGGGTGATGGGATTCGCCGCGTCACAAGTATTATCGATATATTATAATAGCGATGTATTTTAAACGAGGTTGACACAAGCATCGATATTTTCGAATCAATTCAAAGAGATTATGTAGGGATTTTCTATCTCATACATTTATAATGAAACGAAACCTTTTAGACGCTCCAGAATGAAGTAAATTCTTTAGAAGTTTTGGATTTTAGTAATAATATTAGTGGTTATATTTATATCCTCAAGACAAGTGTTATTTATATTTTCTATGATGCGAATTGATCGATGTTTTGATAGATGTTAGAAATTACATTTAATTTTCAGTTTAAATTTTTTAGATGAACATCGACGCGGGCTAATACACAGCTAATCTTGTTTAATCATAGACATTACGAGTGTATTATTAGAGGCCGATGGGTGATGGGATTCGCCGCGTCACAAGTATTATCGATATATTATAATAGCGATGTATTTTAAACGAGGTTGACACAAGCATCGATATTTTCGAATCAATTCAAAGAGATTATGTAGGGATTTTCTATCTCATACATTTATAATGAAACGAAACCTTTTAGACGCTCCAGAATGAAGTAAATTCTTTAGAAGTTTTGGATTTTAGTAATAATATTAGTGGTTATATTTATATCCTCAAGACAAGTGTTATTTATATTTTCTATGATGCGAATTGATCGATGAATTTTGATAGATGTTAGAAATTACATTTAATTTTCAGTTTAAATTTTTAAGTAAAAACCGAACAAATTTATTACTCATTAAAATGCGTTCCGTGATCTTAAGTTTATCGGTTGGACAGTAATTTAACGATCGAACATCTTAATTTCATCGACAAATGTATCGATAAGAGCCATCAATCAGTCGAAGTGTGGACGGATGAAGACATCAGCGGTAATAACAGACTGTGAGACGGATTTATTAGCTCAATAACGCTGTTATAACTGTTATAACGCTAATGGCTTGATTAGTTGATAATTATAAACAGCAATGGAACGATAATTCGCGCCATTTCCGAATGGAACGGTTTTTATACGGAGAGTGAGGGCGGGGTTGGATATTATAACCTACAATTATGTGAGATTTACGTGTTACATATACAACGTTACTTGTAATTTATAATTAAATAGATTTGAGATGTAATTTCTTATCCTTATTATACTTTCGAAATTGAATAAAGTAATGCTTTGTGAATATCTGGTGAAGTTAATATTCCTATTTACGAGTCAAAAACAGTCTTCTTATTAATCTAGGGTTATAGGGCTTTATTCCGTATAGGTAAGTATTAATATATTTTGTACATTAACTGAAATTTTATAATAATACTCTTGAATCCGTTATGTTAGTTCTAACACTTAAATAAATGTTAGTTAACATTTGACACGCACTTTAATATAAATAATGTGTGTCGATTAAATCGATATGAGAGTCATGAATAACGAGTAATTACACGAACTTAGAATCGATAACACGTATTAAAATCGATATATAATTATCGATAACTCGTACAGTTGTAACGAGTGTGTATTAATGGAGCGATTTTATTCATCGCGTGATCTCAGTTAACGAGTTTTTGGTACGGTTTTAATGTAAAATGTATGAACTAGCGATAAAAGAGAGGATCGTATATGGGTCTGCGATTCAATATTTAAATTCTGAATATTCATTTATGATGATGTTCATCAAAATTCTGTCTAACATGCCAAATTAATCGCATACTATACAATCAGTTTTATCTAAACAATATAAAAGAATACAACAATTATAAAAATAAATTGACACTATTTAATTTACTTTTTTTGCGATTAATCTGTCTGTCCGTATCCTTATCTATGTATTATATATCTGATAGAAGTTATGCGTTCGGTCGGTTGTTTATTAAACTCCACTTGCAGATATACTGCGGCACTTTGAGTATCCGCCTCGCCATCCGCCTCGTAACCTTAATTTATTTGAAAAATTAATAAAGAACAGAGTTTCTTATGTTTTAGAAGTAAAAAGCCTACATTAATAACACGACAACAAGAATAATCATAAAATATCAATTTGAATGTCAAATAAGATAACCGCGCGTTTCGAATTCCACAGATACAATATGGCGTCAGTTTAATTTTTTTAAGGCAAAAGTTTTCTGTCATTCTGCTCGTAAATTACCTTCGCGGGATGTTACCGATATTTTATTGATAAATGTTTTTGATTATTTTATATTTCAAATAACGTGATTAATATTTCTTTATAAGTTCGATAGAAGCGTATTATTATAATTTAGAAGTATAGTGTACTGGTTCTTGTGGCTTAGCATGTCTATTTTAATTTTAAATGATCTTTGGTATGCACGTTTGATTTATTGCGGGCGGTTTCTGATTTATGACATTAATCATTGGAATTAATCATTCAGACGATTTTTTTTATTAATTTAATGTAGTATTTCACATCAAAATTAAAAGATAAACCTAATTATCGGAAATTGTAAGGTTGGCAATGAATTTTAAGTGTGATTTTGTCGCATTGTAATGCAAAAATTAAAACCAAAAATGAGGTTGTATGTCGCAGTAAGCACAAGCAGCGAGCAGACAGTGCGTAAGTTACGGCCGATATCTGGTGATCTGTGAAACACAAGGCGGCCCCGCGGGTCGTCTGCCCCTAACGGCCCCAAATTATTGTTATTGCCACCAAACTAATGTAATTATTTTACCTTAAAGAACAGAGTTTCTTATGTTTTAGAAGTAAAAAGCCTACATTAATAACACGACAACAAGAATAATCATAAAATATCAATTTGAATGTCAAATAAGATAACCGCGCGTTTCGAATTCCACAGATACAATATGGCGTCAGTTTAATTTTTTTAAGGCAAAAGTTTTCTGTCATTCTGCTCGTAAATTACCTTCGCGGGATGTTACCGATATTTTATTGATAAATGTTTTTGATTATTTTATATTTCAAATAACGTGATTAATATTTCTTTATAAGTTCGATAGAAGCGTATTATTATAATTTAGAAGTATAGTGTACTGGTTCTTGTGGCTTAGCATGTCTATTTTAATTTTAAATGATCTTTGGTATGCACGTTTGATTTATTGCGGGCGGTTTCTGATTTATGACATTAATCATTGGAATTAATCATTCAGACGATTTTTTTTATTTAGAAACTCGATAACTTAACACCATCAGAGAGATATTGAACGAATTATTGTACAATTTATTTAGTTCCTAATATTTAATTGCGATTACAATATAAATTGTTATTAGTGGATATATTTTCGAATTATTGATAAATATTATTGATACTGCTTGTAATAAAAATGAAAATTAAAATCTTTTTATTCCCTAAGGTAATATCAAAGAGATGACAAAACCAAAAATGAGGTTGTATGTCGCAGTAAGCACAAGCAGCGAGCAGACAGTGCGTAAGTTACGGCCGATATCTGGTGATCTGTGAAACACAAGGCGGCCCCGCGGGTCGTCTGCCCTTAACGGCCCCAAATTATTGTTATTGCCACCAAACTAATGTAATTATTTTACCTTAAAGAACAGCAGCAAAATGGAGTCGACTGTTTTATTTTAATTCATAACTTGCGATTTATTTTTTTTATTAATTTAATGTAGTATTTCACATCAAAATTAAAAGATAAACCTAATTATCGGAAATTGTAAGGTTGGCAATGAATTTTAAGTGTGATTTTGTCGCATTGTAATGCAAAAATTAAAACCAAAAATGTCATAAAACTATAAATTATTTAAATGCTAGTATCATGCTAGTAATGAAATAACGATAAATTGATGTATATTTAATAAATAAATATGTAAGATATATATTACACTTCAATTACTGTCCTTGTGATATTCGCAATTGAAAAGCGTAAGCAATATTTATGGACAAATTATTCTAATTAAATTAAAAATAATAATACTATTGAGTAAGTACTCTATACCATTAAAATAAATACATTCCGTAACCTTGCTTAACAATGCGTGACAATTGCAAATAAAAAAAAAACATTTATTTTAATAAAAATTTATCGTTCATGCTCTTACCGGCCAGTGTTGAATCTGTTTACATTTAAACCAAAGACAATGTAAATGACATTCGATATATTCTATTAGCATATACAGTTGTCCAGCCACTAGAGTTGGGCATTTGCCTAATTTATGCCACCGCTGGGCTTGGGCCGGGCGTCCCGTGGGAGCTCCGCGGGAACTCCTGCAGATTTATAGGGACGAGCGAGTGGCGGGTTTTATTGTCTCTGGCCGATAATGTCGCCATTAAACTTTCTTATTATTTATTAATAGATCAGAGACTTGCTATGCGCCGAGAATTCTTGTAACCGGAGTACCGATGTTTCGGTTTTACGTAACGTAATAATTTCCAATGTGAGTTGTTTTTAATTAACTATTTCGTCTGATATGTATTGATATGGCGTTATAAATTTTATTTCGAAGTGTTTTTATTTGTTTGTAAACTGAGCTTTCATTTTATTGTTTACGAAACATCTTTTTCGGATACGATATAGATGATTTATGTTGATAATAAATGTCCACAAAACCGTTGCCGCAGATATTATACTCGTATGGTGGAGAGGCCAAAATAAAATTATTAAGAAGATTATTAATATGTTCACTTAGTATTTAGTCATTCATCAATACATTTTACCGATAATTTTATAAAAAATAAAGTTTAATTTAGAACAAGTAACCGAAACAAAGGCGAATGTGAACTATGGCTAAAATATTTAGATATGACAATAACAACGAAACATTCATATGTAGGTCGGTGTCATTTAGACGTAGTTTCAGATGATTTATCGAGGAATTGCCTTAAGCCAGTAAAAATTCCGTTTACCCTAATTGACGACCTGTTCACCTTTCACTAAGATGTACAGTTTCTAGATGTGTCAGCACCAAACTTGATTGAACCGATTTGTCATTCTTTATGTAAAACATTTTCATTCAAAATTAAAAACTCAACACATTGCTAGGCTGCATATTATTTATTTTACCTTTCTCTTTATAATTTTATATTTTTTATTTCTTTACATTTTCCGCTATCTTCTATTTTCTATCCTTTTTACATGTCACATCCAGTAGTTGTCATAGTGTCGGTGGCGAGGTCGCGTGTGAAATGCCACGCTCGTGACGCTCCCGACTCGTTACTCTAATATCGAGCGCATCCTCGACAGCGCCACTACCAATAGTATTTACCACTAATTGGCCAAATCACTGACAGACAAGGACATGAAGACTATTTACAAGACATTAAATAGACAAATGATTTAACATACGAAATAGTTTATATTCCTAGGATGAATCGGTTCGGTTTTCATTGTTTGTGATTCGCATTCTCTTTATCAATAGTTGAAACTAAATATTTGGTTGGCGTTGTAATACAAAGACTGGTCTATAAATTGGCAACTCCACAAGTGAGCAGTTAAAAGTTGTCGAATTGCAGTTAAATGGCGAAGTATTTGATATGCAGTTTTACAGCGTTTAAACTAAAAATTATAAAAATTATTAATACATTCTGTGTGGATAGATATCATAAGCCGATTTCTGAAAAAGAAAACAAAATTGAAATAGGGTAGATCAGACAGTTTCCGACCAGGGGGGAGTTACGGTCCACTTAAGACAAAAACGTATGTTTTGGAGCTCGTATGGAAATTAATTGAAAGTAAACCACAAGAAACATATGCTACAACTAATATTCTCAAATTTGATATCTAAATTAGTAATAGAAAATATAAATTTGAAAAGCCACGGGTGATCTAAATATATCAGGCGCGAAGCTGATAAAAATTGTTAATTTCTTATCACTTTTGTTAAGGACAGCTTTTTTTAAATATTGAAGTTTGTTTACTTATTCAATTTTAATGTGCTTTCTTATCATTTTGTCTAATAGAAGAGATGTTCTAGTATCTATTTATGTGGATATTACAACGATTATTATTTTCGTAAGGCTTAAAATATAGTGGACTACTACTGTCTTAAAGCTTGTATGGGAGTACAGTTATGGCCATAGCACTTTACAGTTATGGACCTAGGCCGAGATACAGTTTCGGTCCACCCAAACTTCATATTGTTCCCTTTTTCTTAAAGGGATGGGTAATTTATTTTATGAAATTTCCGAAAAAAAAATATCGAAACAAATCTTAAATAGATTGTTTATTGAACTTTCATTGCTTTGTTACTTAAAAATTGTAAAAGTCTTATGGAGACTAGAAGGAAGGAAAATAAAACGCGTTTTTAGTAAGATAGTCTTATAGTTTGTGATCCTACGAACATAATCAAAATATAAAAAAAATAAAGGCATCTAACAGAAAGTTTACTTTTTCTACGTGATCTCACTTTTTGATACTACATTAATTTCCCAAAGAACATTATTAGAAAAGGACGCAGAAAAAATGCTATTTCCTGAAAGTTAAGAAATAACTATATGTAAAACAGCTATCCAAATTATTATTGAAAAAAGGTGTATGATTGAAACAATAAAATTTCAGCAATTTACACGAATATTTCGATTTGCATTCTATTCTAGAGACCCGTAATATTAATATCCTTGATAATACTAATAGGACTTTTTTGTGTGTTCTTTATATTAAAATGGTAATTCAAATTATTTTGATTAGTTTCTGATTTTATATAAATAAATTTTACTGTTCAAAAAGGCAAGACAAATGACAAATAATAATCATTTTATAACTATTATAGTCATATAAAGGTGGACCGTAACTGTACCCCAGAGGTGGTCCATAACTGTCTCGGGTGGACCGAAACTGTGCTTTTAGGGGTTTAATTTTAATTGACTAATATTTTTATATTTGATAAAATACTCTGTCTAAAATGTTTATGTTCGTGTAAACAAAATATTTACGTTTAATAAAAACATGCTTTCATCTATTTTACTCTTCAATAATGATAATTACGAAGAATTTTGTGACTCAATCTGCAAAGTGGACCGTAACTATCTGATCTACCCTAAGTCAGATTCGTTTTTGTTTTACGACGATTAGATTATTTATAGAAAGTTCGGTTGACACTTCGTCAGTATCTGTTGATGAATTAAGTATTCATAAATTAAATCGATTATTTTCCGTCTCGATTAAAAAACGATTTCATATTCGAAGCTCTAGTTAAACTCTATTGACAGGATAAACGTGACAGCAAAACTTCGAATGCTTGCGATTGTTAGATCTGCTTCTCAATGCGGTTTGTAATAAACAAATATGCAAAAGTGAACCTTATTCAATTTCCAAATAGGGTTGAGGTCTTATCGCTCTATTTATGTAGCGGCAAAGTTAAGTTGTCAATTTGGTTGTTAGATCTCGTAATGGCAGATAATTGTCATCGTGGTGACTCGCCCCCATTCCAGTAACAATTTATGAGTATATTTCGATCACGAGCGCTAAGTAATTGCTAAAAGATGGTCCCTTTCCTCCCCCCTCACACGGTACGACCCTTTTGTGGCCTAAAGTACTTCGGTTTTGATTTCAAACAGTTCTTATAAACGTTAGATTGATAAAGCATTTTCTATTCAAACCTTGGAAAAAGCTTTTTACCAAAGAAACATTTAAAAAGTGGAATTAAAAAAGTTAATTTTAGAGTCCTTGCAACATTTTTATTTTGTAAAATAATGAAAAAACTCGCTGGAAAGTAAAATGCAAATGGGATCTGGTTAAGGGTATATAAATATTTTGTCGATGACTTAATAAATGGCCCGCGCACTGGGTGAACCACAAATCGGAGCCGTGAGACGATTTTCCTATAACCGCTTCGACCATGATAAACATAGTGTACCTAACACATAGACATTAATGTAAAACTAAAACACTGTTCGTTATACATTGCTTTTAATTATTGAGTTTTGTTTTATCTCTATTAATATTCTATTATCGTAGGTGTTCGTCAACATCGGTAAAAAAATAAACGAGTACTGATCTCTTTTTTGCGAATTTGCTCATTGCTTGACAAAGCGCAGAAGTTGAAAAAATCACTTCTTAATTATACTAATATTATAAATGCGAAAGTTTAGATGGATGGATGTTTGTTAGAGTTTGTAGCCTAAACGACTGAACGGATTTCGATGAAATTTGGTACAAATGTAGAGGATAGTATCACTCACTTTTGTTTTTCTTTATTTCACGCGGACGGAGTCGAGGGCAAAAGCTAGTGGTTAATAAAGTATAGTTACGACTCTTTTCATACCATAGCAGTTTAACTTTTAACAATATCAATCACCTATTTCATTAATCAGGTTGGTTTTAAAAAATAATTTATGGCGCAAGCTCTGTATTCAAGTTACTCTGTGGGCAATCTCATTACGATGTGCCGGTAACGTGGTCGTAATGCGAGCGATCAGTCAACAAGCGCACAGCACCTCAGCCCGCGGCTGTTCATACTCCTAGTCTACTCTTTATTAAGTTGTCAACGAGCTGGGTCGAAGGTTGAACTGTATTATGCTCTATCGTTTTACAAACAATGGATTCGAAACTGTTATAAATATATGGGATTTTTGTAATGGTCTTTTGTGCCGGATTTTTACTGTTTTGGTTACTTCTTTAATGTCGTTGAGAATCATTTCAATAAGGAAAAAAATTAACAGATTGCAACTTTTCTTTCTAACTCTCATTTTCGTTATACAGTTAGTTTGTTAAAGTATAGAGAAAGATACTTCTTTTGCAATTCCGTTGAAAGGTTACAATAATGGAAATCTGTCTAAAGATGTGCTATCTAACCTGGTACACGATGTCAGCTTGCCCTTTGTTTTTATTGTCTGCAAACCATTTCGGGCAAACGGTGCCTGTCGCTGGTCGACTGTCGCGGCGGTAATATTACAACAAAAATTTATCATTTATCTATTACCACGCTAATCTTAAAGTGCAGCGATGTGACACGATCATAAAAGGAATTATTAAGACATTAATAATTATAATGTTTCTACAAAGTTCTAACAAAGATCTTGTTTAATGTTAACCTTAGATCCTGATTGCATATGGTTTAAACCTTTGACATTCATCAAAAAAAGTATAACCTCAATGGTCAAAATAATAGTTAATTGCTTGTGTGGTGATAGTTAAAGTAATTTGTACTACAATTTTCGACGATATTCCCAATTAAGAGATATAAAAATCGAATTTATGATAGAGTTATGATACGAATTGATTGTAGTGGTGTAGCGTGCGCAGGGCGCGGAATATTAATCGTTATAAAAATATTCGTGTGCGAGCGATTTGCAAAAAATTATAATTGTTGATGTTCATCAAGTTGGGCCGTGAAAGTAAATCGTTATTTATTAATCGATTGCTAGAGATTCGCACACATTCTCCACAAACATGAGAATTAATAACACATTTTTTATTTTTTATGTATAGAATGCTCGTCAAGTCGAGAATAAAAAAGGTTATATATATACTTTTATATATTCATTTTCATATAATTTGTCTACTTTAGTTGCAGTTTATTGCTACTAACATACAAACACATCGCTATCTAAGAATCTCCGGGTATGGTTCAAGCAGCACGTGAGGGCTCGCGTGGGCGCAGCCCCGAGGGCCTAGGTTCGATAGCATCTCGATTAAGCACGTTTGTTTTACTGATTAAAATTATTTTATTACGACTTTGAATTAGTAATAAATTTTCGAAAGGCCTTAATTTAATTACAAGGTTTATTAAAACAAATAATTGTAACGATTACATAGAGGTAATCAGTGATTACAAATAAGTGTGGGAGTACACAGGTAGAGGTAGACCTAGAAAGAGATGGATGGATTGCGTTAAAGGTGTCAAGAAAAGAGACGTCGGAGATTAAGACAGTAGGATAAGGACGGGATAATGCTCCTAATAATTAAGGTAACCAGTAATTACACAAATAGCTTCGTTTCGTAAAACATTTCTACACATACATGTTGGTTACAAGTAATTTTAACATCTCATTTTAGCATTCTAATAATTCGACAGTAAATGTTGAGTCGAACAATTACTGTACAGTATAAAGAAATATTATTGTTTGAGTGTGTAAAGTGAAAACACGAAGTTGCAGTAGTACTCTGTCGCTGCTACTGGTGTGTAATTTTAAACATTAAGAATAACTCGAAGTAGTGCTTCGCAATTATATAATAAAAGTGATTATCCCACTTGAGTGTAGGCATAAATGGTGGTGCCATCTTGCGAACAGCGTACATAAACAAGTAATAAATTGCACAAACAAAGATTTCATAAACATACCAGTGTGGCTATGTTTAGCTGGTGTGATATGGGTGTTTAAGCGGTGCTCGAGGGACCACCCATCAAAGTAACAGTTCCTCGCAGACGTGTTAATTAGCTCGCAGCGGATATCGTAATAACCGATCACTATGAGAACGCTCTCCTCACTATTCACTATAAACGGTTATCACGTAAAATGTCTGTTACGCCGCACTCAGGGTTATTGTTGCTTTCTTAAACAGTCGATTAATATTGACTTTTCATGAAAAATCTACATTAAGTGGTTCCTTTAGTGATCGCTTAGCGTTTCTTTATTTGATAATTAGTCTTTTAAGTTTAATATGTAGTCATTTAAGGAAAATTGTTTCTAAGAATTGCTACAAAGTCTACATCTATCGCACGCCATCTGGTGGCCGAAGATTACAAGTTTTTATTTTAATTTGAAATTTTCAGGTACCTTTTCCTTTGATATACATACAGCTTTAAAATGAATGATCGACCGCCCAAGTTTGTAGATTTAAGTATTTAAAATGAGTATCGATTTTACGTTCCGTGTAATTTGAAATGCGTGCAGTTAGTTAGAGTACAGTTTATTGCAAGAAAATATACGATACAACTAAAGATTCTGAAGTATAATAATTCATTTTACTATTTCCTCTCATTATTCAAATTTATTGTAACATAGAAATCCTACTTTAAAACATTGTCTTATCATATGATAACTTTAATTACAGTGGTTGTATCAAAATAAACTAAAACCGTAAAATATTTACAGCTTGACTTGACATATGCTTAAGACAGTTTTTAAGAAAAACATGATTAAGTATTGTTGCGTTATAACTTATGTGTACAATGTTAACGCTACGATTCCCCGATGTAGTGCATAAGCTACAGTTAATAACATGTTAACATAAGTCAAGCTTAAGTAATCCGGTGCTGACACGAACAAGCTAATAGAGTAGAACGTAAGTTAAGTGTTAAGTATGATGTTTAATTAAGCTCTGCGAGTTGTAGGTAATGAGGTGCGTACACTTGAAGGGCTCTAAGTGGCGAGTCCGGCCCTGCACCTCGCTCGTACTAATTAACCGGTGATTTTGATAAATGGTGGAGACGGGCCTGTAGCGGTGCCAATGGCTTAACTGTTACTGCGGCAATTGATTAAGTCATGTACAAACTGTCTGTTTAATGTTTTACACGTTTTAAATTGTACAGTTGTTGAATAAACAGGGTTTATAGTATCTAAAGAGATCAAATCTGAAAAGTTGTTGAATTATTTTTGAAAAACCTTGTTATTCACTGAAATATACGTTGTTAAGACAAGAGCCTCTTTGTTTCTTTTCTTTAGTTCCTTTTGATAATATGTGTTAGGACAGTTTATATTTAAATGACATGTATTCATAGATTTGTATGTTTTTGTTCTAAATCTATACTCATATTATAAAGAGGAAAGATTTGATTTTTTGGATTTTTTAAGTATTGAAATAACTCAAAATCTACTGAACCGATTTCAAAGATTCTTGCACCATTAAAAAGCTACGTTACCAGTGACATAGGCTATATTTTTACTATTTTTTTTAATTTCACTTGGACGAAGTCGCGATCAACAGCTAGTATACATATAAAGTGGTTCGATGTGGTAGCAATAATTACATTCAAACAGCACCAGGCGTTAGTTAATTAATCATATTTTTGAGATCAGTTCGCAATCATTAATATCAAAGTTTAAATTTAATATCGTCCGTGCGTGTATCGGCATTTCATCTCATTACAAATGGCGGCAGTCCGCGACATCGACGTGTTAATGCTAATCAACACAATATCCGGTTACATTTAAATAATTTAGAAAGTGTATCGAAATAACTAATTTATATTAACACAACAGTATCTCATATATCACGTATAAATAATAAATGTTCGTGTGACGTTTAATCCAAAGAAAAGATTGAAATCATGTGTCAGTTTCACAGTGTAACTGGACTATTCATATCAATATTTAATATTACTCCAAGAATTACAGTCTATTTATTTATTTATTTGTTTCTATAGGAATGCCAACAAAACATATTAAAATACATATACATACAGTGGTTTAAACTCAGTTAAAATATGAACATAAACATGTTTCATTTATAGATGTTTGGTTAAACTCGTGTTTAAACTCTTTGATAGCAGCAGATAAATATTATGGATGTTTTTGTTATAGGTTCCACCATAAGTATTTAACGCCAAACCGATTTTTTTTATTATTGGCTATATCACACTTTTCAAACCTAATAATCTTACTTCTTACTAATATAAATGCGAAAGTTTAGATGGATAGATGATTGTTAGAGTTTGTAGCCTAAACGGCTGAACGAATCTTGATGAAATTTGGCATAGATGTAGAGCATAGTCTGGAAGAACACATAGGGTACTTACTTCTGCTTTATTTTACTTCGCGGACGGAGTCGCGGGGGATAGCTAGTTTTTCAATAACCATGATATGTCAAAAGTCCGCACCGACCGCTAGTCACGGTATAAAAGGGTTAAATAACTTCATAAGAAGAGAATGGACGTCTATTTTAGTTAAACATATGGTGATAAAATTCTAGAAAGGCTTTGAACAAAATTATAAACTCATTTGCATAACAAAACGTTCCAAATCGCTGTTAATGTCAATTTTTGTGTTCCAAACGATCATTTATTCATGTTATTACACCATTTACATTAATATGTCTCAAGGTATCAGATTTCACTATGAAAAAAGTAATCAAATCAATATTATATCGTATTTAAATGAATAATTATAATAAAGCATGAAATGATCAGAGCGAAGTGATCTCAATGTAGATAACAAGGATATAATTTGAAATAAATTACCTCAATTATCTTTTTGAGAAAAAGTAGATCAAATCCAATTATTTTTATAAAGAAAGTAAAAACGTTAAAATAACAACAATTTTTATCCGTAACTCTTAGTCATTGCGACCTCGTATCCAGCTCTGTAGTTACTCAACCTGCAGGACTTCCAAAGCGTCTAAAATAGTCATACCGACAACTTACTGACTTTGGTAAGGCGAAAAGAATTTAGAGATCCTCTCCAGAGGTTTGTCTCCTAAAATAAACGAAATATTTATAGCTCCTACGTAAATTGTCGTAAGTTTCTATCGCAAATTTAGGAAGACAAAAAATATTAATAGTTACGCCGCATCAAACATAAAAATACTCAAAATAAAGTTCTTTTTAACGTTACCTTTAAAATAAAACAGAAATTAATATATCTCAAGTTATTTTTATAAGGTGCAAATTAAGAAATTGTGGGATACTATAATTTCCATAGGAGCTATCGATATTATTTACTAGCATTTCGCACACTGTCGCGCTAATCCGTAACCGTGTGACCACTTGTTTGTGTGATCTATGAGACATGTCTACATATCTCAGCGTCCAACCGCGTTCAACTACGTCCCGCCGCGTCCTGGCGAGCGCAATCTCATTATTTTTAAAACATAGCACACTTAATGCGCAATATTGCTGCAAAAAGTTGATATATCGCAAATACTGGCTGGAAAATTGCATATGAAGTTGCTGGCAAAAGGAGATATTACAGAAGTTAACGAAATGAGATTCTTAAAGTGAATAAGATTGCGAAATCCAAGATTTTTTTAACTTTATTAATATGATAATGTCTGCGATTTACTGAGATTGAATAACTGTTGCAGTACAGCGAAATTTAAAGAAATAAACTGTCAATACTTTAGATTTGCAAAAAACATTTGTCGAATTATATAAACATCTAACAATTTAGATTGGATACAAAATCAAACCCGAGACCAAAACTGCTACAACTCCTACCCGCTGCGCTTTCAGATCGTTATCATTATTTATTTAATAAATTTTGTAACTTTAACAAGCGCCGGTAAAAAGTACGAGCTGAGGGCAAACGTAATGGGCACCTGCGACAGGATTCCTCGCAACTAACTCGATTTATCACACGGTTTAATTCGAGTTTCAATGGTACGCAACCTATTTGTTAGTATTTTAATGTTTGAATTCATGGAATGGTTCGCTTTCGTACTAATTACTACGACTGTCTCGTGTACATTTTTATTGGTAGAATTAATATGGTAAAATTAATCTCACGAAGTTCAGTTTATTCATAAAAAACAACGACTAAAAATATATACAGCAATATAAATAACTAGCTTACGTCCGCGATCCGTCCACGTGGCATTAAATAAAAACAAAAGTGAGTAGCCTATGTGTTCTTCCAGATTATCCTCTACATCTATACCAAATTTCATCGAAATCCATTCAGCCGTTTGGGCTACAAACTCTAACAAACATCCATCCATCTAAACTTTCGCATTTATAATATTAGTATAGTGTGAATTGACTTAATCTTACAACAAATAAGTATTTGGTACATCTTTGCAGGAGTTACATGAGGTTTTCAGTTCTTTTTTTTTCCTAAAGCGAAGTGAAGATAGTCGATGTACTATAAATTCAGCTCTGTTCGCGCAGATCGTAAATACACGTAGATTGTTTTTCAATATTCGAGTGCACGCAACATAATTTAGGAGGTCTAATGCAAGAGGGTATTATGCTAGTGCTCGGGGCCTGCACTAGGTCTGCCGCTCGTGGGTTCTTCTAATTACGTATTCAACTATACAAAATGACCTATAACATGGCAGTTATTGTAAGTTGACTTTACTACTGTTACACAAGTCGTTTCCACTTGCGATAGCTGACGTAAAACTAAAGTGTCTAGATGTGGCTTAAGAATTAATATCAAATTTCGCTCGTATGTATGAATTCCGTTATTGACACTAGTACAGAGCCTCACGCTCACCGCCTTAATGGCTGGCATTTCGTAACGTCTAGGCAAAACTTACCATATAGCACAACCGCGTTGTTGAATGAATATCTTCAGTGGTCTTTCCAAAAAGTTCGTCCTAGGGTCCTTCTAGAAGAGCGTATTCCGTCCTCAAAGATTGGCATGCATCTGCAGTTCCTCTGGTATCCATGGTCGTCAGATCCATCAGGAAGCATTATTGCCACATCTAGTATATTTATATCGATGTATGAAGATGCTCGTGTCGCTTGGGTCAAGGCTCGCCGCTCACATGCGACTGCACCGCCTGCCTTGGTACCTACTAAACGCAATTCTACTAATATTATAAATGCGTTTGTATGTATGTTTGGTATTACTTTACTCCTGAACTGTTTAACAGAACTGGATGAAGTTGTAAAGACAGTCTGGAATAGCGTTTACGATTTTGATACAGTATTTTTCATTCTACGTTTAATTTTATATGGATGAAGTCACGAGCGACAACTAGTGTCTGCTAAACGCAACTCCACGTCTCTTGTATCCAACACGTTCTTGTGAAAATCTATAATTTCCATTTTAAGTACGTTTCGAAGCGAAGTGTCATCGCCGGGTAAGGATCTATTTTACAAATGCACTAGAAATGTTTATAGTGTTTTGTGGACGAAGTTATTTTTAGACAAGTGTTTGTTAGATAGCTTTGAAATTACATCTTAGTTGGTAGGATTAAAAGACTGTTTGTACTTTTTATGTCACTCATTTGATGAAAGTAGGAGGTTAACTCTTTGTGGATCATTTCCTCATTCCTAAAGGTTGTTACCTCTCATCTATTCTTGATCATCTCTCGTAGGGTGTTTCTCTACTTTGTCCGTTTTCCAGCGATGTAGATGATGTTGTCAAGCGAGATGTGTTTTTGTCAGAGTATAGAGTGGCGCCCTCTGGATATCTTTCTTTCGATTGTACTCATGATGGTAGATTTATGTAGGTTCGGCAGGTCGCCTAGCAACGAGGTTGCTAACCAATTACCATTAAAATATACTTTAGATAAAAAAGTTAATAATTTATTTCTTGTACATACGCAATATTTTAATGTAACCCTTATGTAAACCTTAAGTTAATATTAATGTACATATCACTTTACAAAAAAAGCTTAATTCTAAATTAATTCCATGAAAGTTAACAACCAATAGCGAATCGTGAATTACAAAAAAGGCGGCTTTAGAAATCACGCATTAGTTCTAGACTTATCAGCATTCTAATGACATTGAATATGTCTTAGTAAATCACTTAATTGTAAGATTCTGTACAACCAATGTACAGTCAGCTACATAGTTATTTGCGCGTCTAAACAATTGTGTAGATTTTCGGTAAAAAAAATATGTAAGCAAATGTAAATAACACGTATTCTTGGTTAGAAGTATGTTAACGAACACATGCATTTTAAAATCGAATGTGTGCTGTTTATGGAGCTCTACTTACTACAGGATGGATGAAGGTTATTACGTATGTCTAAAACATTTTAAAGAATTTGGATGAAATTTGGCAAAAATGTGGAACTGTTCTGGAATATACGCTACTTACTATTTTTTTTAATTCTCATGACGACGTCAGGAACAAAAGCTATTGTGTATATGTTTGTGCAGCTGACTGTACAATACGTTTGCTCATTACGTTGCGTATTGGAATTGATTATTTACTATTTGCATATAGGAGGAATATTGAGTAGGGTAAGGCGTGCGAGGGAACGCCCAGTCTGATGCTTCTGATATAAATAATGATGACATCCGGAGTTAAAGATAATGAGGGCAAAGGTCACACGAGTAGAGTACTCCCTTCTATTGTTTCATAATTTTGTAATCGAACAAAAAAGAAAAACGGTTTCAATTAATTTTATCTGAAGATTACTAAAAGTAAATCTTGTTATTACAAGGAGAATTCTATGCTGTCATATTTTTCGTACGCTTGTTTTACAGTAATCTCTTCTAGCATAAATGGCTGACTGATTTAGAAGATGTCTTTCGATTTGCTTTCTTATTTTAGTTTTTTATAATATGACTAGCTGTTCCCATGCGACTTCATCCGCATTGAATTATAAAAAAATCATTTTATTGTTCACATTTGTCAAATTATCAACAGCAAATGTCAAAATGACATGACAAAACTTAGAAATCTTTCTTTCTTGATGTTGGCAGCAACTTATGGTCTCTTTCCCACATTAGGGTTTTTATCCAAAATATTTACCCCCTAAGTTTAATGGCGTGAAAATATATAGCGTAAAGCGTGACGTAAGTGTAGGGCGTTTTATTAAAAGAAGTATTATTCAAAAATATGCTGTAATTGCTTACATCTTAGGCAACAAAGACGTGTGTGTTTACGCTTTATTATAATAGTATAGATATAGATAAGAAGGCAAATGAGCTGTAAGGACACCGTGGTGGTCAACGATGTCCATTAACATCCGTAACACCAGAGGAACCACAGATGCGTCGCCGCCCTTTGAGCTCGGCTCGCTTCTTGAAGGACCCTAAGTGGTATTGTTTTGGAAATACCGCCGAGGACAGATAGTTTCATAACGCGGCTGTGGAAAGATTCCTTTTTCAGTGTAATAGAGGTAGAGTCAGACACATTAACTTGGGGTAGAATTCGAGCCCCTCAAGAACGTTAAGTGAGCTGATCTTAGAATTATATGTACATAGGTCTGATAAGTGTTCTATATTTGTAGATTCATATAAAATACCGATTTTGCGGAATATAAAGGGGTAATATGATCTATAGGGTAGCTTTTTTATCCTTTCTTATTAGTAATCAAGAAGCTAAAGTTAATAATGAATCCTAGGCTGATTTCAAATTCAGTTTATTCATTTTTTATTGTATTGCTGATGTTCTATTTAATTTTAGGTCTTTATTATGTTAGGGTATAAACATTAATTAAAATGAAACTAAGTAAATCGAGTGCATGATTATTTTATTTTGTACGTCTCCGTGGAATGCATTTCTTTACGAAACATTTTGTAAACACAATTAAAAAAACACGCTACTTATAACTAATTATATACAAACGTACCACTGGTAAAGTATTATATCTGAGTATGTGTTATAGAAACTAAATTTCACTACATTGAGTACATAAGAAACACGATAATGTTCATATTTTGAGCAAATCCGTAGGAATGTATTAAATACATCATATATCGCATACAAATACATTGAAATAAAGATTTTTATATAATAATCAGGTGCAGTTTTAGCATAAACTTATATTAAAACACCAAATTCACAATGCACCCGAATATAAACACATTTCAAAATCCACAAACTTCAAAACAATGAAAAATTTCTACTAAATCAAATAAATTATATACGAAATTATACAAAAAATATTTTTTTATCCATTTGAGAAGCAAACGATCGCAGCGACACCCGGTTCTCTCCGCTGTATACCAATAATTAACCTAACGCTTAGATTATCGAATAATTTAATATTTACAATAGATTTGTACACGAACCTTTAACCGGGGCTAACTATCGTCAACACTAACGCTACTTAACTTACGTATTTGGGATAGACTCTTTAATCAATCGATAACAAACAAACGCCCAAAGTTATTTTTATACTTATTTTTATCACAATCCGATTTACTGGCCTTTCTTAACAATATACAGTTTATAGTAACGATGGGAGACGTTACACTTTGGTGGTCAGATCTAGAGGGTGCAGTTTGATTCTTTTGATCTGAGTGTAGGCGATGTCCTCCTCCTCGCTGGCGGAGCTCGCGGACTCCGCGTCCTCATTGTCCGGGGTGATTATCTCGCTGTCGTCAGATCTCCGCCGCGAGCTGGACCTGCCGTCAGACTTCACAGAAAGATCCATCGGGTTCTCCTGCAGAGGAGACTCCGATGTTCTCCTCTCTGCTGGTGGTGTAGGAACAAATTCCGCTTCCGATATCACATCCTCTTGAACCGTTGGCCGAGTCTGCTGTTTTAATATCTCGTCTAGAAAGAAACGCTTCGAGGAGTCGGCGTTGTGGTCATCGATTCTCACGTCGTTGTTATTTTCGGCTGCTTGACGTAACGCCGCGTGGTCCAGCAAATGTCGTGAGTATATCGGATGGAAGCCGGGAGGGAAGAGAAGGGGATGGTTCGCGGCGAACGGACTGAAAGGCGGAGGAGGTAAGAACGGCGAGTGAGGGAAGTGGGGCAAGGTAATATTGGCTAAGGGAAGCGGGACGTATGCGTCTCTCGGGGGAGTTAGCGGTCTGTCAGGAGGCCGGGACTGTGTGAGTCGCGACTTCTCGTCAAGTTTGGGCGAGGAGCCGCTGCGGTGAGAGTCCGGCGAGCCGGAGCAAGGTGCTTTGTAGTCGTCGAGGCCGAGTAACGCGAGCTCCTCTTTCGTCCTCGGTCTCGCTAGGCCCGGGAAAAGATGTGGTGGAAACGGTGGTGCGAGATGGTGTGGTGAAGGCGGCACTCTGGGTGGTGACCTCGACTGCGCCGCTTGCTGCTGTTCCTGCAGCAGGCAGTGTATCTTGAACCAGTTGGAGCGGCGGCCGTAGCGGGAGCCGGACTTGGACATGCCGACCATGAGGCACTTGCGCAGCCGGCACGCCTTGCACGCCGTCCGGTTCTTCTTGTTGATGACGCATTCGCCGTTGTTCTTGCACTCGGTTATAGAGTTGAGGTTGTTGTACGACCGCCCGAAGAATGACTGGAAAGAAAAAAATAAACATTTTAATAACTCGTTTCTAACATTAATTATTCTCTAAGTGATGGGTTAAGCTCGGTTTGCACGGCCTGTTGGCCACCGCTCCAGCGTGTTGGCTTGAAAGTGAAAACGATGCCTTAAAATTGTCGTGTTCACGGTTTGCCGACGTCATTTCCGTTGGAAATAGGCCACAGGCTGTGTTCCGGTCTGTTAGCCGCCTTTATGTACGGTTTCGATTTGTCTCGACCTTGGGATTTCGCTTCATTATGTAACGCCATTGTTGTTTTACTTAAAAGGAAGTTTACCGTAAAGTCGGCCGTCATACTTTGCATATCGGAATTTCAAGTTATCGACTTTCAGCATGAGATTAACTGAAGATTTAGTTGATTTCGTAATTTCCGAGGCGGTCTACTGCTAGCAGGTGAACATTTCTAGTTGCCTTGTTCTTTGACGTACGTATTACTTTCCAAGCCGATTGCCTATAGTTGTACAACATAAAACTACTAACGGTTCTTTATAGCGCATTAACTAATGTGTCTGTACTCGGCTCGGTTACTACAACACGTACGATTGCCAAAACGAGCGAGGATCACGGGGTGAATGATAAACGACATACGTTTGCAACGATCGCGTCATAGATGAGGAATTTAAACTGAAACAATGCCATCTTTAAACGCGTTGCGCGCGTGCGGTGAATTTTAGTGACGCCCGAACGTCGTTGGTCGATCGAGATTATGTTGGATAGCGCCGGTTGCGGACTACTGGACACCTCACTGTTTTGAGTTAGGACAATTATAAGGTTTGCACTAACAAACGACTGTGCAAAACACAGTGTTCGTTTTTCCAAAAAGGAAGCATACTATATACTTTTTATATATTACTTTGGTGAGCTAATCTCTTTATTAATGTATTTCACCATTTTATTCTACAATAGATTGCAACTGAAATGTTAACTGCAATTAATTATAAAACAACATCACACCTCACTCGAAATTAATTAAAAATTGCTAAAAAAGTAAATTACTAAATAATTAATGTAACAAAGTAGTCTACTGTCTAATAGTGTAGTTAATATCAAGTATGTTCAAAAAATTCAAAAAAAAAATTGTTAAGTAACTATTGAGTAGTTTTTCTGTGCAAATCTCATTGAATTATGGACCCGCAATCAACTTAATCATAGTCATTTACGGTATACCAAATACAATGAGTTGTTTAGTAATTAAAATTCAAAAGTTCATGTATTTGATGCAGCTATAATAATGAACTTTAAACTCTATGCATAAAGATTATTTTAGACTAAACATATGGTCATTATACACCAGCTTTGAAGTATTCCTTTGAATCTAACATAAGTGTGAGATTAAAATTTAATAATAGATTACAGAACAAATATTAATATAAAAGACCTTGTATTGAATGTATAAAATTAAATTACACACTGAACATTAATTTTGCAATGTAATACAAAAGATTAATACTTTATTGAGGCTCTAATTTTGTTATGTTTTTGAAAGGAATCATTTAAAGGTTAAGCGGATTATAACATTCCAAGAGACGGTGTCAATTATCAAATAATAAGAAATAACACTGCAAAAATATATTAATTTAGTACCGAGATTTATTTTGTTTTATAGAACGGTTATTATAACATTTTGGATTAACCTCAAATCATTTATATTTCATTTGGTTGAATCCTAAGAATGAACATTGTCAATTTATAGTAATGTTTGTCAGTGTTTGTAGATTATTCAGTATTGCAATAATAAATGTTTAGATGTACCCAAGTAACCGTGTACGCAGTAATGTGAATGTGGATAAATTTAGTGCGCGGGGCGCGCCGGGCGACAGAGCGAGAGTTACTGCGACCCTAGCGCCACCTGTGACCCGCCGACCGGACTATATGTTTAGGCGACAGCGGCCTGAAGACGGCTTGGGGCAGGCAACTTGTTCCCAACGCGGTTACTTAATGTTTATGGATAACTTGCCACTAGATAAACGGATTCGCGGATTTAATTCCTTTTATGTTTTAATACTGAATTATTGGAACATTCTCTAGTTAATTCAGTCTAATAAGACGCTCGTGTTAGAAGGATTTCGTGTTTTGATACGCGTGTTTATTTTTATATTTTTTTATATTTTCGTGTTAATGTGTTTTGGTATACTATGAAAATAATAAAATATCGCGTTAAGTTATATACATTCTAATCTTTAATATTTGTAACTTCAATACTTTTGTGATGCATACATTTGATGAACAAAATGATTATTCTAAAGAGCTGACCTTGGAGTGGATTAAAAACTTCTAAAGTCTACTAACATTTCAAGTAGATTTCCTTACAAAATGTTCACTAGATGAACACGCAGAATCAATACTTCATTATTATATCATGACATTTGAAGTCCAATTTAAACGCAAAAACTCTTTGAAAAGGTAGCAATGATATTAAATCAATAATTTAAAATACTTATTCATAAGTCTTAACTAGACTTACTAGCAAAAAACTAAATACAATTATCCTAGTATTATTGCGTATTCCTTATATGAAATGTAAACAAAATAATTAATGCGTATGTCTGATTGTAGATTTGTGGAAATGTTTGCAAGAATCTTAGAAACAAATAACTCGTCTTCAACGGTAGGTGGCGCTGGTCCGTGTCAAAGCGCAGCGTTTGTAGATTGCATAGATAATAAATGTACGGATGATTCTGTTGTTTTAATATGCTTTGTATATTTTATTTTTAAATAATAAGCCTAACTGAGATGCGGTACGGAGAGGTTGAGAAAACGGTACTTTTTAAAAAATATATACAAGAACATATAATGACAGTTTTATAATTTCTTATTCCATATAAGCGTGTAATGTCTACAGAAGCTACCACCTTATAAGAAATAGTTTTTCTATATGTTTCTGTTATGTTTTACATTCATGTACAAGTGACGGACGTTGGGCATATATGGATAAGAGAATATTATAAATATTACTTTAGTAATAATTTTCCAGTTACAGTAAAGTTGCTTAGAAAAATATTGACACCATCTCGTATCATTTTAAAAGACTATTTTAAGTTAAGACTTCTGGTCGTATAAAATGTTTATATATTAGTTATATATTTTAAAATATAACTACACACAGTTGGAGAGAGTTGTTGATTAACAAACTCCTTGTATAGTACCAGTAATAACATTTTAAAAGCATTCTAGATATTTAGATTTATTATTGAGAGCTAAATGTGATGCTAACGACTAGGAACGTCTAGAGTCAAGGTCTAAACGCAGCATTGTATTTAATGGCGGAGTAAAGCCTCACTTTTATTACGCGAACGCATTATACTTTTATGTATCAGACCTTATTATTAATTTATTATCGACTTTGCTCTTAATGGAAAAAAGATAACTTAGATTTATTAAATTGTAAACATATTGATTAAATTAAAATTATTTTTGTTACAATTCGTAGTCATTAATACGAAAAATAATTAATAATTAACCAAATATTACTGGATGTTTCGTCAATTACTTTAAAACGTCGAAATTGCTTTATTTTCACATCCACTGTTTATAACGTCTCGAAATTCTCGGTAGTGCACGAAGACAAGAACTAAATATTTATTTTATTAATAGATTTACTAATTTATTACAAAGTATAAAGGTTTTTAAGTCTCCACATTCAATAGATAACGTTCAACTTTACTATTTGTCTCTATAGCATTAATGTATTCGGAAATAGCGCCATTCCGAGTTTACGTTGGCCATTTTCTAAGAACCCATCCTCGGTAGAGCTTTATTCATTATTTGATTATTCAGCAAGGGGATTCGCGGGCACGCCGTTACCACTTGAATTGAATATATGTTATGTCTAAGTACAGTTAGAGAATAAGTGAAATTATAGGAATAAGTAGCTCCTTGTTTTAGAATCATCTATATCTATACATATATTATAATAAAATTGGAGTGTCTGTAGTTTGTAATATCAAAAAAAAATTCCAGATTTCGGAAAGATGATGTATTTGCGTTGTTGATAAAATCGCTTTTAAAAAATTTTTTTGACTTTCACTGACTGACTGACACATAGCTGACATAGACGGGCATATTATAGGTTATTTTTTATCTTAATATTGCGTGGACGAAGTCGCGGGCAACAGTTAGTGTTATTATAAAAACGATAACGTGATTTTGTACCATTTAAACTTAAGTTGATAGTGATTTTGTTTTATAAAAATATTAAATAGGAAGATAAAAAAGACTACATAATACGGCTGGGATTTAACGTTTTTTATGGTTTGTTTTGAACTGAATTTATTCTATCGCGTATCCATTTATAAGTTAGTATCCTTTGAATAGCAAGTATGGCATGATGAGGTCAGCTTTTATCGCAGCAAATACCTAATAGAGCCAACAATGTATGGCCCATAAAGACGGACAGAGAGCAAATTTGCTGGCACCATTAAGACCTCATAAAGTAAGGTATAAAAACTTATAGCACGCGTTTTATAGTGTTTTCTTTAGAGGTTACCTACCGCAGAGATCTTGTAAGATGCGCCTAATAGCTAAGAACTCGTTTACTAAGTAACACTGGTACTTTACTTGTGTGTCGTAAATATTTTGTATCAAGTTGGATATAGTACGGCTAAGTGATTACTTATTGTACAGATATAATCCACGTAAATGAAATAAAAAGAACTAAGAACCGATTGCTTAAAGAATATAGAACATACCATAGAGTCCCGATTATTAGTCTCTAGCTATTTATGTTCCGCTAATAAGTCTTTAAGGAAATTAGAAAAGCGCCTGTTTTAAATTTATAGATGTGCAAAAGTCTATATAATAAATAGTATCTAGTCTTACACTTCAATTTTTATTCATTGCGCAAATTTTAAGAGCCGAGTGACAAATTATCGGTGTTTCGTGTGTAGACGGATGGCCAGACCAACATAATCACGGCTAAACACGAAACAAGCGTGAGAACATTGAAGATAGCATTACAAACTTTCTGACCTCTTAAACTTCGACAAATTTAATTTCACAATAGAGAAATAACGTTAACTGAAAGTTGGTTGCTATGTCTGATGTTTTTAAGATGTTATATTGTTTGAGGTTATGTTTTTTGATGGTATTGCCGCGCGTCGTAGTGAGTTTGCGTTCGGAAGCGGTGACCCGAGCGGCCGATGTTTTGATTGTGGCTGACATTCGACTACAATCGATTATTTGTTTAATATAACTCGATGCCGCACTCGCTTCTGATATCAAATCTGTATCCGGATGTTGAATTGAACTACATTGTTTTACCGCCCTTTTTACGGTACAAAAAGTTTTCATAAAAAATACATTAACATCAAAAGGTGTAGATATTCGTTTATAGATATTTAACCATACTTTAATTTCAAGACAGCCATTATGATTTTCAGATAAAAATATTGAACAACTTTATTGAAAATGATAACAATAATGAATTCCTAAGCAACACAAATTAAGGGGTCGTACGAAGTTCCGAAACAATAAATAATGTCGCGAATGACAATTATTGCCATGCTCCAATAAATCTATCGCTTTGCCAACAATTGCATCCATTGACAAGTTTCGAAACCTTAGTAAAACAAAGACAATTAACAATCAGGATCAGTTTAAGCGATTATCGTCTCTACTTCAAAATATTGAATACAGCTCGAGCTGTCAAATTCGCATGACATCGATTATGGTGATAAATAAAATCGAATGAGTGAATCGATTGTCCCTCACAATCGCGACGAATCGATTCAGTTCGCGAATATTGCGAATAGATATTTCAATATGACGGCCGTAGCGGCAAATCAAGCGAATTATTTTGATCTAGTTTATAGTATTTCTCTTGTTTGAAGGCTCTTTGTTTTACTGAAAGACATTGCATCAAAACATTCAATTACAAATTCATTTTAATTAAACGTAATTTCAATACCATCTAAGTATTCATAATATTATATTATATTGTTTTACAATTGAATGAAAATTAAAAAAAAACCCATGACGTTTTTAGCGCTACAAGCATCCTGGGTTCTACATTACCCCCTTCTTTCTGGAATATTTTAAGGGGGGATTTACAGACTTATGTGTGACTTTGTTTGCTGAATTAAGCGCCCTTTTCTGTTAGGCGCCCTGGGCAGTCCCCCAGCCGCGTCCTACTCTAACGTCAGCATTAAATACATTTTTATAAAACTCAAAACAAATGACGTTTTTTTTCGTGGAAAGATTATTTGAATACGTTTATACATTTTCCTGTATCGTTTTTTTTTGTGTTCTTTATCGATGAAATCGTATTAAACATTTTTATTGGTAAGGAAATCAGCCGTGTTGACATTTTAAGGTTAAAAGCTATATTACAAGGAATATTTTCCTACAGTTTCAAGTATGTACGAGTCATATGATTGCATGTATTTTTTTAATTTCGCCATTTTATTGTAATTTACCTTAATCCTTGATTAAAATATTAATTTCACATCTGTATTACACTAGATTGGACTAACTTGTGAAAAAAAAAATGGCATAGCATCTGGAATTTCAATAATTACAGAGTTCTAAAACGCGCTCATTAGTACTGTTGAAATCGACACGAGTTGCAGTTTACAAAACATTCCAATTAATTCAGTAAAAGGGCCGCTAATGGCAATATTTTTTAGCTACTGCGGTTGACAAAAGTCACAATGGTGGCGCCACTGTCTTTGTCCCATAACAATAAACGATTACGCGCGGGCTGTTCCCGCTTTAAACTTTTAAAAACAAATTAGTTGAGATGATTTATTGCTGGCCAGTTACGAAAGTTTAGTGATGTGACTGTATTGAGATGTGGAACCTAATTGTTGATAGTTATATGTTGTTGAAACTATTCTTTTGATATTGGAATAATATGACATATTTTATAGTTACAATAATATTTAAATAAATTATTAATTACAAAAAACATTATGGTGTTTATTTCCTTTTTACCTATTTATATATTTTTTCTAATTAGTCGTTTTTAAATACAGGATTTAATACTAAAGATATATTAATATATACCGTAAATTATAGTAAGAAATGAATTGATGAAAAAATAATTATCGATATCTAGAGCACTGCACTGCGCATCCCTATTTCGAGTCCAAAATTTTCCATAGATCGTTTTCCGTTCGCGTGCAGTATCGCAATTTGAATGTGCTCTCAATAGCAATATAATCTGTGGTGTGTGACTGACGTCGTACGGCGGTCGAAGGTAAGCTGGTGACATGCCGTTGGGAGATAGACTAGTTACCAAATATAACTAGCTTAGTTCGCGCAGATTTATATCTGTGCCAAATATCATCGAGATTCGTCAAGCCGCTTTTGAGTTAGTTCTAGCATCCATCCATCTAAATTTTCGCGTTTATATTTAGAAAGATTTGGGTATATTTCTATATGTGCAGATAAGACTAGATGATTATTAGTATAATCATTGACGAAACCTAATATGCAGTGTTTTCTAATATTTTAAAGATTATCTGTATATAGAGAAACTATGAAGCTATATTTACATACGGTTAGTTGCTATTGCTTTCTACTATTACTTTTTTCAAAGAAACAAATGATATCAATCACATTTCACCTCGACGTCTACCTAATGATGTGAACACATCAAACCTGGTACAGTGCGGTACAGTACGGTATTGTACGGCACTGTACTAGGCAGTAAATAGTACGGTACAGTGCAGTACAGTGCAAAGCAGTACGCGTTATTGGAGCAGTCGCATTCACACGTTTTTGCCGACCCATCAATCACTGCCCACTATTAGCCGCTAGCTTCTGATCTCTGGCTCGCCATCAGCCAGCCTACCAGTTAAATATTATGTAACCTTATGTTTGTTTTTGAAATTATTATATCAATGAATATAAACTCTTTCACTTAGTACAATAGAGTTCAACGATAATCACAATTTTATGAAAATAACAAGAATATTTTCTGTTTTCATACTGTTATGGTATGGCTAAGTTAATAGACAAAATAAGCAATCAGCAAAAGATGGCTAGAAAATTTCTCCTAAGAGGAGTAATTTCAAGTGAAATGAACTCAGACCTAAACAATACACTACAAGGTTATATCATCGTTCACTGTAGTTGGTCAATTTCGGTTAAATCGCGATTTGTTTTTTGAAATCTTTCGTTGATTCGCCGGCGGTCATTTTCCGGAGCCTGCGCGCATCCGTTTCTCAATGACTCGTTTCCGATTCAAACACCATGACCGAACTTTCGTGTACCTTTGCCTGATCGTATCAGATAGCATTGTTATGATTAGACGTTGCTGATAGCCTTGGTTCTAGTACAAATTATGTCTAGTAATTGTTGCTTCAAATCCCAGCTTTGCTAAGGTTTGCTGACTTACAAAAATGCGGTTAAAATCTGGACTTAGTATTGATGCAAAGGTTATATCGAACGTCACATGTTTTAACAAATGAAGATCTTTATTGAAGGTTACTTTAACCGTTGACTCAACCTATTTAGG
This sequence comes from Papilio protenor, assembly GCA_029286645.1. Taxonomy (NCBI): domain Eukaryota; kingdom Metazoa; phylum Arthropoda; class Insecta; order Lepidoptera; family Papilionidae; genus Papilio; species Papilio protenor. Next base: position 435,571 of record JAGSMZ010000012.1, read on the forward strand.
AACGGTACAATCTAAAATCGAGTATTGTCTACGCGGTTAGTTGTTATTGCACCGCGAATAGACCGGAGCGTGCCAAGCCGTGAGTAATGACACCATTTAAAAGGGCCACGACAGACTGATGGGATCACAATTGGCACAAAGTCAAGGATACGTGAGCGAACGCCTTCTGAATATACTGCCGATATAAACTTAAATAGCGATCTTAGTGACTCCGCACAGAGTGTAGTTTTTTACGAATATACAAATTTCTACCCTATTCATACAATTTTATATTCAGTAAGAAGAAAATTAAATAAGGAAATCTAAAGTGTGTAATCAATAAAAAAATCCTCAGTGGGAATATCGTAGGAAAATCTGCTCGAGTTCTGATGCGGCTGTGGTAGGCTACGATAAAACGTTATATCTGATATCGAAATACTTCTTAAAATAATTATATGATAATACTTTTGCATATGACAGTACTATATCTGTCTTAAAACGTAAATTGAAAATGGATTTACATAGCACAGAGATAGTGAGTACTGTTATATGCCAAATTTATTATCTATACTATTATAATAAAGCGTAAACACACACTTTGTTGCCTAAGATGTCAGCAATTACAGCATATTTTTGAATAATTCTTTTTTTAATAAAAAGCCCTACACTTACGTCATGCTTTAGGCTATATATTTTCACGCCATTAAACTTAGGGGGTTAAAATTTTGGATAAAAACCCTAATGTGGGAAAGAGACCATAAGTTGCAGCCAACATCAAGAAAGAAAGATTGCTAAGGTTTGTCATGTCATGTCATGTCATTTTGACATTTGCTATTGATAATTTGACAAATGTAAACAATAAAATAACGTTTTTATAATTTCACGCGGATGAATACGCACGCGAACAGCAGTAATTAATATAGGAGATATTTCGATGTCAGATATTACGTTGCATCGTAACCGACCAGGGCCACATCCTGCGACAATTCCCTCCCTCTTGTGCAACCTATTGTGCCAGTTCTGTTCCACTTGATGCAAATTGCGTTAACGCAATCCAAAGCTAATTTAAAACAATACGATTCATTTCGAATCGACCTTATTCGGTATTTGTATGCTAATCGAGATAATCGATTAAGGAGATTAATCGATTTTTTTAGTTATTTCAATTGAAAAGTTTAGAAGATTTACTGGACTGTTTAATAACGTAATTTCAGTATGGATTAATTAAAAAATACGTATAAAGGAAACTTAGATTCCAGTTGGTAGTTTCTTCCTTTCCTAGTTGTAGCGATTAATTGTAGAGTAAATACGATATAATTAATCGAGAAATCGTATCAATAAATAATTATAATCGATGTAGTTCAAGAAAAAAATATGTACCGGAACATGTTGCGTGCCGATCGAATTATTGACGTGAATCTCCCGGACATATAGTTCATCTAATTTCACCATTTTCGACCTAATTGCTGTCTCCTTAAGGTTGTTATTGCGGTAGTTGTGATTTCGTTTTCATTAATGGTACTGAGGATGAATCAAGTCTAAGTCGGAATTAAACGCAATTATCGTCTATAATTATCGATCTGGTTAAAAGGATATTCGGTAGCTCTAGTTTCACTTCGGTGGCTTTGATTAACTATTTGTTAATTATACATTTATGTTAGTCTTTTAAACAATCATCTTACTTCCTATTCACTCTTAAGATCAGCACAGTATTCAGTCTTTCTCACACAATGTACAATTCGTTGTTTCTCTATATTTCAGTGGCTTTATTGTTTAACTGTCTATATTTGCAATATATCAATGTTCTTTTAAATTTCATTAATATTATGAATATCACAGTTTGGATGGATGGATGTTTACTAAGTGTCTCTAGTACAACTAAGCGTATCTCGCTTGTTTAGAAGTGGGACAGTATGAAACAACACTTAGACTATGGGGCAGAAGTCGCGATTCACAGCTAGTGTTATAAATTTAATACAAGATTAGTTACTAACCTCTTTAATATCGAAGTTTTCGTGACAAATGTTAATTTGAAATTCAGATGAATTTCGGTTACGTCATTTAACTGCGTATGTACTAGAATCTCATTTGCACGCGACATCATTTTAAAAACCAGGTTTAAAATTATAGTTAATAGTTTTTTGTTTTGATATATGTTAAAAAGTTTTGTATATCTATTTTATTGTATTTTTAAAACGTTTTCTGGAATGTATTGTCGTTTTTATCAATGGAAATGTTAGTTAATACCTATTTGACGAGATCTAGTAAGCAATTACAGCGATTCGCTACAGTTCTGGATACAAACAATTGTTAATTGCTTTGGTTTTCAATTTATGTAAGTCATTTTCGCCCTCTTGCACACTTACCGCTGATTTCAATATTCATGAGATTGATGCATTTTAGATAGGTTAAGTTTGATCCCAATAGGTTAAAGTTACTATTAAAAGTGTCGAGAATAAGCAAATTGGGACATAGTTGCCATCTGATGAACTTGACTACATCTAGGGAGGGCGGTAGCTACCATAGATATAGTCTTATTCAAAGTATTTTTGGATTCCCGTAGGAGGGGGGATCAGGTCCCCCTACCCTGGTCCCATTAACGACATCTATGGTTAGATATAGAATAGGCTTGGTATATTATATTAAGTTAATTTTGTTGCGTTTAATAAAGCTTAGAATTACCTTTAACCGAGCCTAAAAATATTTGAAATTTTAAACGAAATTAACCGTCAGTGTGAACCAAGCCGTAGTCCTTGATACGATTATTGGAAAGTCGTTGAATTGGCCGCCGTTAGATTTTACATTTTATTTCCTATTTCATTAATTGCAATCGCTAATTATACTGATACTGAAATTAGGTCAATATATGTTTTAGTGTTATTTTAAGATAATCACTCCTAAATATTCAGAGTAACGATAGTCTTGTGATCTTTAACTCATCCTTTTTTGGAAAATCGTTAAAAGAGAGTTGAGACTGTAAAACCCTCTAAGTGGCTAACATAGAGGGAGTTCCTAAATAGAATCTAGGAGATGGATTTAAGATCTACAAGAAATGTATTGAATTAAATTGTTTTAGCTTACCTTACAACCTTCACAAGTGAACGCGCCGAAATGAAAGCCCGCCGCCGGCTCCCCGCATACTTTGCACTTTTGGTTCATCTAAAACAAACAATTAAATACATTAATACAAGGAATATAACGTATAGATATACAGATATTAAAAACAGAGTTCTACGTGTTTTGCCTCTAACAAGTTAACATAAAAGTAGATAATGTTACTCAATTAAGAGGGAAATGACCACCAATAGTTTTAATTATAGGAAAATTAAAAAACCACAATTACTTAGGAAAGAAGCGTCGGTTATTTCCAGCACAACATAGTAGCTGTTATCGGTCGATATAAAGTTGTGTGCAAATGAAAACCGCCTCAGAAACCCAATTCAGTGTTAATACGCCGTGACGGAGATCGGCCATTTTCCAATCAGTCATTTAGTTGTTAATTTCGAGGACCACGGCGCATGTTATTACAGAGTATGCGATAAACTCTGAGCTGATAACGATCGTATTGGTTTTTAATCCAATTTTTTTTAATAAAAAAAGTAAAATGGTTTAAAAAATAATTAAAAACGCCAACTGCATTCAGGTTATCTTCTGTTCTTCATCAATAGCAAGGTTATTTACCGAAATATAGAGCTCTTTACAACAACTTGATATGTGCTTTTGAGAAGACCCGTCATTGCTCTTCTAAAGCATTCAATCTCGTAAGCAAATATGACTCTTTGATAAGTTTCTCCTTAGGAGATTTAGAAGTTTACATATGCCTATCTATAATACACTTATAGCTTACTTTAGCCATCAACAGTGCGCACATCAATCTAAACAAAATAATCATAAATTCAAAAATTAAAAAAAACATAACCTAATAAAAGTTCTAAAATATTCGTACAAACTAAAACAATAAAATCCTAATACACAAAGAAAAATACCCAATAATAAGCTTTATCTCGATTGCACTAAAACACAAATATAAACGCACACAAATGAAATTATTAAAAATCAAATAAAATAAAATCTGCACTTTTTTCTAAAATATTATTATTGCTAGAACATGCGGATGACGTCACACACCTGCATGCGTCGCCCGTACATCCCCGCCGCCCCCGCCTCCTTCTGGACCCCGCTGTGCCTAGCGTCCGGGACAACGCCAAATATTATGGCGCGGCGATCTTCTATGCGCACGATGCGCCTGACATAACACCACTTATCAGCCTCAAATACTTATTACTTAGTACCTGGATGTAACGTTGGTTATGACGATGGATACTATTAAGATGCTCATCTTTGGTTTGTACTATTTAATAAAAAATGCTGCTCCTTACCAAATCCGGATCGTTTGGACCATGGATAAATGTAAACTAGTACCACCTTGTTTCATATCTTTTTTATTTATTCTTATACACAATATTTACATTGAAATTACAATTCTTCTTGCGTATACATTTGCACTCTTATGTTTCGTGTTCGCGCCTAAATCTCTATTGTTTTTAACATATTTTTAATTTGTCTCGTCATCATAGGTGGCCAGTGTTAACAATAAATTAATAAGCAAAATAAATACTAATTATACAAATCTCGTTGTAAATTACATTACTATTTTAAATAAATATTTATGTTTGTATTAAATCATATAATTATTTTACAAATGGTGCGCCTATTTTATTAGCGCCATCTAGCGGTCGATGCTGACTAACCAATTTCTATTGATGAAACGGTTTGGGTTTGGTTAAATGTAATGTGTGTGTAATGCAGCTACGGATTGAGTGAAAAAAATTGCTATTAAAAAAGACTTAAGTCACATTTTAACTTATGTATAAAACTATTGAACAAAATTCTTTACTTTACGTTAATACTAATGTTTAAGTGTTGTCACGATTAATGTTGATTGTGGGCCGTGCGATATGTCTTAATACTGGTATCGCGTTAATATACAAAAGCAATTAACAATAAATTCTGTAAATGACGCCATTACGCGGACGCTGCAATATATAGACGTTAGGGACTTCTGTTATAATAAAATTCTTTTTATTTCGCAATATTTTATGAATCCTTGTGATATCCTTAAATATGCATGTAGAGGTTATCTTTTATTCTGAGTGATTGAAAATCGAGGTTTTCCTTAGATCGTTTTATATATATTTTTTTAATTTGGTCCAATGCATAAAAAGTTGGATATCTATTATTTATATTTGAAATGTAAAATTCGTTTACAAAAAATCTTTACATTGAAATATAGAATTTTATTTTGCCATATCCTTTTTCTTGGATTGGTCCAGCTGGTATGGTCCCCAGGGACACCCCGCGTCCCCCTTCTCCCCTAGTCACCGGGGCTCGGGATAAATCGTCGAGATGCCACAGATTATGTTATAAAGGAAAATACGATAGGCTCCGGAGGTCTCAGCGCGATTTATGCCTTTACAGACCTTGTACAATGCTAATTTATTTCATGTTGTTTATTTTACTTACAGTCTGTTAATTCTGAACGTTACTTATATCTTGATTTTATACTCAAATTCCACATAGTAATATTAGTTGTATATTTACATAATTTTAGATGAGAATTATAATGCAAATAAAAGATGCTTGAAACGGGCACCCATGTTTAAATAAATGTTTGTATTTTGATATAAAAAGTTTTTCATTTAGTAATCAATAATTAATTTACTAAACTATATCAAAGCGAAATCGCAAATCTAAATATGTACATTTATCCGCAAGTTTTAACTGGCACAGTCGATGACAGCGACTCTAATCAGATGCGAGTGCATCGCGAACGGGTTGTGAGTAAATCACGCAGCGTGGCGCCGCCCGCCCCGCTATCAGCTCCGCTCATCACACCGCTCGCCGCTCTAAATTAGATCGAACACGATCCCTGCGTGCTCCGTCCCCGCGCGGTCTCCGCGTCGTCCCCGCGGTGATTTGTCGACTTTATGATATCGCTTCTTGTTACCTTCGCGTTTGATTTACTTTTAATATCCCCGTGTACAGTTAAAAAATAGAAACATCATTTTAAGATGAAAGTTATGGGTAGCATGATATTGTTTTTTGGCTTTTAAAGTATAATTTTACAGTTTTAAATTATGTTTGTTTGTGAATCGTGTTTTGTGTTCCGGAATACTTTAAAATGTCGGACAGAATTTCCGATTTTTATAATGTTGAGAAAAACAAATATTTAAGAGTTAAAAAACAATGTCATTTTTGACCGACTTCCCAAAAGAAGGAGGTACTCAATTCGTCCATATGTTTTTTTTTTTTTTATTTATTTTTTTTTTTTTATGTGTGTTACGGCATAACTCCGCCCCTGGTAGACCGATTTTGAAAATTCTTTTTTATCCGAGAGGTAGTGCTTGCAGGTGGGTCCCATTTTTTTGTTTGATTTTTGGAGTCAAAGACTACGGCGTAGTTAAATAGTTTAGCTCAAAATTGCGTGACGAAATTTGGTGTCTTTTTTGCTTTCTATGCTTACGTAGCCTAAACTATAAGACTTACACAAAAATTATGTATGGAAGAATTGTAGCCCTTTAAATTTGCTAAATAAAAGTCAGCGATAGCATATATCTATCTATTAAGGTTGTCGCACAATAACCACTTTTTTCATTAAAATTTCGATCAAAATCTATACCCCACTTTCAACGCTATTACTCGTGTTCGGTATGAATCCTTATCAAAATAATGTGTCCATCATCAAGAGAATTTAATGTAGATTATAAATACCCTTGGAACTGTGTAATTCCGATAAATAGTTTAGGAGATATCATAAATAGCAAATTACGAGTCGCAGAAAAAAATACCAACTTGTAACAAAGTTTGCTTTCTTGGCTTACGTAGCCTAAACTATAAGACCTACATAAAAATGATGTATGAAAGAATTGTAGGTCATTCAATTAGCTGAATTAAAGTCTGCGATAGCATATATCTATCTCTTAAGGTTGTCGCACAATAACCGTTTGTTTCGAGAAAACCGTCAAATAAGTGCAATCGACTTTATTTAAAACGCTTTTATTCTTATTTGGTATGAATCCTTATCCAAATAAATATGTTTTCACGATAGAGTATTATATGTAGATCGTAATTGCCTTTTACAGTATGTAATTCTGTGCAAGATTCTAGAAGTTATCAAAATATTAAAACTCACGGGCAACAACGGCGCGCGGCCGCACCGAATTATGAGTGAATGATCGCAACGATGTATTAGTTGTTTACTTAATTTCTTAGATAATCGATTTAGATAACTCATTATTTGTTTGAAAGCTAGTGATTATCATACTGCGATGTCTAGATTCACTAAAAATCGAGAAATAAATAAACTTTTTAATAAAAAACAAAACCGACTTCCAAACAAAATACACTAAAAAACAAAATCTTCTCAAAAAAACAGTACACTAAAAAGTAACGAAATAATTTCTCGAAAATAGTAAACCTCCCTTATTGTAGCTGTTATGTCTATATTGTACAATTATTATTACTTTGAAGTCGGTGTCAGTCATTACTAAAAACGTTACTATACTTTCAATTGTCAATTGTTATGGTAAAAATGTAGAAAACCTTACGTAGAAATATCACTGCATATACCTCGGCTGACACCGACATCAAAGTGATAATAATTGTACGATATAGACATAACAGCTACAATAAGGGAGGTTTACTATTTTCGAGAAATTATTTCGTTACTTTTAGTGTACTGTTTTTTTGAGAAGATTTTGTTTTTAGTGTACTGTTTTTTTGAGAAGATTTTGTTTTTAGTGTACTGTTTTTTTGAGAAGATTTTGTTTTTAGTGTACTGTTTTTTTGAGAAGATTTTGTTTTTAGTGTATTTTGTTTGGAAGTCGGTTTTATTAATATACTACGCAACAAAGATGTGTATTTAAAAGGATTATTTTAATATGTCACATTACAAATTGGAGAGATGACTTCGGTGCGGCAAAATGGCGGCGTATTTTTACGTTTGCGCGGGAATCGTTAAATCGAGCAAATTATTGATATACGACATATCAGACAACGCTTTGGCGACGCTTTGCGATCTTATTTTAATTCTTAGCCAGCGGCTGTCGTCTTTATTTAATACTTAATTTATAAGATGCAAGCTTACTGTTTCTTTCACGTTTGCCGCCAATATGTCGCGTTGCTTGAAAAAAAGTTTTTTTGACGTGCGTATGTAAATTAAAACGTAACAAAATAGTTTTATGTACTTAAGATATTTGTATAGTGCAAGTTAAAGCACAAAATACGATATATAGGAAGACTTTGGCTATCTTATTACAATTAAATTAGGAAAACCAAGGTGTTTAATACTATAGGTATTTTTTATTACAGATATCCGACTATAACTTAGTAAATATCTTCTTAATAAAAATATGTTGTTAAAAATCAAGTGCGACGTTTCGTAAGGGGGTCGAATTATAATCGATTTTCGTTGAACTTACCATAATATTGGACGTTAAAAAACAACTGTCGGTCAAAGACCCCGAATGCAAAAATCCGCAAGAGATGTCAGCACCGTCGTATCCTATCCCGATAGCTGGCTATTCGAGCATGTGACTCGACGCAACAGATCGATTCCTTTTTCTTGCAACTTAATTAATTTGTCAGTTGCGTCCATATTTTTGTTAAGTTTTACAACGACGTCTACCATTTGATTATCAACTTTAACATTTTAATTTTAAGGTTGAAATTCATTAAACTCTATAATGACTTCTCGAGCGTAAGTAAGTGAAAACTTGCGACATGATTTGGCTTGCGAAAAATTAAGGACCGAAAGGGTTGTCCCAGAATGATAATCAGTTATCTCTTATAAGATCGGAACGCGCGATTTGCATACTAATTAAATCATTTTATTTATAAACGAAAGCTTTTAGATGTAATTTAAAATTATATTCGAATTCAGATGTAACATTATTGACGCAAAGGATTTAATTTTTTTGTAATAAGATATTCCTTTGAAAATTAATAAATTCGTTTTATGAGTTTTAATTGTCAAGAGAGCGTCTTTTTAGCGCCGAAATATTGGCCACAACATTTGTACATATAACAAACAATTGATCCAACCTTTGGTTCAAAGCATCACATGATATTAGTGTCGGTCGTGTGAGAAACACCGCTCTGTCATTTTCCTACACCGCCATGGGCCGGACTCGTCGTGGGAATCCGAGCTAGGGCCTTATGGGAATACGTAACAGGACATAAGCATCGCTCCGGGAACTCAAAAATGACATTGCTCTCGTATGTTGGTATAACTGTGACTAACATTCGATTATTTTCACGCTATTTTGTTATGTTGGTAGTGTCCATTTTTCGAAATGTTGGTAGTGTTTTCCTCTTTAAAGTAAGTATTGAGTTCTTGTTTTTTTTAATTGCTTGATATTTATATTAAAAATAAGTTTTAATTGTAAATCCTAAAGCATTATTTATACAAAAATCGCCGTATATTTTTTGTTTTATGAATAAAATATGATTTTTGAGCTCATTTAATTTTTAAGTACGTTACAACTTCGAAACCTTGATTTTTTCCACTTATTCAAAACCTTGGCGATGAAAATGCGAATAATAAACGACAAGTACGTCAATTTAATGCATTATACTATTTAATTAAATCATTAAAATATAAAATTGAATACAATACAATACACTTTATAAGACTATCTTTGTAATAATTCTCCTAATTCGTCATTTACGAAATATTTTTATATGTAATTAAATATGCACTCATACATATACTCGAATAAACATTTACTCGAAGCTCACATTCAACCTACAGATGTATACTAAATATAATACGTTATTAATCATAATATTCTCTTCTACGTTATTATCTATCTCCGAGCGAGATAATCTGTGCCGAGATCTCGATAGATATTTTGACGCTCACCGCCTCGTAAAGCGAGGGTACTATCTTGAAACTGTACGATATTTTATCGAACACTTTAAATGGTTACTTTTAACTATGATAGAGTCATTGTTATCTTTTGTAAAATCTTTTATTAATAATGTAATTTAATTATCTTTTAAAACTTATACTGACGTAAAATTAACCTTCATATATTTAAAACAGTTTACAATAAATAAGTAGTTTTTTCCGCAAGTTTTTAAACAATTATCAATGCGAACATAAGTAGATACATATATTGTGAGGTTATTCGATATATCAAGTGAAAAATATCGAATGATCTCAGAATAGTGAATGGGAGTATTCGTACGGTTCACACAAATCTGTGCAAGGTGTAGCGATATAAGTGAGCGCAGCCAATGAGTAATATCAGACTGGATGCGCGGATATGGCGGGAAAAAAAGTCGGCCATTTTTATTTTCGCTACATATTTTTGCATATTTTTCCGAAAAAATTAAACTCAACTTATTGGGTTTTTATTTCATTTTTTTTTCGTTCTGGTATCTTTGAAGGTTATTTTATAATCAATCGATATTATGCAGGTCAGTTTTATAAAAATTGATATTTGGTTATCATATAATTAAACAATTATAAATTAATACTGTGAATTATTCTATGAATTATAATGTTAAAATTGAAATTTAAAAACATACAATTTAACACTACAAGAAGAGAACATACGAAATGAAAAAATGCAAAACAATTTTGCCGTTGACAGTACTGCGAGAATTCTTGATTTCGTTTTGATAGGTGATAATTTGCGACGGTCTTTGAGTTTCTTACGCGGATTAGATGCAGTCTCGTTTTTATCCGCATTTAACTTGCTCACGGTTTTTGTAGCATTATAATTAATATCTGCTTACCGGCGGTTCTGTTTTGTAGACATTTGCATGTCTGATGCGGTAAGTGGTTGTTGGAGTTATTTTGTCCCTGACAATGACGAACTAAGTCGAATCAGATTTTATCTTCTACTATATTGCTTCTTACTAATATAAATGCGCAGGTTTAGATGGTTATTGCTACGTTTATTAAGAACCGTTTAACGGATCTCGTGGAAATTTAGTAATGTAGAATATAGCCTGGAAGAACACAAAGGTTTCTTTTTTAGTTTTTTAATGCCGCGGACGGAATCGCTGGTAAAAGCTACTCTTTCTATAATAACCTGTTTCCCTTTGGACCTCGATTTTTAAGATTTAATTCTTAACATTTTTAATTACGATATTTCTTAAATTGACGTAAGGATATCTCTAAAAGAAGTATTTCCACTACAAAATTCACTAAAACAATCAAGGGTAGTTAATCGCATATTGAAGTAATATTTTAGCCTTAACTTGTAATCTATAATTGCGATGCTCTTATGGACAGCTAAGATCGTATACCTTCAGTGCTCGAGGTCAGGGGGTCGGTACAGGGCACGTAATAACCATCGTGTTGTCGACCTGCACCGATAGGTGGAGCTTTAGATTTTGTATTGTTAAAGCACAATAATATACAGAGAAAGTCAGGTAAATGTATGTTTCGTCATGTATATTAAAATGTAATATTTTAGCTTTTTGACGTTGTTTTATTTTTAACTAAGAGTAGAATTATTAATTTTATTTTTTTTAAATAAAAGAATACCGTTCTATGATGTAAAATATTGTTAGATACTAATAAATGAGTATTTTACAACTTCGACACCAATTTATTATATTAAAAATAACTCTGGTAAGAAATAAATTTATCAGTTGCATGCATAATTTAAATAACAAACAATATTCAATCAAAACAACGAATGCAACAAAAACATGCATTACATGGAACCAATTTGATCTGTCAAAACATACATTTCGTTCTAATCTATAGCGAGTTACATCGACTATATTAACACCCAATTTGCTACACTAAATAAATCAACATGTAACAGATAGAGTAATAAATCGCAGATATAAATCATAAGTAATATTTAATACGGTCTGCGCTGTTGACCCTGCTTGTTAATATTTCATAAGACAGTTATCTTAAGGAACTGAGGCGCAGCCAGACTGATTTAATGCACCACCTGGGATAGTCTACTATATTAAATACAACTTAGGGAAAGAGGTTAACTTAATTGATAAATTATTACATAAATGTTGTACTTAAGTGGCTAGGAAATGATTAGATCGTAAACTTTAAACGAGATTTAAAGACAAGAAGCTATCAGATTCAAAATATTTTATTAAAAAAAGGTCTATTGGTTAATGTTGGGTTTCTGAAGTTGCCATTTATTTGATCTTTACCTAATGATTCATTAGTGTTAGGTTGAACTAAGTTTCAATGTAATGAAACTCAAATTACGTAGTTCGGAAACGCATTTCATGAATTTATCGAACCAAAAGCACTATCGAATGGTTAAAAGTAGGGAAACCGGCATTAAGTTTTAGTATTGATACAGATTAAATATTTATTTAAGTTTAACCGATTAAACAACTTCAAATTCAATTAATTTGATTAATTAAATTTATTAGAAATTTTGATTGTATCGACCTCTTCTCCGACTTTGACCTGCTTATGCACAAAATGAGTTAACGTTTACAAATTAAACCAATTTATAATCTGTGATACACAACCTTGTTCCATCACTAAGATGGGTGGGTTTCCACTATTGTAACGCGTGTATGAAATATATTACTATCTCTTTTTATTTTTATAAGAATGAGAGGGACAACAATATGATTCTGGTCAGTTGTTTCCGAATGGAAATTTACGGTACATGCTTTTAAAACATCTCAGATTTTCGCGATTTTTAAATTCGTCTCTCAATTTTCAACTGTCGTTCTGTCAAGAAAGATATATTCTGTTATAGGTTAGAATTATATTTTTGTTTTTTATTAATTATGTACATAGATGACAGCTACCTGAATCGTAATATATTAATTTCTGACATTTCTAATTTACGTGTTCCCTATTCATACAAATTGTAGAAACTCTGGCGTATTTTTAAGGGTTTATATTGCGTAGTTTTATAAAACTTATAGGGGTCGTACACCTTTGACTAAACTATAGCGTAACTGTTGTGCGATTGTCGATTGTTTCGCATCCCATTCAACTGTTTAGTTGCACAACTAATAATAGTGTGCGATCTCAATATAAGCTCATAGGAATCAAAGCGCGACTAAACAGTTGTGCGATAGTTTAGTAGTGTGTGCATTTAAAGGTTTATAAACTAAACTAAAAGTCGAAAATGAAATGTATTATAACTGGCAACATTAGCCTATCGTGTTCATTAAAGCACAACAAAGAAATAAAAGTATCTAGTTACTATTATGACTAATAAGGTATTGATTATTAACAAAGATCAGCGCCACTAATTATTACAATTATCAGAATTGAATTCAACACATTTTAATTAATTAATTATTAATTTAATCCTAGATTGTGTCACGCACGTCTTTGAAGTTAATGCCCTTTTCATCTTAACCTGAGTTTAATTATCAAATGATTTTTTTTTATAACATAAGGTGGCAAACGAGCAACCGGCCACCTGAATCCGCCAAAATTGCGAAGCGACCGCTGCCCATAGACATTCGCAATTGCAGATGCGTTGCCTACCCTTATTCGACGGAGGAGATGCACATAAAGAGGATATTTCCCCTTCCTATGCATCTCCTCCACCGTCAAATTCACTTCCCCTTCCTATTATCTCCTTATAAGAAAAGGGTGGCAAGAGAATGAGATTTAAATTAGGCCTTAATGATGTATAAAAAATAATTTCATCTCTCACATTAACCTTGAAAACAAACGAGATAGAAAGAGTGACGCATAGAGAGCTATAAAGAATTTGGCTGGAGAATTTTACAACATTGCTAATCAATTAAGGTCGTTTAAATCAGTTGAGTAGTTCTTAAAAATACCTTACTTCTTACTAATATTATAAATGCGAAAGTTTAGATGGATGGATGTTTGTTAGAGTTTGTAGCCTAAACGGCTGAACGAATCTGGATTCAATTTGGCATAGATGTAGAGCATAATTAGGAAGAACACATAGGCTACTTATTTTTTATTTCACGCGGACATAGTCGCGGGCGAAAGCTAGTATTTTAATAAATGTAATGGATCTATAAACTTCAATACAATGTTATGTCTTAACTATTAACCAGCAACATTGTAAAGTAAAGCTTAGTAATGGCGGGGCCAATCGCGCTGTCACGCGGGTAGCTCGGTAGCGGGTAGTTAGCGGATAGCGTGCTAACGTAGTACGGTAGCCGGTCGCTAGCCGCACGAACTGTCGTACATTATAATAAACTACAGGATAATGTACTTTGTAATAAGAATAAACAATTTTTAAGCTTATACTATAGCTTTAAAATTTACGAAAGATTTAATTATGGTTTTAGTAAACTTAGACTGTTTAGTCTCGCTTTGAATCCTATGAGCTTATGTGGAGGTGGACACACTACTCGATTTTTAGTTATGCAACTAAACAGTTCAATTGCCCGCGAAACAATCGACAATCGCACAAAAGTTGTACGATAGTTTAGTCAAAGGTGTGCGCCTGCTCTTAATAATGGAATTATCACATATTTGCAAGGCGGTATTTGAGTATAATATAAATTGCTATGTCATATTAGATGTATACCTCAATAAAATAGGCTTATGCCTTTTACAACGTCTTAACAAAACATCGATCGTTCATCTGACTGTTTGTTATACAAAATGGGCTCAACCTTTGATCCCGAAAAGGATTCCGTTACAAGAATCGATTGTAATCGATAAAGACGAATGATTAATTGCATCTAATCGATATAATTCAAACCCACGGGATAGACATGCGTCATCCTGACACGCGAATTCTGACGCTGTGACAAATTGTTGTGACAAAATATTTCAACAGTTGCGTCAAGAACCCTATCAGCCCTATAAAAGATCGAATATCACACACATATAACTATTCATTCAATATCCGACCATGTCAATCTTATTTCAAGGGGATACAATTCAAATTGCTTTGATTTTTCGTTTATTGTATGTATTAACATATTTGTGTAGCAGCGTAACACAGGCCACCAATGACGAGGCGTTCTGAATTGAAGTTTTTGAATTTCGAATGAATGAATTTGCGTTCGGAAATAAAGGAACGACGTTTTGTAACGTGAATGGGGCGTTTGGAAATGCAATTTGTCCAATGACTCGGCTCACATTTGAATTAATATTTTCTTTAATTGTTAAGTATTCATATTAAAACATCTGTCGATTAAATTATTCTGAAAATCTATACATATAATTAAATTTGAATATCTGTATGTAATATCGAAAATGAAATCATATTTCATACACCTAATAGGGTACTTTTATTCTGCGTTGACGAAGTCACTAGCGACCTCTAGTTTAAAAAAAAAGCATTAAAAATATAGATAAGATAAGATAAAATTGAAACCATAAGCTAGTTACATATTTCAATACCAAATAACAGTTAACAATGACTAATTTAAGACTGATTTGATCAAAACCTGTCTAAATTCATCGAATAATTATGCTAAATAAAATCGATATAATTCTAATAAAGACTTAACTAGACTCGATTCTTATATTTTGAAACCTTAAACGAGTTTTAATAATAAGAACTTATAATAAATTTGCTAATATTTGACGTGTATTGTGCATATAACGTTTTTCAATGGCGATATTTCTTTTATCGTTATTATAATATTGGTTGCCGTCAGCGAAATTATAATATCATGATTTGTAGATGCGCTATGCTAATTTGACTTACAATGTTATTTATTAATATTCATTTATACAACGGTACAGACATATCGTAATTTTTGATATAATATAGCATTTTATTTTTAGTGACGTTAACATAATACGAACATACTCTTGATACATAAAAAAATGACACGTTATTTTTGCAACTTATTAACCGTTAAAATATATATTTTAAAAAAGGCAAAGGACCGTAAATATCATAAAAATCAAAGTTATTAGCACTTTAAATAATGTCAAATACTTAAAATAATTAATATTAACACTTGATATAAAGCAGACGACATCGCGGGCATTAGCTAGTAATAATAAATGGGAAAGCTATGGATGGACTACGTATCTCGAAACAGATTAACGATTTCAATTAAAACACAGATGTAGAATAAAGTCTGAAAGAACACATAGGATATTAATTTTTTTAATTCCGCACGGACGAAGTCGCGGACAAATAATATACTTAAAAGCTCTATCGATTAATTCGATGACATTTGCTATATGAAATTCTCGGACCAGTCAGTACCTATTACAATAGTAACGTCACATCACTATTTCAGACATAATTCCTCTATTGTTTGTACTAAACGCTACACCACTAGCTTAAGGTTCAGTTTCACTAGCATCAATAGTCTTGATTAAGTTGAAGCTATCAATATTAAATTATCTTTTTTATGAGAGATCGCTGTCCACTTAAATAAATGAATGAAAGCGAAGCTCACGCAGACAAACTTTTTAATTCTTTCAAACAAGTTGCTTTATAGTATCTTAATTCGAATGTTCAAGATTGTGTGACTTTTGAATGACTTTCTAGAATGTTTTGATATGTATTTAGATTTGATTTCTTTACTTCTTTTATCCGTTAACGTTAACATTAAAATGGCAATACCGTTGTCTAATGAAATCGAGGCTTAAATTAGGTTTGGGAAATGCTGACTCATTTAGGCGACTTTCCATGACAAGGGCAACCTGTCTCACTTGAAACACGCTTTATCTGCTTTCCTGAGAACTATTGTCTATGGTGTCTATGAATATTTAGTCATTAACAACGTAAATATTAAGAATGTTACTCACAGATAAATTACCTTTCTGATGGTGAAAGAATTTTTATAATCGGTCCAGTAGTTTTTGCGTGAATCAAATACATACAAAAATAGAAATCTTTCCTCTTTATAATATTGGTATAGACTAGCTGTTACTCGGGACTTCGTCCGCTTGACATAAAAGAATATAGCCTGTTGCTTACTGATAACGTAGCTTTTTAATAGTGAAAGAATTTTTGAAATCGGCCCAGTACTTTTTGAGTTATTTCAATACATATAAAGTACAAAAATATAAATCTTTCCTCTTGATATTATTAGTAGATTAGCTCGCTTATGTACCGTAAAAATAATTTATTTATAATATATACTTATAATATTTACAAGTGTTATGTAATTGATCCTTATATCTTCTGTTTAATGTATTAAATATCACTTAAAACGTTAGTAAATGTTATTTAACTATATAATACGGTCTTCGTGTATTGTGATACAAATACGAAGGTTTCCCGAGCAGGCGCCGCCTCGTGCGGCAACGTGTCTCAAATATTCATTACGTGCCACCATATTCCGAGCTACCAACCAATACGAAATACTTTAACATAAGTTTACTTGTACTATAACGATAAAAAACATATAATAAAATGTATCTTGTAATTTAAATTGTTGCGAAAATTTGATCATACTGATGTTATCTATATCTATATCTATACTAATATTATAAAGAGGAAAGATTTGTATTTTTGTATGTATTGATATAACTCAAAAACTACTGGGACGATTTTAAAAATTATTTCACCGTTAGAAAGGTAATTTATCAGTGAGTAACATAGTCTTTTTTCTTTTTTTAATTTCACGTGTACGAAGCCGCGTGCAACAGCTAGTATATGCATAAGTTTGGATGGATGGATGTTTGTTACTGTATCTACACAATTTTCCAATGATTATTTACAATGTATAGTCGACCACATCATCGGATGTCCTAACCCTTAACCTTAGACTATTAGCGCTTTCATCATCAACAAACATTTTAAAATCAATATGGTTTTTTTTTCTAGTCTATTTGAAATTCAATTCTGATCCTCACGTCATAGAACAATATAGTGATTATTATCTAGTTAATAAACAATTGTATATATTATCACAATGCAAAGGTGTTAATATAATTCAATAACATATTAAAAGGCAGGTCAAGAACCTTCAAGGAACAATAAAGATTCGATTGTTAATTATATTCAATAGTTCTTAAGTAGTTAATTGTTAAACTACTTCAAAATTCACTAAAACTTAATTAATATAACTTAGTAGCGGCTTAAGTCATGCGATAGTTCTTTGACATCTAATGACCGACTAACTTTAGTATAATAACTAGAATATTCTCAAGAGATTAGTAATTGATTAGTATTCCAGTATTCAATATCATTCCAATTAAGCATGTAAAGTAAGGTTTTATAGCAAATTCAATAGCTCTATAATTATAGACTTGACTGAACAATCTAGAGAAGACTAGAACAATCCAATATTTTTATACTAGCTTTCGCCCGCGACTCCGTCCTCGTGGAATTAAAAAACGTAAGTGCCTGTGTTCTTCCAGACTATCCTCTACATGTGTACCAAATTTCATCGAAATCCGTTCAGCCGTTTAGGCTACAAACTCTAACAAACATCCATACATCCATCTAAACTTTCACATTTATAATATTAGTATGATTAAGGCAAACAAATTGCCACTTGAGTTCACCTCACCGAAATATCGAGACGACTGTTGCCCATGGACTTCCCTAAAACAGATGCGTTGCCTTTCTTTATTAGACAGAGGAGGGGACGCACAAAAAAACGATATTGACTTTACATCCGTATCCTGTCCTTATAAGGGTAGGAAACTGGACTAAAATCAGGCCAGCACACCCCTATCACACTGTACTCTAAATTGTTTCCACATCAAGCTTATGTTCTGTGTGGTCCTATTGCAAACGGCGAGCCGGACAATTTTTGCAACAGACAGCTGGCGTCTACCACTGTTATCTTTGCTTATACAGTTGGCCAATGTTTATTGCAAATATTATATAAATATTGCAGATTAAAAAAGTCTAATACAATAAGGATTAACAATTCACTCCAGTTATGACCTTACCTGTTGTCGGTGCTTTTGAAGTAAAAAATAAAAGTCTTTTAGCAAATTACATTCATTTGCAAATTGGTTTTAACTGCTTTTCTAATCAATAGATCAAACGCCCGCCGCCGAATTTCGGTGGTTATCGACCAGTGATGCTAAAAACTGGGTCATATTCATAAATAACGTACAAAAGCAATTATTACACGCCTTAGAATTTATAAAAAACGATATTACTCGTACTATTTCTAACCTATGTATGCAAATACAAATATTTTATTGGTAATGGTGAATTACAGGTCATAATGTTAAAAAACGATATTCTGAACGAAAATTGTATACATAAAGCAATCATTATGCTAGAAAAAATTTCTCGACGCTATAGAAGGATTTCTGGATTATATATCAATATGTTTTATATATAACTGTGTTACAGTTATATTTATTGTTGATTTTTTTTTATTTCCGCGCGTAAAAACTCAAGCAAAAACTCTCTTAAAATACAAATTTAACTGCTTGTATGTATATAAAATAGTGCTTAATAATATTTTAACTTGACCTAACATTCGAATTATTAAAAGCGATTACAGCTTTGGAACCTTAAAAGATAACCAGTATGTATGCGTGCTGTTAGTCTGTTTTTCATGAAGTTGACCTGCTAGTAAAGAACTATTAAAGCTCATAAAGGTAACAATAATTGTGAACGAAAAAAGTTGCGTCGGCACATGAAAGGTTGAACACAAAGATGGCCGCGCGGAGCGAAACAAAAGCGCTCGTAAAACAGATCTATTCGGAGAAGAGAAATTTTGCACAAGTCGCGAACGCTTTGTGATGTCGAGAGCAAAGTTTAGTATTAATGACTGCAGTAAACTATTATGTAACGAGCCTCAGTTGTTACGTACGTTTTAATGGTTATAGGTTAAAAAATTAAAACTACGTGTAGCTAAGACACGGAAAGCAATGGCTGAAATTGTATTCGTTTAAATTTAAAATCTTACTAATGTTAATGCGAATGTTTAGAAGGATGGATGGATGTTTGTTAGAGTTTGTAGCCTAAACTGCTGAACGGATCTCGATGAAATTTGGCATAGATGTACAGGATAGTCTGGAAGAACACATAGGCTATTTACTTTTGTTTTTTTTTAATTCCACGCGGACGGAGTCGCGGGCGAAAGCTAGTAATAAAACATTTTAGATGACATCATTGCTTTAATTTTAATAAAACTGTTAAAGTTGTAGTCAACCTTTTAGTGCCGCACCTTTGTAAAAGATGTTTCGCACATCAATAGACTCGACAGAATTTATTAATAATCCGTTTATTTATAGCTAAATAGTGTAAAAAATGTCGAATGTCTACATAAACCTAATTTAACGTCCGGGTTCAGAGGTCGTGTGCAAATAAACGAATTGATTACCTTAGTTAAACTAAAACTAAGTTAGTTTTAAAGACTGTATGATGGCGCAGGTGGCCCATGAATAATTAACAATAACAATTCTATATTCGATAAAGATTTGCATGCGTAAAAATATGTAGCACACATCTGCCTACGACATTTACATTCAAGGGACGTGTTAAATGTTTTCACAACTAATGGTTACTATAGATATGGTCAAACTCATATAGACTTAGTATTGATGAACTTAATGGACTTGGCTACATTTTGAACTTTGAGCAAGTGTTAGAGTAGTAGAAATTATAGTTTTTAGTTTTGCGATATGATTTTTTTATCTAAGAAACTATACAAATAATTATTTCTAAAATTCAAGCATTGTTCCTTTTTTTGTGTGGCCCACAAAATTCCTAAGTGTGCCAGGTGCCATTGATGATCGAGTGTCATGTTTAATTTATAATAAAAAAATAGTATAGTGCTACAGCGTGTTCCGAAAGCCGGCGGTGGTTAGTGTACTGCGCACGCGTGGCTCGCTTACGAATGATTGGCGGTCGTCGCCACGCCGCGCCGCCACGCCGCCACGCCTCGCCGCTGCCGTCGCCTAATGTTATATCAATTATTTATGTTGCTCGTAACTCAACCGATACAGCTAACTTGTGCCCCTGGCGCTGGACGTGTCCAAATTCTGTGTTTGAAATCATGTTAAGTTGTGTTTATAGCATTCGTAAAACGCGACAGCTTCTAATGTTAAAAAGCAGTTAATTTTTAATGTTATTGTTTTAATTTGTTTTATAGCTTGTATTGGGACTTTTCGTAGTAATCTTTTTTAATAGTAAAGTATAGAAAAATTTTGGAAAGACAAAGTTAAATAAAATATTGACAATATGTTTTTTTTGGTGTTGATCCCACATAACATTTTCTACCCTTAAATCATAGTTAGAGTCGAGCCATTTCATATATCTCTTAGAAGAATTTCAAAGTATAAAACAGCAGCGTAACAAAAAACATTTCATTAATAATTTTACCTTATCCGTGTAAGTCAGTACCGTATCATATTTTTTTCCAAAGCCATCACCGCATCTAAAGAATTGGAAAAATTTTAAAAATGCTTCAGCGACCACCGTGTTCCGGCATTGATAGGTATTAGATGCAGCACTAAACTTTAAATTAGGTCCTCAATCCAGATCAGACAGCGCCGGCACGATATTTCATAGTCGGGTTTGCGCCGGTCGCCGGTTCAATATGGATGAGTGTTGCACATTCATACGTCAAGTGCGCAGCGCAGGCGCGCGCCGCGAGTAATGGCGGACCACGGCTATTTATTACATTTATTTATTTATAGAGAAATGCTCACTTTTTATACTAATTTAAAATCGTAAAATGGAAAGTATTAACCTTATTTTTCGGTACAATTGTAAATTTAATTTAGTTCATTTATAACCTTACGAAAAGGAGATTTTTAATTCATAATTTACATTTATATCTGTATTTTTTTATTAAATACAGCATAAGTTTTTAACTATTTCTTTAATTGATGATTTTTTGCATAACTTACAAACCAAATAAAACGGTTAAAGCTCGTATAAATAATCAACAAATAGTTCGCTATAGATTTGATTGTATTCAAGTTTATTTTAATGCAAGAACCAGCTACCGATCGTCTTAACGTCCGATGTAACTTGGCCTTTGGTAAAATCAGCGAGCACAAGTATAGGCGACCTTGTGTCTGATTGTATTACCATCCCGACCTTCGCCAGGTAATAACGGATCATCAAATTCCTATTACGACCGTAATATCATTGCTCGAACAATTTAAGACGTAATGTACTAGTTTGTTACCAGTATACTATAACATGCTGTATTTTTTTGCAGTTTGTACCGCAAAAAATAAGTATTGCAGTTATGAGCGTTGACAGATTTTGTCGCGTAAACAATTTTTTATATCACGATACCAGTAATTGTGACAAAAGAACTATTAAATTTGAGACTGTATGTTTTGTAATGGACGCTTTGGTCGTTCAAACCAAAAGGCAATATTTATAATGTGGTATTAGATTATCTTACTAATATTATAAATGCGAAAGTTTAGATGGATGGATAATGTTTGTGGCCTAAACGGCTGAACGGATTTCGATGAAATTTGGCATACATGTAGAACATAGTCTGGAAGAACACATAGGCTACTTTGTTTTTTTAATTCCACGCGGACAGAGTCGCGGGAGAAAGCTAGTGTTCTCTAACTAGAACAATATCATGTACATGTAGTTGGCGATGGTTTATGTTTTGCGAATCATCGAATGGTTATTACCGAGGCGAGTCGGTGGACGTCCGTCCGGACGACTGATGCAAACTGAGATTATACGCTCCTTACTGTGACTATATACAGGATGTCCCAAAATTACAACGATCATATTTATTTTTTTTATTTTAAAATTCTTAGACCTTTGAACAGTTGACTGTTAAAAATTAATAATTGCCCATTGAATTAACATAGGATTTTTTAAAAATATATCTCACTATTTGGACTTAATGCCTAATGCTCGGTCCTTATTGGACAACAATACTTTCAGTTTTAAAACACTCAATAAACTTTTGTATTTTCTCAGTTCTAGACTAGGTTAGAATATAATGTGAATCCAAACATGCTGTATGGTGACTGTTGTCATGGTCGGTGGTCACGGAAGTGTGGTAAGCGGACGGTCACCACCGGCCGTCCTCGAGGATGAGCTCCGAAACTGTGCCAATACGACCTTAAGGCTTTGCGATAGTCAGGTCATCTGTAGAATGCTACTATTAATAAAATACTAAAAAGATTATTCTTTGTTGTTATGAATTCAACGGAACTATATTTTTACTTTCGATGGTGTTATGGTGAAAGATATTTTAAAATCGGCCCAACAATTTTTGAATGAATCATAAGTATATTATACATACAAAAATACAAATCTTTCTGCTTTATAATTTTAGTATAGATATAGATATAGAAGTATAGATAGTATAGATATAGATAATTGAACTTTAAATCGTGTGTTTGTTTGTAAGACATTTGTTTTGATAGTGCAGTTCATATCTTAATCAGTCTCTTAATTCCATATCAAAAATTACTATTACTTATTCAAACAGGTTAGGGTTATACAAGTCAGACTTTCTAGTTTCTAGTGCATCTCTATCATCTAACATCTCGCCTCTATTTCGTAACTCATAAGATTCAAATTGCATCCACACTCTCGATCGGGACCTTCATAAATATTCAATTTATCTCATAGGAAATTCAATTTTGTCGTGAAGGATTTAGGATAGAGAATGGCGTGAATGATACTGAGGTAGCTTCTAAATGGTTTTAGGTGCACTTTCCGCGCGGGTCACGGGATGAGCTCAACCTTTCACGCGTGGTTCGTTCCAGAATGGGCGCGGCTTTCGCCATGCTTTACTGTTTCATTGTAACTGGGAAATGTGAGATCGTCGATGTTGAGATAATTTAATAGATTGCGAACATGGTTCATGTACAAAATAGTTACGGGTTAGAAGTTAGGTTTTATCGTTCCGTTATTATACTGAAAATGTAGTGAAGCTGATTAGATAATCATAATTTACCACTTTCATACACCAAAAATCATATAAAAATTTGTAAAATACAAGAAAAATGATTTTAGAAAACATAAATAAATTTTAATGTAAGATAGCACACTGTAAGAAAAGTATTTTACACTGTACACCACAGAGTTTCCTAAAAAACATAGTGAATACGTAGAGTCATTAGAGAACAGCCCGGAGGCTAGTATTTTGCGGATTTCTCCTCATCTCCGGGCCTAGTGGTACCAGTATTAAGTTTACTTTCGTACTGAGGACTGTCTGTCGACGTACAACTGATTGTATGTAAATATACAGCGACCCCTGGCGGATGCACCGAGCTAAAGGTGACATACTTCTAGCGCTTCGAACCTATTTGTTAACATTTACACAAGATTTTGACGTTTTATTGCTTTTGTTAAACGTTAAAGATTATCAGGGTCCACTAATTGAGGTTTTAGTATTGCAAGTTACATCTATACTTAATTTTATAAAGAGGAAAGATTTGTATTTTAATATTTTTATATGTATTGTAATAACTCAAAAACTACTGGACCGAAGTCAAAAATTCTTACACCATTAAAAAGCTATGTCATCACTGAGTAACAAAGGCTATATCTTTACTATTTTTTTTAAAATTCACGGGGGCGAAGTCGCGAGAAACAACTAGTATACATTAATGCAAGATGAAAGAAAAAAAAAATTATTGAAACAGGGCTGTTTCATAAGACAGTATAATCTTATATATTGTACAATAAATTCTCGCCCTTTAATAAGTAGAGAAAATGTGTGGTATATTCATATAATATTTTACAGAGCGTAAGTCTTGAAATAATTGGTCGTAAGATTTACTATAACTACCCTCGGCCTGCATGCAAATAAGTTTCTATTTCATCGCGAACTTTAAACTTACCCGGTGTAAAGTTAATTGGGGTTGTCAAGGGGAAAATATAACATCCTGTTGATCAACTTTTTTATCCTTGTAACCAATGGTTTATAAATATTATAATTTTATAGGAAACTTACGGTTCTTATCTTAAATTTAGTGGTACACTTAGTAGCATTACCTCTGTCAATAGTTTTGTTTCACATTTAGGATGACTGTTTCATCATCTCCCCTGCCTTATCCTACTCCCGTAGGGTCGGCGTATCAGGTTTTCGTCCTGTTTTTTTTTTGGGATTTCAGGATGACTGTTTATTGAAAAAAAAAGTTGTTTTTATTAAATTTAGTTGTACTTTTAGCAGCATTTAGAGGGGGCCTAGTAAAAATATTGTTCCATCAACAAATAGTTTTCACCTAAGTTTATTATTTTGTTTTAGATTTAAGCATTCTTAACTAACCAATGATTAAAAAAAATTGAGGATTTAATGAATAAAAACCCTCCTAATTAAGTAAAGCGTTTAAAAACCATTTAAATAAATTGGAACATGTTTAATTCAATTGGAAACATTACAGAGTCTTAAAGTTAGAAATGAAGAGGTTTTACTGTCAGGCTGTAGAGGGCTTGTAGACGCGGTGCCTTTTGAGAGTAATGGCTAACTTAACTTAGGTGATTTTAACTTAGTTACATGTATTGCCATTTTATAGCTACCGCGCATTTCAAAACATAAGCGACAGCGGTCTGATAATAGAATAAAGTATAAGATTTCAACGCGTTTGTACTTGAGATTTCGTTTCATTCAATTTTGAAATAAAAAAAAATCTTTTATAATTAAAAAGGCAATTTGTCATAGAGCTTGTAGTATATATTTTCTATTTATAGTTTAGTTTTCGTAATTGGTCGAGAAAAAATACTAGGTTACTTATCGCTAACATTATCTTACTTACACCACATATCTTTTGTTGGTGAACTAGTGTTAACTTGAAACATTACCCGACCTAGTAGTCAAGTAATAGGTTGTCTGGGTAATTGAATCCCTAATGTTAAGTAAGACGTTCATGCAAACATGGATAGTCCAAAAGATTACCGTATTTTAAACAGATTTCAGAACAATCTTGTTAATAACTAAAGTTTAAGCTTATATGTAGACTAATGTTAAGAAGAAAGATTTGTATTTATGTATGTATAAAAATAACTCAAAAACTACTGTGCTAATTTCAAAAAATTATCATTAGAAAGCTACGTTATCGCTGATTAACATAGGCTATATTTTTAAATTTCACGTGATCGAAGTCGCGAGCAACAGCTAGTGATAAATAAATCGACGATTATTTTTACTATTGACCTTGTTATCTATAAGATGCAGCTCAAACTCGGAAACGTTCATAAACTCGTGTCACTAAAAAGGGCAAAAGTCTCTGCACTAATTCTTAATGTCAGTCGCATTCATTTTATATTTATTTCAAATTTCATCGCGATATTATTAACTTTATTGCGATTACAATCTAGAGAATTCATTTTTGACATTTTTATTCGAATTTATGTGATTCCACGTGGTGTTGCAGCGATATCTTTGCTGCTGGTTAATTTACACATCAACCTTATTTCCTTACTGATAAAGCTTAAATTTGTTTGTTTGCTATTTTTAATGTTACATGCGTTAAGTTTGTTGTGGTGACGCCGTGTGACCGTTCTAAGATTTTATTATTTTAAAAATTGATATTTTATTTTCGGTATGGGTCTGCTAACGCGCGCAGCGGGTGGCTATACCCTGACAATATAAACTAGGCCTTAGTTCCTAGAATTAGAATTTATTTTTGCTTTTTCATAAATTCCAAACGAAGGGCTTCAAAGAATCGTGTAATCTTTTTGGTTGTTTTGATTTTTTATAATCGTCTCGAGAATCGCTTATTAATGAATTATTTCATATATTCTTGGTGACATAAAAAAGAAAGAAGTTTATCGTTATTGTGTTACCGGTTTTAATTTTTTAATTTTAAATACAGTTATGTTGCATATTAATGTGGAAAAATATTTTATTTCGTATTTATTCTTTTTATTATCAAAGCTTATTAATTAATTATAATTTTATATTGAGACGCAAACTTTAAAATAATTCACAGTGTGGTAAAAACATATTTAAAGTACGCATTGATTTATTTAAGCGTTTTGAACTAAATATAAGAAAACAATGTATAAAACAATATAAAAATTGCCACACATGGTTAGTTAATTTTTATATCAAACCAAAGAAAGGATGGATTGTGTGAAAGAGGATTTGCTTAAGGGAGTGGATTCAGATATGGCTGATAGAAATGTATGGAAGAGCAAAACTGTGCCTCCGTAAGGGCAAGTTGATGGTTAGTTAATTTTTACTACTTGTATATTGATGTTAAAACACATAAAATTAGTTTTATTTAATAATTAAACATAAATAACATGGATTAGTAACCGAAGTCGAGCGGTACAGGCTATCTCGACATCGTCCGGCGATCTGCGCGGTCATCAAATAATATACTGTGTTTATAGTGCGATCCGATCTTTAGTGCGGTGCCCTATGCGCTGCCCTGCGTCTGCGCATCCTATTAATATACCTACTTGTATTACCGTTACAAAACGAGCGACGACTTTTAAAGCGACCAAGTGTCGATATATTTATAAGCAACTAGCTTTCGACCGCGACTTCATTTGCGGGGATTTAAAAAAAAGTATCCTATGTGTTCTTCCAGACTACCTCTACAACTATGCCAAATTTCATCGAGATCCGTTTAGCAGTTTAGGCTACAAAATCTAACAAACACACATCCACAGTACATTAGGGATTCGAACCCAGGATATTCAGATTTCAAGTCCACCGCTTTACACATCGAATGAGTGTACAGGATGTTACAAAATACACACTTAGCTTCGTTTAACCACCTTGTGTCATCTTTGAGAATCAAAGACAGACATATGGAAAATATTTCTGCAAATAAAACGTAGGCTCTAAAGTGTAACATTTAAAACAGAAAGCACTATTATTACCAAGGATTAGAATAGTTAGTCAATTGTTTAGCCTTCATTTGTTGTTATATCTCGGAATCTCTCATTATGGAATGTTTTTCTTCTGTCTTCTACACAATGTAAGCATAACTCCGAGCGGTATAGATAATGAAACAGCATTTTGCAGACAGGGTAGGGCAGGCTGGGAAAGCCGCTCCGAGCGCTTCGTGGCCCAGTAATGGGCCGGGAACACACGTCTATTGCGCAGTATGGGAAACTAATGTAATTGAGATTTCTGACTACTTAGCCGTTATTGTTGATTTAGATAACTGTTTTGTAGTACTTTTCGCAAAAAGTACACAATATGCTTTAAAACTCTAGACTTAAACCGTTCCGTTAATAAAGCTTCTAACTTAATTAAAACTAGCGATTTCAACTTAAACAATATAATTTACTTCAAGAATAATCTATACTAATCTAAACTAAAAGAGGAAAATTTATATATTGGAATAACTCAAAAACTACTGGGCCGATTTTCAAAATTATTATACGAGTACCATTAAAAAGCTACGTCATCAATGAGTAACATGGGCTATATTTTTATTATTTTTTTAAGAATATATTTAAGAACATGGATATGTCTCAAAAATTGTGTTTAGTTTGAATTGGCTTTAGTTGTATTTAAGAAGTCGTTCATACCGTTTAATTAATTTGCTGTTTTATAATCATCATGTTCTGCTGTCTGTACATCGTGATGTTCAACCAGAGAGTTTCAAACATAACATAAAACTTCCCTCTGATGAACTCAGATCGGCTCCCGATTTGCATACCAGAGCAGTTTTATTACTTCAAACAAAGCTATAACTATTCAATTACATGTTTAATCGTCCAATTACTGATTATTGCGATAGTAAAATTATGTTTTTGATGTTTTCAATTAAAATATGTTAACGCGACATTGTCGGCGTTTATAGTTTAACTTTGAAGCTTTAGTATGACGTTTAATAAAGGGCCTATCCCACCAAACTGTAAATTGTCTGATAATCCAACGTGCAAAATATCGGATTTTGTTCCCTTAACTGATAGTGACGTCATTTTTAAGCTATATGAGCCTCTATCAGCCTGTGGTGGGTCAGGCCCTAATACTTTTTTATCGTTACTTTAAACAAATATGTAATTATTGTTTTATTGATTGTAAAAAAATCTAAAAAGGATAGCTGGTTATTATAAAGTCCAATCAAATTGAAATTACAGTCAAGTTTTCAGGTAAGATTATGTTTCTAATTTTCTCTTTCCAATGTTATTTACTCTACACATTTTCAATGAAAACCAACAGAATTAATTGAAATAATGCCATTTAGTTTTATGTAGTTTTTACTACATTTTGTGTAATCTCGGAACATCTAATGTTTTAATTCACGACTTGATGATAGATATAATTTTATGACTTTTTCAACACATGACCTCCTAGCAAGTGACATTTACTATCAAATAATATGTGGTGTTGGGCTAAGGTATTTTTATTTACTACGATACACTTTTATGTCATTCTTCCTGTACACAATTATGTCACTAGTTTAATCTTTAGATTTTATTTAATATTTTCTATGATTTCTTCAATTCAAAATTATTAATTTGCAAAAACTATTGTGAGTATTATAGTAATAAATATAAACATTTTAAATCTATACTAATATAATAGAGCGTAAACACACATTACTTCGTGGCGTAGGATGTCAGCAGTCACGACATATTTTTGAATAACTCTTTCTTTAATAAAAAGCCCTGCACTTACGACACGCTTTAGGCTATATATTTTCACGCTATTAAACTTAGGAGGTAAATAAATTGGAAAAAACCTTCATGTGGGAAAGGGACCATAAACTACAACTGCCAACATTAAGGAAGGAAGGCTATTATGGTAACGGTAATTTTGACATTTGCAACTGAGAATTTGACAAATGTAAGCAATAAAATAAAGTTTTTATAATTACATGCGGATGAAGCCGCACGGGAACAGCTAGTAAGTTATAAAATTAATGTAAAATCAATAATTCTCTAACAGATTCTAACACAATAGTAACCTAAAATGAAATGCAGAACATTCTAGACCTGTCCTGAAGCGTTGCGCCACGCCTTCGAGTAAAAGGACTTAATACTAACAAAACACTCACAATAGAATGCAACGGATAATATCGAGAGTGGGCAATGCGGTGTTCTCACGCCCACGCGTGGCCTAAGCCCACTACTCATATAAACTCAAGTTATCGTTTCAATTAAGTAAACTCTCTTATTATTGTTGGATTGTTTTCTTTTATTGCTATGTAATAAATTGTTAGAATATTGTAAACAAGAAGTTGTGGTTAAGAAAAATGGTAGTGTGTTTTACGCTTTATTTTATCCAAATTTTAGAAAATGATAGTTATATAAGTAGAAGGTAACTATTAAATTAGAAATCTGTATGCATTTGAAGTAGTAAATAGTTTAATTGTTATGTTAATTAGAATCATACTATATTATTATTATTATATATTTATATTCGAAATTAATAATATAAATGCGAAAGTTTAGATGGATGGATGGATGTTTGTTAGAGTTTGTAGCCTAAACGGCTGAACGGATTTTGATGAAATTTGGTATAGATATAGAGGATAGTCTGGAAGAACACATAGGCTACTAACTTTTATTTTTTTAATTCGACACGAATGGAGTCGCGGGCGAAAGCTATTATGACTTAGTTTGGAAATCTGTTCTTTATTTGGAAGGTGTAATCGGAGGAAAGAAGTAAATTTAGTGTTTTGTTACAATTCTATTTTAGATGCCCTTACTGCTCGCTTGACCGTGATAAAAACATAAAACTAAACTTGGGTGGTCGCGTTTTGATAAGTTAAACAGATAATGCGATTCCATGTACAGATTAATAATATTTTTGTCAATTTATATGCGTATGAATATATTAATAGCAATTAATTATATTTTAACTACTCTATAGTCTTCACCTGTGTGTGAACTTTGAAAAAATATTTCAAATTTTTTAGGTTATAATTTTATCTGCTCTTAAATCGTTTAGTTTTTTATTTAACTTTAAAGAAGTAGAACTATTTTAATCAACAGTTTGTTCTTAACAGTCGATCGAAAACTATAAAATAGCGTAATAAATCTTTATCAGCGACATCTAGCGAGTGTCAGGTCAGAAGATAATTAATTACGTATTCATAGTAAATTAAAAATGTCTCATACATCGTATTTTTAACGTTTAACGTTTTTAGATGAGTTGGAATATTGCCGATCTTAATCTCTGGCGGTTTGTTCTAAGAGCTTATCATGAATATTCGTGAGAATGTTTTCGTAACGTCATCGATAAAATGTTTACGGATCCTGCACAATTTTAGTTGTCGTTACGTTCTCGCAGCTGTCGAACACATTCGTGATAGACTCTCTTACTAATTTTAGTTTTGACAATTTATTATTATAATAAAGCATATAAAATTTGAAAGAAGATATATTCGTAGCGATTATTTCAGTATTATTGAGTATATTGTATTGTTCGACTGCGCATTAACTACACGTTATGAAATATTACATTTCTCTCGCAATAATTTCGAGCATAACTGATTTTAGATCCTTGTTTATGTTGATTGTAAATTCGATCTTGTGCTAATAACAATAAGGGTTACCATTAATAATATAACATTCATATGAATTAAGCTATATGAGGTGAGATATTTTGCGGCCTCGGGCTATCTGCACGTTACGTGTTCTGTCTCTTTCGCACTCGTGTAGTTGTATATTGCTGGTCTGTATCGGTTTGCGTTGTCATTTTTGTAAATTGACCTATGAACCTGAAATGTAGAGATTGTGTTGCGAATTAATCGCTAGGTGAGAATCTTTCGAGCTGTCTTCATTAATAGCACACGTGTCAAAGTAACTGTAGTACTTATTGTATAAGTATTGTAAAGCTGTGTATACACTGTTCACATCTACCCAAGAACAGTATAATCATCCCTCTTATGGATATCTGAAGAGATAAGGGCGGGAATACACATTCCCTTTTTTTCGAAAAGTAGTTTGCAAACATCATGGTAGTTGTCACAAAATTAATTATTATGCAAGCTATTGGAATGTATTCCCGCCTTAATAATATATTTATCTACACATTTGGAAATGCTTTACTTAAATTATCTTACTAATATTATAAATGCGAAAGTTGAGATGGATGGATGAATGGATGGATGTTTGTTAGAGTTTGTAGCCTAAACGGCTGAACGGATTTCTATGAAATTTGGTATAGATGTAGAGGATATTCTGGAAGAACACATAGGGTACTTACTTTTGTTTTTTTTTAATTCCACGCGGACGGAGTCGCGGGCGAAAGCTAGTTGAAAATAAAGGCATAAAGTAATTTTTTTGTAACAGAGATGTTCAATAGATTGTCCTTTCGATACGCATTCGATTTTCCTTGAGAAACATTAAATGAAAACAAAAATAAATTTAAAGGCCGGCATAAAAGTTAAAAGCTCACTAATTATGTAATTGGTTATAAACAAACAGCGATGGCGACACGAGAGCAGTTCTCGATCCAGTATCGAGCATTAATGACTCTTAATCCTCCTTTATTAAGATTAGAGACTAATAAAAACTCAGACCACTGAAGTATTTTTGAATATTAAGAGACGGGACCTGTCAATCGCATTCCAATCTCTCAATTAAAAGTGGATAATAATTTGTTACCACGTATGTTTACTCAGTATGGGTGTATATATTTTAATGATAACAAGTTTGTAAATTTTTTTTTTATGTCAACATGATATGTGACAACCTATGTGTGGTTATATTCTTTACCTCTCTCCTGTGGATACGGCAGTTTGTTTAGTACGTTCTGCGCTTAGCCTAGTCCTTTTCTCTATAGTCAAAGTGTAAGATGGCCGCAAGGCGGGTGTAGTCTAACTTGTAATTAAAATATTTTAATCGCCGGTAATCGAGAACAAACAGTGACATTACGCCGCGCCTTGGTCTTGTTACACGGATATATAGAATTATGTAATGAATTGATAGTTTCGAAAAAAACTACCAAACCAAATTATAAAAAATGCTCGAGTCAAAGTATACATAATTATAAATTACTAGCTTTCACCCGCGACTCCGTCTGCGTTGTATTAAAAAAAAGAAATGTGATGAGCCTATGTGTTCTTTCAGACTATCCTCTACATCTATACCACATTGCATCGAAATCCGTTCGACCATTTAGGCTACAAACTCTATCAAACATCCATCCAAACTTTCGCATTTATAATATTAGTATGATAAATAGTATAGTATATATAATATTTAGTGTCAGTTATACAATTAACTTGAGAAATAAAAGTATTTATACAAAATTATAGCTAATCAAATCACAGAAAGACTGAGTTATTTCAATCAATAAATATTTTATTTTACTCAAAGTGGTATTCAGAACATTACTTTAATATATGCACACAATTGTTGCATTAAATTTGCACAGGATCGACGACCTTAATACAGTCTTTTGAAATAGCCGATTTCTTAATAGACTACGGTATTGTTTGTTGCCTTTGACGATTTGTATGGACATCACACTATCGTGTGTTGCCTCACAAACAAATAAATCAGCTACGTCACTTAAAAAGAGAACCACGTTTTTAATTAGCATAATACCACGCTCGAGCCACATCCATCTTGATCTAAGTATACATCTTTGGTATTTGTGATACAGATATTAAATTATGATTAGCCTCGGGTTTAGCAATTGTACAATTATGTCTTGATCTTACTTTAATCATTATTCAATTACGGGAATAAAGTAAGAGCGTTTGATTTAAAAGCAATCAATTCCTTTTTTTACGATATTTGAATTTACGCGCCGAATTAATTAATCAAAAATTTATAAAACTAAACATTCGATTATTTTATATCGTTTTACGATATTCAAAGTGTTTTAGTGTACATAACCTCTAAATGGTGTTGAAAGATTTACCGCCATATAAACGGCATTACGCTATTACATTTAATTGGGAGATAGACAATTTTATTGAACACTATGGTCAGTTTGAGCAATCGATGACGTAACGGGAAACGTTTTGAAACGTGTCCGAGGCGCTTCACACCTCATTCGATTGCAATTAACCGATGTCGATTCCGAACGTTATGAGACAATAAAAAAAGACTATCGCATAGCAAGGAATGTATGAAAAGATCTCGAGCGCGTTCCGAACGGAAAACAATTGTGTTATAATTTGAGCTGAGGTGTTTGAGTGCTGGCATGTGACCCCGGGTCAATCTCGGCCGCTTCAAACACCCACGGTACAAAAAAATAATAAATTATTACACATGGATTGGAATTTTTATAACTATTTACTAATATTTGAGAATTTAAACAGTTAAATACCTTTATATGCAGTCTTAAGTATGTACAAATTTCTAAACCATGCATACCTGTAACAGAATAAAAAAAATGTTTTTAAAAATTATCCGATTGGAATGAGAATTAAATTTAGGTTTTTTAAAAATTCAAAACTGATATAAGTCATGTGATAATTTTAAATATTAAAAAAATGGCATGAGGAGCTGCTTAAAATAGCTATTTTTGTAGATTTCAAATTCGCTACAATCTTACTAATATAATAAATGCGAAAGTTTAGATGGATGGATGTACGGATGGATGGATGTTTGTTAGAGTTTGTAGCCTAAACTGCTAATCGGATCTCGATGAAATTTGGCAAAGATATAGAGGATAGTCTGGAAGCACACATAGGCTACTTACTTTAATTTTTTAATACACGCAGACGAAGTCGCGGGCGAAAGCTAGTAGTATATAAGATAGAGACAGTTAAATCCTTTTTAATACAGCTTACTCGTGCCTATTTTCTTACAGATTTAGATTTAGCTTACAAGATGATATAGTTTTAACGGTTTCTGTCAATTTTAGATACGGGATATGTTATCTTTTGTCTTATTACTAAAAACAATTGTTCCATTTTTAAATCTTAAACCGTCTTTGTTATTGTGGGATTTGATTGATTTATGGCCCTTCAAAGCTGTGTAATCCCTAATGATTTTAAAGGCTTGTAACAAGTAAAGGACAAACAAAACTAAAGCAAATAATAAAAACAAAAAGAGGATTTGACCAAAAAGGTTTTGTGCGGTCATTGTTAATTTTTATTTATTATCTGTGAACCGTTTAAGTGTTGTTTTAATTCTTTGTCTTTTTATAATTCAATCGATAACGATTATTGTAATTACAACTAATTGTTCGTAATAATTGCAATCAATTATAAACCGGATTGAAATTTGTTCTGATTCCATATTTTTTTAATTAACCATTTTGATCTCGATAAAAATAAACAATTAGATTTAATTATTTCAAGAACTCATTCACCGGGGTTATTTTTATAAATAAATGATGAAAGGTCACCTTGGTAAGTTTTTACAATAAAAGCATTTTTTTTAATTACGGAAAAATCACTAATCATTTTGCCTCTGATTTCTATTTTAACATTTAGGTAATTTTATTTATACTTTAGATATTGTATCATAATTCGTCAATTTTCTATATAAGCAACAAGTCAATAGCTACATGTTTGCATCTGTTTATCTTAAAACAGGAATATCTAATCCCGGATACACGGCAAACGTTGGCTCAAACATTGGCCGAACACCCACGCGCGTCTATTACCGAGGCTCTAACAGCTTAAGTGCTGTGTTAATACTGGTCCACAATGCGCCGGCGCATTGTGTACGGTTAGCACAAAAATCATCGCACAAAGGACGTTTTTGAGTTATTGCCCCGTTAAAAGGCCGGACGTGCGGTGGCATGTTGCCGTGGTAATGGGTGGTACAGTTCAACTATTTATTTTACACTATTTAACATCGATTTATTGAAGAGCTATGAACGAAGGTTTATAACAAATTCATTTATTTTAAGGACTAGATTCGTTTTCGAGTAAACTTTGGATTTAAAAAAAAGTTGTACAAGATAATTTTGTGAGTATAAAACTGTGTAGATTATTTTGGATTCACGTTAAAAATTAAAGTTTAAATGGATATGAATCAAAAGGAATAAACCTAAAGACTTCAAATAGATAGACAGACTTTAATAAGAGGAGGGATGAATCTCATGTTACAAGGAGAACGTTAGTTATGAGTGTGGAAGGGTAGAGGTAGACCTAAAAACAGATGGATGGATTGCGTGAAAGGTGACATGATCAAAAAGGGAGTGATGACTGAGATGACGTATGATAGAGTTATTTGGAGAACAAAAACCTGTTTCATCGACCCTACGGGAGTAGGATAAGGAGGATGATCATGATGACTTCAAACATGTGCGCTGTTGAGCAATGACTAAGCTTAACCGTTAGTTATAATCGATTTGTGGACATCAAGAGATGTTACCAGCTATCGAATTAAGAACTGGTGTTTGGGCAAACACGGGTCGTGGTACAAAACGAACGATAACGATCACACAAACAACTCGGCGAAAGTCGGTGAGTTTCTAAATTAGCGGGTCCAGATGAGGCGCGCGATTGATAGTGGACGAATTAGCGGCTTTTGTTGGTCGCCACACGCCACACCGCGTCACTACGGTGACAATGTTGTAAACCTGTTTTAGGATTTAATTTAAAATGTTACAGAAACCGAACATAGTATTTTCTGATTATCGTATCGAACAATCAGTACTAATTGGAATTGAAATTTAAAAGCACATACACACTGTGGGAGGAATTGAGAAATAAAATCAACAAAACATACAAATTACTTCAGCTGTTTTTGTTTTTATTTTTAATTAATTGTTATCGATCTAAACGTAGATAATAAAATATTAAATTCTAAATAGGTCAAAAGAGTTTAAAGATGCAAAAAATAAAAAAATATTTTAGTATCTTGACGTCATGCAAAGAATAGATTGGTTTTTTAATGAGAAAATAATTTAATCATAGTTGCTTCCAAAAGAAGATTTGATTTTATTATCTATTATTATATTTCATATCTTTCAAATGGGTTTAATCAGTAGTTTTAATCTTTACAATATTTTGATTACAATAACGCTTATGATGTTATCTTATTTGAATAAAATTTATATTGACCATTATTATTTAATTAAAAATGATATAAATATAAGCTTTAATGAAATATGATAATTGGATATCAAAAGATAACATGATACAAAATTATTTTATTGCAGCAAATAAATTCGTTAGTGAACAAAATGACATATGAACTATACATTTAGCAACATGAAAAAATTGTCGAATAAAAATATCAATGTGGTCTTATAATGTTTTTTCCTAAATATCTATAGATTTTTTTTATCACAAAGGGTGTAATTAAACTGATACTGATAAATGATGTCAAATTCTCACTATCAAGTCCAGACTATCCGAGTTGTGTACCGGCATGGTCACCCTATATTAGTACAGCATTTAGCGCTACACATTGCCCGCTCGGCGTTTCCGGATCGATTGCATTAACACCCACTTTCCGCGGCCGATCTACGAAAGTGAACGATGTGACCTAACATTCATATTTGCACGTTCATTTTGACATTATACAATTTTAAAGTGATCTAAAGTGTTTAGGGGTCGGTAGTATCGAGAAAGTAATTACACATTTTATCTCTCTTATAGTTTTTATTACACCGCTTTATACTTTATATTCATTATTTAATAACAATCTGATCTTAGATCTTTGTTCTGATATAAAAATATTTTTAACTAAATGTTACCAGCTTGATGAATATTCAATATCAATTAATTTACTTTAAATATCCTAATGCCCATTAAACTGTTCATTCAATTTTAAATACGATATCAACGTTTTTATTTC
Organism: Papilio protenor; assembly: GCA_029286645.1. NCBI lineage: Eukaryota > Metazoa > Arthropoda > Insecta > Lepidoptera > Papilionidae > Papilio > Papilio protenor. Next base: position 473,028 of record JAGSMZ010000012.1, read on the forward strand.
TTACATCTAACTCTGTCTAACATTAAAGGAGTGACAGAGATAGTTGCATGGATCAAAATGATAGTCAGTGGGTCAGAGTTAGAAACAAAAGCAATAAAAGTATAGTTCGATGGACAAGTGCGATAGTGAGCTCGGATTTCACACAGACTAAAAAGGTTATTGTTTTAAAGATAAATGCGCGGTGATAAGGCGCTCGGTAATTCGGAGATCGTTTATGGTTATGTAAATATGTGTTTTATTATATAATTTTTAGGTTTCAATATTAAATGGAAAGGTCATCTGTGATCTTGACTACACGGGGTAAGGTCAACAGATATTGTTTCGGTTTTGAGTAATTACATGTTCAAATGTTAAGTGGCCGAGCTTCGTAATTGGTAATTATGAAGTAGAAATGATTATTAATCTTATATAACTCATTAAAATGTATTCCACGTGAAACAAGAAGGCAGTTGAAAGTTTCTTCTATATTTAAAATGGAAGATTTTTTAACATGAACAAAAAATAGGACTTTTTAAAGTATTCGTGTACCGTTAAAACTGTGGGATCGTAAACTTGTTATTAAAATATCGAAATAAAAAGACCGTATAAACCGTGACATTTTTAAACAAAGGCCTAACAATTAAAACATTGTTTCCAATCGTACACCAATCAACAAAACACACAAGTTACGCCACATACGAGATAAATTTCATTTAATTTGATTATGATTTAAATTCGTATTTCACGCGTCGGTTATGCTGTCTGTACACGCGATGCGATAGCAGCGACATCTTCATGAAGGGTCAAATTGTTTTAGATAAATGTTTTGACTTTTTACTTCGCATGTCTTCGGACTATTAATGATGGATCGGAGTCGAATTAATGCAATAATTTCTCAATCTTTTCTTCGCTTTTTATTGCTCTTTGTATTTTTTATTTGCTGTTGATTATCAAAAGGATAATTGTGATTGCAATTCAATTGCAGATGATTTTAATTTAGTTGTTATTTCTGACGTTGTTTATCTTACTAATATTATAAATGCGAAAGTTTAGATGGATGGATGGATGGATGTTTGTTAGAGTTTGTAGCCTAAACGGCTGAACGGATTTCGATGAAATTTGGCATAGATGTAGAGGATAGTCTGGAAGAACACATAGGCTACTTGCATTTGTTTTTTTTTAATTCCGTGCGGACGTAGTCGCGGGCGAACGCTAGTATTTAATATTTAAAACGGTGTAACTGACAGCATATACTCGTAGATTTTAAAACATTTCTATATTCCTCTATTATGTAGGCAAAATGTATTTTTGGATTATAGATTATTTCATATATGTGTCTATTGGTACACTTTAGCCCATAACTAACTTCCTGTATCAGATCAAACAACACTTAATAACTCAGTGGTAGATCACACGACGTTAGCGGCCACTTAGCGTAACTACTTCTAAAGTTTTACTTAAACAATACTTTTTAACATACTTTATATCATAGCTTTATTAATTTTGTTTCATTCAATCGTATAGATTATTCATAGAAAGGATTATCACGAATATTTGCGAGAATTTTTCGTAATTTAATTTGTAGTAGATTTGTGCAACGAGCCTCCGAACGTAAGGTACACCAACACCCATACAAAATTTATTTGTTGCGAAAACTTTTTGGACAATTATATGAACAGTAATACTATATATCTATATATATGTAATAATAAATGTGTTCTCGTCTTTAGAGTAACACTAAGAAATGCTTCTGTTTACTTAAGCACTGATCATTTGGTTTGTGGTCATTAGTGTATTGAAGCATCTCGTAGTTAACAAATCAATACACACCCGAAAACGCAACATTAACATGATAATTGAAATCTAAACAAAACAAAACCTTGCGTCTCTCGTATTAAGGATTATCTGTTGTTCTATCGGATGTAATCTATTAAGCACACAATATCGAAATCGGTCAATAAAGGCCAAAGTTGTTCGTATATTACGTTGTCGCTCGGTACGATCGATGATAAAAAGTTGTTGATGATTTCAAGCGATTCGCGACCTTAACGCGTGTCGTAAGCGTGAACCGTTTGATATTTGCATTTATGTTTGGTCACCAGATCGGTGCTGTTTAAGCAAAGTGATAATGTGTTTCAATCCGCGTTGGTTTCGACACGTTAGATAGTTAGATGCTTTGACTTTTAAGAGACAGGACCTGACAAGAGCATGCATTCTAAATACAATTAACAATAACTTATAAATATTCTTGTTTATCTACTCGGTTTATATGTCAGTATACATATTATTGTCAAATTTACGTAAGAGTCATTATGACATTTAAATAAATGTGTAACCTTTACCTGATCTGTTCAACGGCGGTTGCCTAGTCCGTCTCTTTATAGTCAAAGATATTTTAAGTGTTTTGGGTTCCGTTGCATTGTTTGAACGATACGTTAGTACGACCGTCGTTCTGTTGATTACCTTATTACGATAAATACACAACAGTAGTTTCAAGTCAAACTATATGCTAAAGAGTTCGAAAGACAAATGTATGGTGTCGAATTTGTATTACAATTTACGCTAAAAATGTTCGAATCTTCATAATCATCAGAAAATTTTCCGTACGTATTAGTTTGTACGCTTTTATTAGTACGTTTTAACAAGAATGAAAAATAGCTGAATTGTATAATTAATTGAAATTTTGTAAATTATAACTATTTCGTTTTGATAATTCTTAGTTTTAATATCAATTCTCTATATCCAATCCTCTATACTAAAGTCTAGACTGTAAAAAAAATAAAGTATTTAGTTCCACAAATGAACTTTTAATTTAAGTAAGTTGAGTATTTCTAATCTGTCTTAAAAACTGAACAAAGTATATTTGAAAAGTAATTCCATAAGACGACTTCCGATTGTAAACGACTTATGCATAAGACCTTTGTGTGTATAGAAAATTAATTATTCATACACTAAGCGTGTTTCTTCAGTACTTGAGTTAGAGACGGATATTTAAACTCATAGGTACTGAACAAACAGAGCGGTGTTTAAGGAAAGCGCCGACGCAAAACGTTCATGCAAATCAATTAAACATCGTTACTCTGTAGAGATAAAGTTGGACAGTGTTCAAACAGCACTGGCATACAACTGGAATAATGTAGACAATAACTGGCGACAGTAAGCAAAAGCAATCTAGGCAGCGCTTGTCCAACAGTAATGGCATATAGAGAATAGACAATAAGGTGCGTACTGACGTTACGCGGTGTAATGTCAGCATTTGTAACGGCTCGTTGCTCGCTGGTTATCCCGTAACTGATTGCATAAACGCTCGTCGTGTAACATTACACCACGTAACGTCGGTCAGTACCCAACTAAACAAATGACTTCTAACTACAGATAAATATATAAAACCGATTACAATGACATCAACGGTATTGATTTCGGTTGCTTAAAATAGTGTTTAAAACTGATATTGCGTAGTTTTCGAAGCAATTATACTTGTTTGTATTTAAGGTAGTTTCTAACTGTATGAAGCCTTTTACAGCTGAATACTGAAAAGAAAATGAACATTGCCTCCTAAGCGTTCATAAGCGTAACATTCATAATTACCATTGTATTTATTATCTAATAACAAGAGGCAAAAAGTGCATATTTCCTGCAATTATTGCGTTTGTTTATATAACAATGATCGCGTCTCGCCTTCAGTGTTGCGCTCTAGTTCTCAGGGAACGAGCTCGTTGGCACAAGTTATGATATTATAGCGGTTAATGCTTAAATTTGATATCTTTATTTTAAAATCAAAAGTTTGTTGGTGATTCTATTTTGAAATATGCTACGTACGCCTCTTTGTATTAAAAGTATTGCTATTTAAATGTGGAATAAAGAAAGTGCTATGTCTAAAGGTTAAAAGCCATCAAGCTTGACAGCTTTTGAACGCTGATGCGTTAATGCTATTTGATTTAAACGATTGATAAAATATGTCTAGATTACTAGATGAGTTTTTAAGATTAAGTTTTTACAAAATAGGGTGACAGTATTTTGTTTTTACGGTACTGAAGAATATCTTTTGAAATTAATTTAAAATTGTTTGTTTTGTACGCTGTCTCCTGTGCTTTAAACCAGGGGGTAGCACGTGGACTTGATCTTGCGTGGGGGTTAATAACACGCGTGACGTGTGCCGCTGTGTGACGTCACAATACGTCAGCTATGACGGTCGGAATGTGTTGCGAATTACCTTGTAAGATACATTAACCAATGGAATATCGAGTTTGATAAAAGTATTCGAGGAAAAAGTAGATTAATACATCTTTAATTAGATAAGCTATTATATAATTTTGTAATAATTTGTGATTGAATTAAATTAACTTTCATTCTGATTTATGATTATTGAAGCAGTTTTTGAATCAATTGAAAATAATATGTAACTAAACGATAGTTTCCTATCCACTTTAAGTGCGTCAAATAACAGTCTTAGGCTGGGTTTCTAATGTTTCACTTATTTTGTCATAAACTAGAGATCCATTAGGTTAACCTAAGTTTCAACGGTGTGAGACTCAAGTTACGTAGTTTAGAAACGTATCCCATGAATTTATCGAATCAACAACATTAACGAATAGTTAAAAGTAGCTGGGAAATATAAGTCATTTAGTTTCGGCGACTTTCGCAATTAATTTACTAATAGACAATAAATAGGAAATCATGAATAGAGTGGCGCTGGCGGCTGGCGGCTGGCGCGCATCGCAATCTGCACAAACTGACAGCACAATATGTTCAGGTGTTATTTGTGAAAATCAATCATGGCGCGGGCGACACGGCGCGGTCGTAAAATTGAAATTCAATAGTAAATGTCATTCACGTTATTGCTACTTATTACGTTGACATGCTTTTACACCGCACGTGACGGGGACGATACGACAATTTGTCGTATCAGTTTAGAGGGTGATACTTTAAGAGGTTTGAAGAAATTACCTAAAGATATAGTTTTAATTAAGTATATTAGTTTTTATATTAAAACACCTCATTCCTTTGTCTGATTTTAATTAATTCAGCTATCTATTCAAAGCAATTATATGTTTAAAGTAAATAATTTTGGCATTTTAAAGTAAACGACCAGACAAACAGAACATTTAAAATAATTTTGTCTCTATATTATGTTAAATAGCGGCTGCTAATTTAATTATTTTGCACGGTTTTGCCCAAATTCGATGTTATCCGTCAAATATATTAGATATGGAGCGACGTCACGCGCCTATGCACTCGTTTACTATTTCAAAGTAGCACATTACCATAAATTGTATTGTTTAATTCCTTTATTTGCTTAAGAATTAGTCTGCGATCCAATTGTTAACGCGCTTGTTATTTCTTATTTAAATCAGTACATGAGAAACGTCTGGATATTTTTTATAAAACGTCATTTGTGTTTGAATTATATTTGATTAGTTATGCGTCGTTGAATTGCATAGGTGTGTTAAATAATTCTAGTTAATTTTAGTCATATTAGTTTAAAAGACTGTAATAAAGTTAATAACCTTCAGGTTAAAATGAAATTCAAAAGAGGAAACTTAGATAATTTTTGTCAATATTTTTTATGTTTAATTAGCTATACCATTCGTCCTTTGAAGTGTCCTTTAAACTAAAAGATTAAAATGTTTCTTCTCTCTCTCTGTCATTTAACTGCTGTCAAAAATATATCAATAATTTTACCAATGGTCACGACACGATCGAAAAAAGTCGTCGAGTGTAAATAGACGCATTGATTGTAGACATTACGGCGCCTACGGTCGTCACCGTTACACCATTCCGGAGATTTACCGGAAAACGGTTAATAAAGCTGAAAATTTACTGCCTCACTAAACACTATTGTTGCGTACCCGCAAATAGTTTCACTTAATGCGTCTGAACTCCGGTAACATATGACGCGTGTCAGCGACGTCAGCCAATTGTCAAAGAAATCGTTAATTTAGATTTTAATGCACCCAACTGAATATAGTACTATGCATAAGTGGATCATTTTATGTTGCAATTAGACGCAGAATCCGTTTCACGTGTAACTCTTTAAACGCTACAATTCAATCTAGCTTAATATATTAATCAAATTATTACCGCGTATTGCGCTGCCGAATTCGTGACATTTAAAATAAAAACCTTCTTTCACCACTCCACTTATCGAATCACGATTTCATAAAAACACATGTGAAACATAATAACGAGCCTGTCAGCGCTAACATTGACAAATTAAAAATCAACACCCATTGCAAAAGTAACATTTACCGTTAATCCGCTGACCCGTGCGACGCATTCAATTGATTGTAAAGGCTTCTTTTCGATGTTTAAACGGTAAAATAAAGTTGGTGGTGCGTGTGGGCGATGTCGGATTTCGGCTGCAGTGTAATTAGAGATCGCTGAGTGATGCAAGAGGTCATGCGAACACACTCTTAGAAATCAGCGTGATGATACCGCGATTGGTACAAGTTATTAACGATACGCGGTAAAAATAACCACTTTCATTTACAACTAGAATTACTTTCTTTATAAATGTGTTTTTTTTTTTTAATTTATTTGTGGCATACTTTAATGTATCGCTGAAACAGAAAGTTCACAGTGAAGTGTTCTTTTTAACTTTAATACTAAGCAACACTAGAGAAATTTTACATGAATTTAACAGAGATTTTTAATAAATTTTACTATCAGATTAATAAGGTAATACAAGTACAATGTCATTCCAATTAAACGCAAAGATTACAGGACTTGAGCTTTTATTTTGTACCACACACCAAGGCATTTCGTCTGATCTTAATTAAAATTAATCGTTTTCACCTGACTGGGGCTATTGTAATTAATGATGCGTGAGTCTCTCGCTACTTGGGGTGAACAGGTTGAAGAAACAAGCGGCGTATCACTAATAGATATAAAGAAATAATTATAATGTCTAATGAGGTGTGAGACACAACTCCTTAAGTTTCGGTTTAAATTGTAGTGTGATGTATGGTTTTAACACACTTTAAATACATTAAAAAGTGCTTTATAAGATAATTAGTTAAGTAGTTAAATTATTTTTTTAAATTCCTGTTTCATAGATTACAATAAAGGATAAAAGCTTTAGACAAAGCTCGAATATTTTTCAATAATTTCTATACATGCTTTAGCGTTATTGTGGATTAAAATTATATCCTACCAAATTAAGCTCATAAAATAGATAACAAAAACCAGTCAAAACTAGTTCAAAAACAAGCATTCAATTGTGCATTAATCGCTATTAAAGAAACATTTAAAGAGCTCCGACGTGCGGTTAGTTGTCTTTCTCTTACCCCTACTGTGATAAAAAGAGATGACTATATTCTTGTCAACAGTAACTTTAATTTTATCTTTGACTGTTACTGTGTTAAATCGTGCAAATAATAATCGAGAACATTTTGTTGGAATTTTGACAAACATTGTGGGAACATCACGGAGTGCCAATAAAACGCAAGGTACAGTCGCGTCGTAAACAAGAGTGTCGCGCTGTCTACGGGATTGCACCGCGCTCACGACCACGAATGGACTTGTAACAGTTTTCATGTTAAACACTTTCGTACAAGGAAGTACAGCGGATGTTTATAATCCAATGGGACGAATCCGATGTTTTAGTTTGGAATTTGGTTTTCGCTGATGTTTCTCTATACGTTGTAATAAAGATTGCGAAGGCAGTTCCAACTAGGTTTTATAATGTAAGTTCTTATCTTAGAAATATCTTTAAAACGCTACGTTCTAATTGGTTTAAAAGTAGAGTAAAAATATCATCGCCGTCATAGTAGTCTATTATAAGCTTTTCGTTTATATCTTACTAGATTTGCTCGCGACTCCGCCCCCGTGGAATTATAAAAAATAAAAAAATAGCCTATGTTGCTCAATGATGTTGCTTTTTTTGTTTTTGAAATCGGTTCAGTAGTTTATGAGTCAATACACACAAAAATCTACAAATACAAATCTTTCCTCTTTATAATATTAGTATAGATATAGATATAGATTCAGATGAAAATATACAATATTTTTTATAGTTTCTGAATAAATAGACAGATCGGTTTTATATATTTTCTTCAGCCTATAGTAATTGTGTTCACAGCCTTACAAATGATGATAGCGGGCACCATTAGACAGTGTACGCGTGAGAACTAGTGCGGCGGTCGCGGGGTTAGCCTAGGTTATGTTAGCCTTACTTTACGTACTAGATTACTATATTCTGTACATTAAAATACGTACATTTAGACAAGGAAGTTTTAAACAAAATTTATCTTTTACTTTTAATACAAATGTTGGTTAAATATTTTAAAACTTAATGTTGATGTCTAATTTAATACTTCGTTTAAATGCAGATTAATGTCATTGGTGTTTCAATAAGTGGCGACGGAAAAATGTCTTTGAATCAAGTCGGTTCAACTATCCAGGTTTCAGTTAAGTTAACAGATGCGAAACTTGTGACGGGATAATTTACTTAACGTCACTTAAGTGTGTATTGATTTAAGAGCTTTAAGCTGCATTTACTAGTCCAGGTTGGTCAATCAACATTCCGCAAACATTCTCTTAACGAGTTCTGATAAAGTTACACCTTTATATACTTTAAATTTTACCCTCAATAAGCACGCATTGAATTCAATTTTCTATATGAGTATTGTGTAGGTAAAATGTTTGTCAGTTTGTGGTCACATTATTTATCTATATTATTGCCTGTACATTACTAAGGATTAAATAACCATCTTGGAAACTAACGGCAGTACACTGAAAAGAATCTTACACTGTCATTCGTTGGTAACGCTTATTATTTAAATTTGGAATGTAAACGTCAACATTTAAGACGCTATTACATATTTAAATGTAGCTTCAGTATTCGGCTGTAAGTAACCTGCGTATGTTAAATTCTATTATCTTTTTACTATTGACTAAAACAACGTAACGATCGAATTTCGACAGTTTAAAGTGAAACCGCGCAAAGACGAGCTGTCGCAAGACGATAATTTGTACGCAATTAGTGGCTGAAAAGCAGAATTTTGACATCGTCAAAAACATCTAAACGTTAAGAGCGTGCGCACACCTTTGACTCAACTATCGCACAATTGTTTTGTTTCGCTTTGATTCCTATAAGGTTATATGCTGCGCGCACTAGTCGATTTTTAGTTGTGTAACTTATCTGTTGAATTGGCTGCGTAACAATCGACAATCGCACAACCGTTGTGCGATAGTTTAATCAAAGCCTGATCTAACTTTAGAATTAAAAAAATAATCGTATACTAGTTCAGAGTGGATTTCCGCGTTAAATCTTTATCGCGAGACGTATCACAGATTAAAAAATGAATTACACAGAACGTATTTTTTTACTGACCCGGGACACAATACTCGCTTCGTTAAGCTTTTATGAACTCTCTTTAGTATCAAATCTACATTAATATAAAGTGGAAAGACTTATGTTTATATGTCCTTCAGGTGGGATCGTGGTCAAGCACTTGCTTAACAAATATAAAAAAAAAAAAAATGTAACGACTCGACTCAAACACACTGAACCGATTTTAATAAATTCTTTTGCTATAAGTCGACACGGACGAAGTGGAAGAAAAAAGTTATTCTTACTATTATATTATAAATGCTGAATATTAAATGTATGGATGTTTGTTAGAGTTTGTAGCCTAAACTACTGAGATAATCTCGATGAAATTTGGTATAGATGTAGAGGATAGTCTGGACGAACACATAGGCTCTTGCTTTTGTTTTTTTTTTATTCCACGCGGACTGAGTCGCAGGCGAAAGTTGTTATATTTAAAACTGTGGTAATACTAAACTATTACCTTGTTTGACGTTTGATGTCCAGGAAACACAACCTCATTAGCGACAAGTGATCACTTTAATGCGTACAAAACTTCAGATATGACTAAATTAATGCTTTTTGTCATTGATTATTGTCATTGTTCTTTGTCGAGAGCCTATACGAGTATGTGCGCACTTTTTGTCCTTTTCAAAGATAAATATGTGAGAACGATTCCCACGCGTTATTGTTTCTACTATAATATCTCGTTTTTATCGTAGTTTTTAATATCAACGTCAACTATTACGAACATAATGGTCAATTGTTCAATTGAATTTCGATTTTTAAATGGGGTCAGTGCGACACGATACCGCATTTGTCATTCATTGATTTTTAAGTTGTTTTTTTCTACTCCTTTACTTTACGTAAATATGTTTATAGGGATTTATTTATATATAATTTTTAAACCTGTTATATCTCTAGGTGAATTTTGAACGAGTTATTCAAACACGTAATGTAACATAGCATTTTTTAGCCGTCGGATTTTTTTTTAATTCTTAAGATTGTAACCTCAACAAATTCTGGATACTTTATTTATCTATAAATTTACGTGTAGTAGAAACAGAGCATGTTTTATATTGTAGAGTAATTCTATTATTATTAGTAAAGAACACTTCATATGTGAAAGGCGAATATGTAGTGTCCTTTTGCGCTGAGTGATTATCTTTGGATCCAACCAAATGATATTTTCAGGGTATTGAAAAAGTAGAACAAGATTTATATTTTGTAAACAATTTCAGTGCGTCGGAAGAGAACACGCACACATCTAACTATACAAGTTTAGCATCAACGCCAATGAAATGTTATCATAACAATTTCTGTACACATTTAAATTCGTCAAATTTGCTTATATCCGTCTTATATTAATATCAGTTTTCAGTTATTGTACTATTAAAATTCTCGAAAGTTAATTCTGAAAATCGTTACTATTTAGAACTTATCTCACCTGTATTCTAAAACATGATTTGTTTGCTGTTTGATTGAAATATTTATTTGTAATTCCAAAAAAGGATTACAGTAAGCTTATTAACTTAAGCACGAAGAAGCTAAAACTAACTAGTATAGTACTCTAAGATTTCGTATTGAAATAAGCTTATTTTAAAATGATTTTTTCGGTTTAAAAGCTTAGTATTATTTAATACGTAACGAGGATTATTGAACGACGTGTGCAATGGCTATTTGTTTATTACCACATAGACCAATGTAATATACTTATTTTTCTCGAAACTTAGGTTTTAAGAGTTTTCATTCTTAAATGATTTAAATTAATAATAACCTAATGCAGTAAAATATTTATTTTATAGTCGCGTCGTTCGCGGAAAACGCCGACCGGACTCTCGTTGAAATCTTTTGTAAGGAGAAAGTTTAATACGTTTTCTTTCAGTTTTCATTAGATTTTTGTAAGAATAAAGTTTCTGAAGTTAGTGTTTAATAAGAAATAATTAACAAATATTATTGTAAACAAAAATAATGTGAGATATGTAAACATTTTCTCCTTATTCATTAACATGTATACGTCAAATATTTTAGCGCCACAAATTAAATATGGTACGAGTTTTTCTTTTGTTGAAAGATAACTTTACAGGTTTCGAAATCGTGCGGTTTTCGGACGTTCGATTTGCGTCACTCCAGAGCAAATAAGAACCAAATTTAGGGTGCGATATTAACATGCTAAATGTCAAACAACATACCTTTACTCCTTTGTAGAATTTCGTCGTAAACAAAATAAATCACAGCTTCCGTTGAAAATCCCACAAACACAACACTGAGTATTTTCGGCAATTTTACAAAGTCAATATTCGACATGCACAGTGCTAACGGCGGGCACACTCCGCGCCTCAATTAACAGTACTATCGATTTCAAATGTCACAATACAATCACTTTCATGCGAACAAACAGATGTGTCAGTACGCTTCATTTACAGGGAGGTTCTAACTGAAAACTCAAACTGAAACCGCGCACTCTGTTACGTTTATTGTCTCTATTTGTTCTGTTGACACATAGTTTAGCGGACTTTCGGTTGCGGAATGATCCGGACTAGTTTGCGAGTCCCATTTGGTTTACTTTGGGTCGTGCGATCGATTCCATTTTCGTGAGGATCGAACGCAAACGACGTGTTGCTACGGCGGCGCGCGCGCACGAATGCTTGTTCAGGAGGATGTTCGCTTGCGGCCGGTAGGGAGGCGTGGTCAAATTCTAACGCAACTTGTGTCTATACCATTGTCTCCGTCGCTCTACAAGTGAAGCTGATCTAGCTGTCTCGCTCTCTAACGCCGTGCACTATGGTATAGGTATGGTCGGTGGTGGGACAGCGTGAACTTTGCCACTGCGCGCGCGCAGCTCCGCTGTCGATTAATAAGACTATACGTTACAGACGTTACAGATTGCGACGTGATTGTGTACGTTGTGATAGTAAAGGATTTTGTTACAAGTTATTGGTCTTGTACAATTTTACAATTTCAAGTCAAATAATTTTTTGTATCAATATTTTTGTTAGATATTTAGAATTTCTTTACAATTAAATACAACTACAATTTACACTTTAATGATACTATCGGTTTGAGTTGATAGTATCATGAATTTAAGAAAAGTAAAAATATATTATTATTAGAAAAAAAATTTTTTTTTTCATAAATATTTTTAATACATTTATACTAAATGTCAAATTAAATTTATATATGAATAAATAGGAAATAAGAATTGCAAGTTCTAAAATTCTATTATTCATTGACGTAGGGTACGTAAAAAAAGTATAGGTACATTTTCATATAAAAAAATGTGTATTAGAAAATGTGTGTATATGTAAATTAATGTTTGAACAACCTTACAATTCTTTAAGTTTAAAACTTGAATGGCGGAAACGGAAATTCAATCTATTCAACATTACAAGCGATGCTTCAAATTAACATATTAACAAGAGAATATTTGAATCCAACATGATAATATAACTATGTATGGGAGTTTACGAAATCGCTGATCTTTTAACTGAAAAAAACCCAAAGGGATGAGACATGTAAACACTATATTTTTTCCCAAGTATCGTAAATTTGATTATCAGAATATTTTCATTAATAAAACTATTTTTATTAAATACATAATACGTAAAAATTATCCCACGCCTCAATTAGTCCGAATAAAACGAGTTACAAGTTCGGTGATGTTTTTTATATCGAAATTCTATGAAACTGTTTTGTTGTTTTTAAACTGTTTGTGAATGAAATGATGGAATAGACACTTAGATAATAAGTAGAATAGATGATTAGAGAATAATATTGTTTTCATTGTATCAACTCATTTCGTTCTATAACGAATAATTACATCTAATATTATAAATGCGTAAGTTTAGATGGATGGATGGATGTTTGTTAGAGTCTGCAGCTTATACGGCTGAACGGGTCTCGATGAAATTTGGCATATATGTGGATATATCAATGTCCTCTTTATGTGCATTTCCTCCTCCGTCAATTATAGGTAGGCAACGCATCTGCAATTGCGGATGTTTATGGGCAGCGGTCGCCTTCCATTTCGGTGGATTCAGGTGGCCACTTGCTCGTTTGCCACCTTATATTATAAAAAAAAATATATAGATATATAGTCTGGAAGAAAACATAGGCTACTTTTCTTTAATTACACGCACGGAGTCGCGGGCGAAAGCTAGTTTTACATAATTTCTAAAATTTTAATAATACATTTAAACAAATTATTTTCTTTACGTTACACATTTCTATTAAGAAGTCTAATTCAGCAGCAAATAAACAATGTAACAAAACAATTAAGGTGTAATTTAAAAAGGCTCTTTCTTACCCTTCTTAGGGATAGTTTTATAACTTTTTAACAACGGCAATTATTACGTAACTTTTAACTGTTAACAGTAACAGCTCAGTTTGCAGCATTGTAAAATATTTATTGTCTGTTTTCTACAGTTACAATTTGCAAGGAAGCTAAAAAATTACAATTTGCAAAAAGCGTGCGTTTTGTTTTGATCGACACGAAGCTATTAAGATAAAGTTGAATTGAAAATCACATAGTAATTTAATAAAGGATAACATATTCAAATAATTAATTAAAATAAAAGAGTTACACTATGTAAATTGTTAGAATTATATATAGAGCTTTTGTTATTAAAACAGAATAATATCAACTTGTTAAAGGAACATTTCTTCTCTTAAAATTTACTTTTAATGTTCTGATGAGTTGTGACTTTTCTTATTCTCAGACTGGCTAAAATTTTACATATTTGTATTTTAATGTTGTACCTATTAAACGTCTATATAACAATTAAAAGTAAAATCAAGTTGTTGAACCGTTACATTTCACAATTGTAATAAATAAAAACATTTGCGTATCCTCAATAAAAATCTAAAAAAGTTCGCAAACGTGCCGACATACAAAAAAATTCGCAGAAAAGAAATTTGCGCAAACCCATTTGTTAAGGTAAAAGTTAGAAAAAAAGTTGATTTGAATTGTTTTATGACGGAACAGTTTAACTATAGTTACTGTTTCAACGGGAATTGTCGTTTTTTAAGGCTCGCCGGCCGGTTTGGGGCCGACGCGGCGAGTGTGACGTCACGCCCGTTATCTAGGTAGTTAACAAACCGTTAGACGATCATCCCCTGATTCACTGCAGCCTCTAAAGAAGTTTCTTTAGAATTTTTTTATTATTACACTTTCTACTTTTTTTAAATACTAGCTTTCGCCCGTGATTCCTTCCGCGTGGATTAAAAAAAACAGTATGCCTAATTTCATCGAGATCCGTTCAGTCGTGTAGGAACTCTAACAAACATTAATCTAAACAATCGGATTTATAATATTAGTATGACTAGTAAGAATGGTGATGTATAAATATTAGAGCAGGCGCACACTTTTGACTAAACTACCGCACAACTGTTGTGCGATTGTCGATTGTTTCGCAGCCCGTTCAACTGTTTAGCTGCACAACTAAAAATCGAGTAGTGTGCGCAAATTCCAGATTTAGGGAAGATGATTTATTTACGTTGCTGATAACGAAAATCGCATTTAAAATTTTTTTGTCTGTCTGTCTGTCTGTCCCCAAGCCGCGTTTGTTTCGGGTAATCTCCGAAACGGCTGGACCGATTTCGACCAGACTTTCACTGAAGGGTAGCGGACATAGACGGGCATATTATAGGCTACTTTTTTATCTTAATACTAGCCGTTCGCGTGCGGATTCATCCGCGTGAAATTATAAAAACTTTATTTTATTGTTTACATTTGTCAAATTATCAATAGCAAATGTCAAAATGACATGACATGACACGACAAACCTTAGCAATCTTTTTTTCTTTATGTTGGCAGCAACTTATGGTCTCTTTCCCACATTAGGGTTTTTATCCAAAATATTTACCCCCTAAGTTTAATGTCGTGAAAATATATAGCCTAAAGCATGACGTAAGTATAGGGCTTTTTATTTAAATAATTATTAAAAAATATGCTGTAATTGCTGAGATCTTAGGCAACAAAGAAGTGTGTGTTTACGCTTTATTATAATAGTATAGATAGTATAGATAGATTGCGTGGACGAAGTCGCGGGCAACAGCTAGTGTGTAAATATAATTTTTAATTTCATTGAATTTGAGTATACATTACTACACTATGAATTAATTTACTAATGATTGTATATTTGATGAAATTATAATATAATTAAATTAATGCGCTGACTTTTGTAGAGTAAAGGTCAATCTTGATAATATCGAAGTAGATTAATATGGATTGATTTTATTTCTTTTGCTTGATAATTATTTCCCAGAAAACGTGCTAAAGATTTATTGACCATAACATAGAAATTTAAATTGCTAACACGAATTATAAAAACAATAATAGTGTAATTAGAAAATAAATATGAGAAATTTGTTACATTTAAAAAACTTGTATCAGTACCTAATTGCCTTCGATTGGATGTAACAAGGCGGTTATAGACTGGTACAAAGATAAACGTAAATAGAGACGTCCGAGCCTATACATCTAATAGAGGCGACATTCTATACTTTTTTTTATTCAAAAAATAAATCTATTTGGACCATAAATCTCCGCGGCCAGATTAGATCTCGTTCGTACATCTCAATTTTACAGTAAATTTATTAGTCCGGGTGTACGTGTCTCGGGCCATATTTATTGAGCTGACTGTACCTAAATACATCGTTATACGAGATAATAGTTACCGAATGTATTGAGTAACGGGGTTTTTTAAATATTTATTACTATTGTTTGTTTGTTAAGCGTGTGATGGGATTTAATTAGTGGGTTCTCGTTATGTTGATTTAAATAATTCAATTTCGATAAATTTAAATCAAATATTACAAGCTATGAAATATAAATAATATACGTGCAGAAATAAAGAAAGATATTAACTTGCGTGGGTATTAATATAATTAATTTATTATTAAAAAAACTAGCTTTTGCCCGCGACTCCGTCCATGTGGAATTAAAAAAAAAGTAAGAAGCCTATTTGTTCTTCCAGACTATCATCTACATCTGTACCAAATTTCATCAAAATCTATGCAGTCGTTTAGGCTACAAACTCTAACAAACATCCATCCATCCATCTAAACTTTCGCATTTATATTAGTATGATTATAACATGATTGTAACTTTTGGATAAATCATTTTCATTGAACGTATTAGAAAACATTTTTATTCGTTCAACGGTTACCTAGACCAGTATTGTGCCAAAATTATCGCGATAGTGATCACGTCATAAACGTTATGTGATGATTGCGAGGCAGAGCACGTGTCCATAGTTTTGACACGTGTCTTCCAGGAAACTGAGGACAACGGTCCCTCCGTGTGCCCACTAACATCCATTAAAATGAACATTGTTTTGCATGTATATCAGCACAATCGTTTATTCGAGCTCTTATCGTAATTAAAATGATTTCACTTAATTTATTTCATAACAAGCTTTCGCCCGTGACTCCGTCCGCGTGGAAATAAAACAAAAGTAAGTAGCCTATGTGTTCTTACATTTATGCCAAATTTCATCGAGTTCAGTGGACAAAGTTTAATTAAAAAAGCTTTACTCTAATTAATTTTCTTTTTGATAATAGTGCTTCATGTAGAGTCGGTGCTAGATTTTTTAAGCGTCGATTATTCAATACGTTTCTTCTCCAAAAATGTTTTTAAAATATGTTTGAAGATTAAGTAAGACATCTGGTTCAGCTTAAGTTATTGTTTTTCTATAATCTGTATTAGGTTTGTTATCTATGTTTAAGCACGTTTAAATATGCGGTCAAGTTAAACCCTTACTTATAAATAATCCATTTGGGTATGTTACTTTGTACATTTGGGTTATTTTTTGACTAATTCTCGGACTTCTTGCTAGCAGAATAAAGATTAAACTAGATTCAAAACTTATTTATTGAAAGTTATGTTCTTAAATAAATTAAAAAAAAATTTTGAATAGACAACATCTAATTTTTGCTCTAAAATCTATGAATATTTTATTAATCATATTTAAAACATAAATAATTTACTCGTATAATTGAAATCAGGACATCGATGTTAGGGAACCCTAAATTATCTCGCATTGAATTAACACGTTCCGAGTCAGATATCGTTTGTACATACTACGTTTAGGGTCTGTTAATCCGATATCGTGGTACTTTAGGGAGCTCACCGCAATTTATGTGGAACGGAGCGTTTGATTTACGCCCTTCTAGACGCGGCGCCTGAATGGAAGCGGGTTTAATGACCTTTACTATGGTAATGTAAAAATTGTCGCCATTTAAATCGATATGTCACTGTTAGTGGTTAAAACACATTGCTTCCTGTGTACGTGACATGTTTTGGTAATTGTAATTAAAAGTGGCAATGGAGTGTTGGTTATTTGATAGTATCAAGAGGCGATGCACGTAATTCCTAGACGCAGCCGGTGGCTAGACTAACGTCGTGATTGGTGGGTTTTGTATTGTGGTATGAAAGCAAATTGTAATGATAGAAATTAATATACGTAATTGAGTAGCTTTTCTTTGAATTATTCGATACTTAATCAAAAATAATATTGATTTCTATATTCGTTAGGATTTATTTACGAGCAATAAACTGTTGTTTTTTTTTATTATTTTTTCTTATTGCTAGTATTTGGTTTAGAGATATTTCGATGGTTAAATTCTTTTATTTTAGAACTATTCATTGATAATACAATCTTAATGTGTTAATTATTTAGATCTGAAACACCCCGAGTATAGTGTAGAGTTAACTGTTTTTAAAATAGAAACGACTTATATATTTCAAAGGAAAGGATAAAGATATGTTAATCGAAATCTTTTAAATAGATTTGTATTTAAAATACTCAATATTGACAAACAAAAATACATCTTTTGTATAGTTAATCTTTAAAATGGATGCATAATCTTTTCGTGACAAAAGTCGGTTTAGAATATCTGTGATAACTGGTCTAGATTCTTCATTGATGAATTTACCGTGTGTTTTCAACAATATATAGCTGCCTCTATTATCTTTAGGAAGAAAAGAGGGATGTAGCTAATTTAAGAGTCTCCAAACATATCGATATTTGCGTGTAATTTTTTACAAACAGAATTTCTTTTGATTTAATTTTCAGATTAATGTTTTATTACCATATCATTAAAGATTTAATTCATGCGGCATTTTTCATTTTTTTTATTAAAATGCTTAATGTATTAAAAAAAAATTGTAGCTTATGTAATTCCAGACTATGTTCTATATCTGTGTCAAATTGCATCGAGATCCGTAGCAGGTATATACCATCCATATAAACTTTCGTATTTAATACTAGCTGTCGCCCACGACTTCGTCTGCAAGGTCTTACAAAAATAATAATAAAAGCCCATGTTACTAAGTGATAACATACCTATTTATTGGTGAAAGAATTTTGAATTTGGTCCAGTAGTTTTTGAGTTATCTCTATCAATACATACAAAAATACAAATCTTTCCTCTTTATAATATTAGTATAAATATCTACTATATGTCTTTTTATGCGCAACTGCGTACAGTAGGAATTAAAACCTTAATTAGCCTGTGTTCTACATCTATAACAAATTTCATAGACTTCCGTTGAGCCTAGAAATATATAGTAACAAACATCCATCCGTCCAAAAGCAATTAGTAAGATGTTATATGTAACCTGTACCATTAACAACTGAACCAGGAACAAGTGAGGCGTCATTCGATTAGTATTCTTCCCCAGAGTATCATAGGCTTCAAAATATTAATGTTTTGTCTTCATTTTGTGTCATGTCACCCTTTATTGAATAAGTAACTTACGAGGGCTTGATAGAGTGTCATCACAACTCACGGTACCTGTGGTACTTCTTAAAAAGCGATTTTAAAAGTGTCTGTGTGTCACTGATGTATGTCAACTTAGGGCTGTTACTCCCGAGAAGCATTAAGTGTGTCAGTGAGTGTCATGTCTACTAAAGGTCCTATTACTGGAACTCCTGTGGAGCAGTCTTAGTGTTCAGGGGTGTAAGTGTCATGTGTGTTATTTATGTCATGTCTCAACGTCATATTAAACTCCCGAGGAGCAGTCTTAGCGTATCATTGATCAACTACTCAGGGCTGTTCCTCCAGGAGTGTTAAGTGTCATGTGTGTCATGTGTGTCATCACTCAAGGTCATATTGCTTGATTTACTATGGATCAGTCTTAGTAGTTATTGATTAACTCCTCAGGGCTGTTACACCCGAGTGTTTTTTGTCAATGTGTCACGTGTGTCATGACTCTAGGTCATATTGAATTCCCGAGAAGCAGTCTATCTTTGATGTCAACTCAGGACTGTTACTCCCGAGGTGCGGTGTTTGTGTCAGTGTGTCATGTGTGTCATGTATGTCATGTATGTCATGTATGTCATGTATGTCATGTACGTCATGTATGTCATGTGTGTCACGTGTGTCACGTGTGTCATGTACGTCATGTACGTCATGTATGTCATGATGTCATGTGTGTCACGTGTGTCACGTGTGCCATGTATGTCAATGTATGTCATGTTGTGTCATGTGTGTCATGTAGGTCATGTATGTCATGTAATGTCATGTATGTCATGTATGTCATGTATGTCATGATGTCATGTATGTCCATGTATGTCATGTATGTCATGTATGTCCATGTATGTCATGTAATGTCATGTATGTCATGTGTGTCATGTACGTCATGAGTGTCATGTACGGCATGTATGTCAATATGGCATGTGTGTCATGTATGTCATGTGTGTGACGTGTCATGTGTGTCATGTACGTCATGTGTGTCCTGTATGTCATGTGTGCCATGTATGTCATGTGTGTCATGTTGTCATGTGTGCCATGTTTGTCATGTGTGGCCATGTTTGTCATATGTGTCATGTATGTCCATGTATGTCATGTATGTTCATGTGTGTCCTGCATGTCATGTGTGTCATGTGTCATGTGTGTCATGTATGTATGTCATGTATGGTCATGTGTGTCATGTATGTATGTCATGTAATGTCATGTATGTCATGTGTGTCATGTTATGTCATGTGTGTGACGTGTCATATGTGTCATGTACGTCATGTGTGTCCATGTGTGTCCTGTATGTCATGTGTGCAATGTATGTCATGTTAGTCATGTGTGCCATGTTTGTCATGTGTGCCATGTTTGTCATGTGTGTCATGTATGTCATTATGTCATGTGTGTCCTGTATGTCATGTGTGTCATGTATGTATGTCATGTATGGTCATGTGTGTCATGTACGTCATGTATGTCATGTATGTATGTCATGTAATGTCATGTATGTCATTATGTCATGTATGTCATGTATGTCATGTGTGCCATGTATGTCATGTATTTCATGTGTGTCATGTGGTGTCATGTATGTCATGTGGTGTCATGTACGTCATGTATGTCATTATGTCATGTGTGTCACGTGTGTCACGTGTGCCATGTATGTCATGTATGTCATGTGTGCCATGTTTGTCATGTGTGTCTGTATGTCATGTTGTCATGTATGTCATGTGTGTCATGTAGGTCATGTATGTCATGTTGTCATGTATGTCAGGTATGTCATGTATGTATGTCATGTATGGTCATGTATGTCATGTATGTCTGTATGTCATGTAGGTCATGTGTGTCATGTACGTCATGTGTGTCCATGTGTGTCATGTAATGTCATGTATGTCATGTGTGTCTGTATGTCATGTGTGTGACGTGTCATATGTGTCATGTACGTCATGTACGTCATGTGTGTCCTGTATGTCATGTGTGTCTGTATGTCATGTTAGTCATGTGTGCCATGTTTGTCATGTGTGCCATGTTTGTCATGTGTGTCATGTATGTCATGTAATGTCATGTATGTCATGTGTCATGTATGTCATGTGTCATGTGTGTCATGTTGTCATGTATGTCAATATGGCATGTGTGTCATGTGTGTCCATGTACGTCATGTATGTCAATATGGCATGTGTGTCATGTATGTCATGTGTGTGACGTGTCATATGTGTCATGTACGTCATGTGTGTCCTGTATGTCATGTGTGTCCTGTATGTCATGTTAGTCATGTGTGCCATGTTGTCATGTGTGTCATGTTGTGTCATGTGTGTCATGTATGTCAATGTGTGTCATGTGTGTCCTGTATGTCAGTGTGTCATGTGTGCAATGTATGTCATGTGGCATGTGTGTCATGTACGTCATGTATGTCCATGTATGTCATGTAGTCATGTATGTCATGTAGTCATGTGTGTCATGTATGTCATGTGTGCCATGTATGTCATGTGTCATGTATTTCATGTGTGTCATGTACGTCATGTATGTCAAGTGTGTCATGTACGTCATGTATGTCATGTGTCATGTATGTCAGTGTGTCATGTGTGTCCTGTATGTCATGTGTGCCATGTTGTCATGTATGTCCATGTATGTCATGTGTGTCCTGTATGTCATGTATGTCATGTGTGCAATGTATGTCATGTAGTCATGTATGTCATGTGTGTGACGTGTCATATGTGTCATGTATGTCATGTAAGTCATGTGTGTCCTGTATGTCATGTGTGCATGTATGTCATGTAGTCATGTGTGCCATGTATGTCATGTTGTCATGTGTGTCAGTATGTCATGTAATGTCATGTGTGTCCTGTATGTCATGTGTGTCATGTGTGTCATGTATGTCTGTATGTCATGTATGTATGTATGTCATGTATGTCAAGTGTGTCATGTGTGTCATGTATGTCATGTGTGCAATGTATGTCATGTGTGACATGTGTCATGTGTGTTATGTACGTCATGAGTGTCATGTACGGTATGTATGTCAATATGGCATGTATGTCATGTAAGTCATGTGTGCATGTATGTCATGTTGTCATGTATGTCATGTATGTCAGTGTGTCATGTATGTCATGTATGTCCATGTGTGTCATGTGTGTCATGTATGGCATGTATGTCATGTAAGTCATGTGTGCCATGTATGTCATGTAATGTCATGTATGTTCATGTGTGTCATGTGTGTCATGTATGTCATTGTGTCATGTATGTCCATGTATGTCATGTGTCATGTCCCCGGTGATGACTTACGACCAGTGTGCGCAGGCAGAGGTCCTGGTGCGGCGTGCGCACGTCGAGCGCCGCGCGAAGGTCCCACACTTTAATCTTGCCGTCGTACGCGCCGCTTACTATCCGCTTGTTGTCGAAACTGGAGTAAAATATATATATAATTATATAGTGGTCGACTCTTGGTCGAAATTTGTTAAATATGATAATACATATATGGACTAAATTTGGTCGAAATTTGAACAAAAATCATTTTTTTTTTAGGATTAACAGCCGTATCTGCTTATTCTCGTTGAAAAACGTTGTAATTATTGCTAATGGTTTGAATAATTTGGTCGAAATTCGACGACAATTTACAATAACTGCTTTAATAATAAAAAATTTTTGCTTTTATCTGTGGAAAATTTCCAAAGATATGTGGACTTGTTTTAACTAACAGTGGTAGAGCCCGCTTTAACATCTTCGCACGAATGGGTCGGCTCGCCCGGTGTAATACCACGACCACACAGAAAACAGGCGTGAAGTGGAAGCAATTCCGCGTTTCGTCTGATGAGTGTGGTGCTGGAGGCCTAATTTTAGTCCCTTTCCCTTTCCACCCTTTTCTTAAGAGGTAAGGATGGGAAGGAAAAGTGGATTTGACGGTGAAGGAGACGCATAGGAAGCGGAAATTTCCTCTTTATGTGCGTCTCCTCCTTCGTCGGATAAGGGTAGGCAACGCCTCTGCAATTGCGGATGTTTATGGGCAGCGGTCACTTTCCATTTCGGTGGATTCAGGTGACCGCTTGCTCGTTTGCCGCCTAATATTATAAAAAAAAAACTATACAAGTTGGACTCTTAAAACATACGTATAATTTAACTGTAAAATTAAATTGCCTGATCAAACTATAAAATCGCTCAATCAGCTACCAAATTACCCAATCTATATCTATACTTATTACTTATTACTAATTACTTTATTTATTTTATTTATTTATTTTATTTATTTTACTTTACTAATATTATAAAGAGGAAAACTTTGTATTTTTGTATTTTTGTATTTTTGTATGTATTGAAATAACTCAAAAACAACTGGGCCGATTTAAAAAATTCTTTCACCATCAGATAGGTAATTTATCTGTGAGTAACATAGGCTATCACCAAAAATTCCTTGGTTTGACAAATGTCGATTAGGCAGGGCATCAGTTATGCTAACTCTTCGTCTTCGTTCTGGGCACATTCCGTGTGCCAAGTTTGCCTTTATGATGGGAGGAACTCAGTCCCCTAATTGTCCGTCTTGCGGAGTTGTTCAAGACATACAACACTTGTTGGCGGAGTGTGTCCTGAACAGGAGTGAGAGAGAGGCACTGTTTAAGAGGCACAAACTTCTAAGACACCATGTTGGCGGATTTCTGTCTGCTTTGGCCGAGCCACTGACTGACCTAGCGGACGAAGTCCGTTACATGGTGTTAAAGGCTTTATAGCAATTTGTTTACACTATTTTTGTTATTTTATTTATTTTATTTATTTTTCACTTTCTAATTTTGTATTGTGTTTGTTTATAATTGTATGGTTTCGGTATTTAGTTTAAGGTATTATGGGACTGACATGTTCCAAGGAAACAAAGTCCCTTTAAAAAATAAAGAGAAAAAAAAAAAAAAACATAGGCTATATTTTATTATTACTAATGTTTAGGAACTATTAATAAACAGCGTGTTTCTGGACGCCGGCGTTAAAAATTCACTAAACTTTAACTTTTTTCGGCTTACGCTGCCTAAACCGTTAGAGGTATATAAAAATGATGTATGAAAGAATTGTAGATCTCAAAATGTTCTACAGAAAAGTCCGCGATAGCATATATCTTTAACAGTTTTCTTAGAATAACCACTTTTTTGTTTACAAAATGAATTAAAAAACTTACGCTATTTGCAGCGGTCTTTTATTGGTTTCAATATTAATCCTTATTAATTTAATGTAGAATAAAATTGTTCTTTACAGTATTTAAATTGGACTAATAGTTTAGAAGATATCGCGAACACAAACAATAAGGGTAACCGAAAAATCAGCTTTCAAGCTACCGGGCTTAGAAATTTGGAATCTTGCATCGGTAGATTTCTGTTATTACGTACATAGATTACTACTAAGTTAATACCTTTGGTAATAGGTTGAAAAAAAGGGCGAACGTAATAGGTTATATTTGTAATTACACGCGGGCGAAGTCGCGAGCAACGGCTCGTCAAGTATAAAATTACCAAAAAAAACTACAAAATTAACCAATCAGCTTTAAATTTTCCAAAATAAACAACAAACTTTCTTTTCTGTAGAACTTTTTAAGATCTACAATTCTTTCATACATCATTTTTATATACCTCTAACGGTTTAGGCAGCGTAAGCCGAGAAAAGTTAAAGTTTAGTGAGTTTTTAACGCCGGCGTCCAGAAACACGCTGTTTATTAATAGTTCCTGAACATTAGTAATAATAAAATATAGCCTATGTTACTCACAGATAAATTACCTTTCTGATGGTGAAAGAATTTTAAAATCGGCACAGTAGTTTTTGAGTTATTTCAATACATACAAAAATACAAAAATACAAAGTTTTCCTCTTTATAATATTAGTATATAATATATATATAGATTAGTAAGAAGTATTATTTTCAGATAAATTAATAAACCTTAGACCATTGCCACCGTTAATATTTAAAGCAACACATATAATTAACTCCCCTTTGTTTCATATGAACATAATTCAGTAATCCTATAAGTCAAATCTCGAACGCATCCCTTGACCGGGACGATGTTACACGACAATGCCACAAACTAATTGCTGTGCCGCTGCGCACCTTTGACCCGGCATTACTCCCGACCATTCTCATCTGCATAGCTGAATCCAAAGTTATTGCACCATTATGATTAAACGTGCAAATCTCACACCCGTTACTGCTAAATTATTCATTTAGATAATGGTTACCGTTAGTTTTATTGAATTTAGCATACAGTCGACCCGAGGGAATCCTGCGGCGGATGAGTTACATTATTACTCTATTGCTTATTGCTTTATTGAATAAACCTGTTCATAAAGATGGCCGAGTAGGCATCTTCCCGCTGATGTCATGACATCTTTAGGAAGAAGGAAAAGATAGCCAGGGATTTTCAGTAGATGATGAGGACAGAATGTGGATGTCTACTAAGGTAGAGGAAGACCAAAGAAAGTATGGATGGATTGTGACAGAAGGATATGCTTAAGAAGGGAGTGAATTCAGATATGACGGCTGATAGTGATGTATGGAAGAGCACATACCTTGCCGACCCTCCGTAGGGACATGGGTAATTTGATGATTGTAGCAGCCCCAAGTATTGTACAGGGCCTAGTAACCTAGCCTAGGTCTAGAGGGAGGGAGGAGGGCATCGTTAATTAGGTCGTATTAAGTAGCTAAAATTAAGAAAGGGCCCTCATGTTAAAATTAATCAGTACTAACACAGGACTATCCTAGAGTTGAGCAAATGATTACTTTATTGAAAATGTCTTACATTAGTTTTAATAATTTTATCAGAGATTCTTACCAAGATTGTGATTTTTGAGGTCTCGATATTATGGAATTCAAAATAAGTTAATTTTACTATTGATCTGAATATTATTTTAATAAATAGACTAGATATCAAATTACAAATATCACTAGTGAAAATGAAAGTTCAAAGTTTGTGAATTAGTGTATCATAGATTTTTTAATTAAAAAAATAATGTATACGAAATTAATGTGTTATTTTACATAACTAGTTTCATATTGATGCATGTAAATTTAAATAGAAGATTTTTTTTATAATAGAAGGTGTCAAACGAGCAGCGGATCGCTGAAAATAGAAGATACTGTTTGATCCAATATACATATATAAAAATACAAATTAAAAAAAGAGATTATTTTGTTATTTTTGTCCAATATTATATCAGTCTACAAATCTATTTATTAATATCTTGTAAATTAAAATTCCCTTTTTCGGAAACACAAATAGTATATGAGAACACCTAACTTGTTCAACTGGTTAGGTCTAGTGCTATTTGAGTTGATGATTCACCATATTAAACCAATTTAAAAATCTGAATAAATTTATTGATGATTTTGTAAAGTAGCAAACGAACAAGCAGATCTGGTAGCATTTATATTTAAATGACTATTATCCATAGACATAAATAAGGTTGAAGAATATTGTTGAATACCTTTAATGGAGAATGGATGAACAGAAAAAGGATATGTTCCTTTCCTATCCGTCCTCTACTTCAACAAATCCTTTTTCTATTTTGAGGTTTTTCTGCTCCCGATTTTCGCCATGGTATGTTTTTTTATGAATCAGTACAATTTTGTCACAGACTTAACTTTCGAATATAGACCGACGAAGTCACGTGACCCGGTGGGTATTCTAAATTATGTAGCTCACTAGCGCCCTCAATGTCAACATCTATTAAAATAGGTATACTAAATCTGTTAATTACAAGATTGTAATGTTTTTTTCATGTCATAGTCTATGCCCATGTAGGTTATAAATATTTTCTGATAGTACTACGAATGCAGCGCTCATCTCACCGGGCCAAAAACACTAGTTCGACTATACTATTATTGACGTTATGTCAATAATAATTGATTTATTGAGAAGTTTAACCTTTGTTAGCGGAACGTTTATTGCTCTTAATTTATAAATTATTGTCTAATTATTATAATTTTAATACTAATGCTATTAAATTGATATTTTCGCAACATTTCTAGGAATTTCCATTTAATCAAATAAGAGAAATTTAATCTATATTTATAGGTCTTGTTTTTTAAGGATGCTTTAAAATAAAATATTACTTTTATTAGTGTTTTTTATTACTAGATTTTTATGTTTTATTAACCGAAACATTTCTCATAATTTAATAAATTTCAAATATAATTTTCTTTTTATATTAACAGCGGGCCCACACTTTTCACTAAACTATCTCACAAATGTTGTGCGATTGTCAATTGTTTCACAGCCAATTCAACTGTCTAGTCGTACAACTAAAAATCAAGTACTGAGCGCACTTCTATACAAGCTCATAGGTATCAAAGCGAGACTAAACAGTTGTGCGATAGTTTAATACGGAATACCGACTGTTAATATGCTGAGCTGGTTATCTTTTGCCACGATTTGATATGTTTTCTTTAGAATTAGTCCGTATATGTAATTTCTTTTTGTGGCAATAAATACATATTCATTCATTCAATATTACGTTAAACGTAAACGATGTGACCGTTTGGTAGCATTCCTCGGGGAGCGACTGTAAGCTTCCATTACAGTCTTGACACTTATCCTGAAGATCTACTAAAATATTTTGATACAATCGCTTTCAGATAAATGTCATCAATTTATCACAACTCCTTATGAATGCAGCGCCGGCTACCAAACGATCACGGCTCGATAATTCCCGTTTGCCACTATTTATCTTTAGATTACCGACATCTTTAT
This sequence comes from Papilio protenor, assembly GCA_029286645.1. NCBI lineage: Eukaryota > Metazoa > Arthropoda > Insecta > Lepidoptera > Papilionidae > Papilio > Papilio protenor. The sequence goes on from JAGSMZ010000012.1 coordinate 500,760, forward strand.
TCCTTTTAATATGACTTTAGTTTGATGCTCTCTTTTGACGTCATAACGTCCACCGATTAATCAGGTCTATTGTGTGCAGTGGAAACAGTTTTTTAAAAGAAGTTGCAACGAAATATTTTATACTTTACAGAATTTTTAGAACTATTTATAAGACCTACTGATATCATTAGTGTTAAATTTGTTGTGCAACATATTTTGTAATTTTTTGGGGACGAATACGGGTGCAAAAGTTAGTATTAACGTAACAGTATCTCATTTGAGAGGTTATATGTCATATTTTATACTAGGTTTCGCTCGCGACTCCGTCCGGGTAGAATTAAAAAAACAAAAGTGAGCCTATGTGTTCTTCCAGACTATCATCTACATCTATACTAAGTTTCATCGAAATCCGTTCAGCCGTTTAGGCTACAAACTATAACAAACATATATCTATACTTTCGCATTTATAATATTAGTATAATTTTTGTGCTCAGGATTAGAATCCGTGAAATTCTTTCAAATTAATCACTGAACTCGGTTCTTTTACTTATAGTGCAAAATACGTTATCGTCATCTCGATATACGTATAATTATAATCGATTTTCAAATGAATATTAATTAAATGATTCATTAACACTTGTATCGGTTGATATTTAATTCGCTCTATATATTTTTATTGGCCCGCTATCGTAAACTTGATTTATGTCGGCACTTAGCCATCCGCTATGATTGTGCGCTATCCTAATGGGTTATGATAACTTTTTATAGCATTTTATTATAAACTAGCTGTTGCTCGCGATTTCGTCCGCATGAAACTTAAAACGTGCTTTTCTAATGGTGTAAGATTTTATGACATCGGCAGAGTAGGTTTTGGGCTATTTCAATACATACAAAAATACAAATCTTTTCTTTTTATAATATTAGTATAGATTAATGAACTTGAAGTCGTCTTAGCTTTTCGGTTACAATGCGTTATGCACACGTCAATGACTTCTATGCCTTAAAAATTGCACGATAAGTACAGATTGAAAAAAATAGCGAAGTATTTTTTATTGTCTTGAAGATTCATATTTAGTGGGGTATATGATTATTTGAAACATGCTTTACGGTCAATTGTGTTAAAACATAAGACTAACTTTCGCCCGCGACGCCGTCTGCGTGAAATTTAAAGAGAGCAACCTATGTGTTCTTCCAGACTATACTCTACCTCTTAAGCCGGTTGGGCTACAAACTTTAACAAACATCCATCTAAACTTTCGCATTTATGTCAGTAAGGTTGTACTATTAAGAACGTAAATACGTAATAACTAGTAACAAGAGTATCTGCTCCGACAAAAAGACATAAGCATAGCATACGCGATTGTCGCGTGCGAATTGTGCCGCGCCTTGACCGCGCGGTACAATGCACCTCCCCTTCCCGCAGTCCCGCACCCTGCGCCTTCCGCGAACTCGACCCCGGTGTTAGGAACACTTTTGTTCCGTTTCACTAAAACTAATATTTAATCTATATGACTTTGGTAATGGTATTTAAATATTATTTTTATATGATGGTTAATACTTATATCAAGAAAATAATCTTTTAATCATTTTATTGACATACTTAATGTTAAATTCGTGTTAACATGAGGAAGTTGTTTAGTTGCCCTTTACATTATGAAAAGGGATTTATTTATTGTTAAAATGTTTCCTTCTTATTATTTATTGTTTTCGATGTTTTACATATGGATATAACGTGATAAGAATATATCATCAGTTAGTAAATAAGAATAAACTTTGAAAGGTAAAAGGCTATACACGGCTTCAAGCAGTTGGAAGCGGCGTCTTCGACAGTAGTTAAAGTTTGTTGAGTCTCGAGCCCTCTATTAACGATGAGAACGAATAAAGAAAAACCGCTAATCCAGTGCGGCTCAGTTGACTTCATCCTTGAATATCTTCACAAATATGCAGACATAACATTTTCTTTGCAATAATATCTGCAGTGTAATTAAGACGCCCAGGTTTCCATTGATCGTCTTGAACCTTACAATACGTAACATTAAGTGTGACTTTATAAAACTGACCACTAAGATAATAACAAAGGTTGACAAATGTTAATCTCATTTGATTTGTGTTGGTTAGTACACAATTATTTGTGATGTAAGCGAGGGTCTATGTAGACTGGTCGGGCGGTGTAACCCCACACTTGGAATATATCATACGGAATTATTCCGCTTTGTCGCTGTCACCCGCACCGCAAGCTTGTACTGCGTGTGGCTCATATTGGACACTGGTGGTCTTGTGATTATTGAAATAGATAATTAGCGATTTCATTTTTATTTTTGATTCTGAGATCTTTCGATAAAGTCAGAAAACATACAAAAAAGAATCTAAAAATAGTTACAGTATTTTTAAAACTGATAACAGATCCGAAACGATACCGAATACTGAAACGATATTTAAATTTGTAACAGTCTTCAATTTTAATTAGAAATTTCACGTCTATCAAATAGTAAACAACGCGGTCAAATAAACCTAAATCTAAATCTACTAAACCCTATAACTTAGTCAGTTTTATATGAATTTTCATAGGAATTGTTCAATTGAGGTAGGTCAGTGTTAAATAAGCCTTCTTAAGACTTAATGTAACAAAAGGTCATTTACATACATTTGTTTTATAATTGTATGAGATTCGAATCTACGTCCAAAGGTGTTTCAATTACTAACTTTATCTACTGCACTAGTAGGACGTTATCTTTGAACATCTCGTAAGGTGTATGCTAATTATGTTTGTTTTTTGTGTAAACAGTACAAATGTATTACCACCTTTACCGACATTTTATTCAGATCTAAGCAATTTGCAATCATATCGATGGTTAAACCGTTTTATAATTTTGTTATTCAGATAAGAGAACGGGTTTTAATAAAACTCGAACACATTTATAGACCTACCTTCAATTCCACAGAAACATTGATTATTACGATCGAAACATATGTCGTGTTTATCCTGCGGGTATTAGAGATGTCGAATCGAACCGGAGTTTTGCAATAAATGACATTTGCACATCAAAACGAACATAATTAACTCCAGTTATACAGTCTAGAAACCTCATGCTATGCTAACTAGACTATATTTAGATCCCAACTCTATCTCGGCGGGGATCTTTACAAACAAACCAATTTGCAACATTATTTATATGTGTGGATTTTGCGACATCGCCATAAGGTCCTCGCCTTTCTGTAACCGCTTTTATTCTAGTGATGTGACGCGGACTTTATTCGCCTTATCCGGTACGTTTTAATTCTCTATGTCAGCCAAATATGCGGCGAGTGCCAGCTGTATATGACATTACAGCCCATCATACAGTTTATCGTGAGAGCTCGGATGATTCAGTCGACATTTCATAGGTCTCGTTAAACTGGTATATTAAAATTATAATTTATATATGTTGTGACACATCTTAATCGATTCCTTTCTGAGCGACAAATAAAGTTGCATTACTTGGTTTTACGATCAATGAAAGAAGTGTGTCATTTGAATTTAATATGATTTGTATTATTAAATTGATTTTAATAAAAATATTATACTAACTAATAATTGTTTATCGAAATAAAAAGATAACGATAACAAACATTATGAGAAATATTTTACTATCTAAAAATAGATTATCTTAAGAAAGTGCATTCAATGTATTTCTGTGAGGCAAATTTTCACCTCTACAAAGACAGATAGAGTCGTCACACTATCTTCAAAGCTTTAAACATATAAAAGCTTTAACGATACGAGCCTTCATTCGAGATATGAAAGCTGTTCTATCAAATAAACAACAAAAATATGACTGGCATGCGCCACAAGTCAGTGAGATACCGTCGATTTCACCGGCCGTGTGACACGGACAGTTTTCCTCTTGCAGTAAAGTTACACAAATAACATTAGATGTCCCCTCACTAGTTTAATTAATAAAGTAATAGAACCTCTAGGCCTGTGGGGGCAGATCTGAGGGCATCTCGATATCATCTGCGCTTGTTTCCTGGAATACGTGTACCAACTTTGTAAAATATTATCCGTAGCGCACCGTATGTACTGTCGCTAAATAAAATCTTTGCAATAAAAACTATTGGGTTTTATTTCAATCTTCTAGATTTTATTTTAGTGTGTGATGATTACTAAATGAAAGTACTTATACTTTGTATAGATTAGATTAGTTTTATCGAATTTATCACATACTAAAAGTTAGAAGCTGATCTATAACATCTAATTTTGTAAGAAATAATAGCTTATTTTACTGTGAAATCATTAATCCATTTAAGAGAATTGATCTTATTTTATTATATAATTAAATGAAATATGATTTTACGACAATAATTAAAAAAAATTATAATATCTTTACCTGCGTAATAATTTTTTTGTCAAATGTTTTGTGCGCGACAGTACCTGCTCATCATTTCGCGTGCTCATAACGCCAACGAGTCCGGCCGCCGCTAACCTCGTGTCAGGTTACACGCTTACCTCTGATGATGTTTAAATCGATTATTTATTATGACGATCTTTAAATCGATTATTTATTCCGAATAGCAATCGATGCGCACAGGCCGCATTACGCCCACTCTATTCGATATTAGAGTCAATCGCCTCATCCCTTTGACTTCTACAGATTCTATTTATAAATCGATTTTATTTGGCTTTTATTAAGTTAAACTTTAAGTTAAGATGGCTTGAACTTAAATCGACAGTATCGGTTGTAAGTTATCAGAATTATGATAGGAACAATTTGACAATGAAATGTTTTCCGTAAGAAGATTGTGGAGAATTTTGGTACTGTAATCTATTGTTTAAATTGACAAAGAAACAAAACTAGGTTTTTAAATTACTTTTGTATTTGTTAACGAAGTGAAGTCTCGTTTAAGTAATTATAAACCGCCTACTTATTTTATCTTCAATCCATTTCTCATCATCAACTTCAATCACCCGCAAACCAGCGAAGCGAACACGAGTCCAAATAAATTTCAATAAAGAGGTTAAAATTAAAGAACGTAAAACAATACGAGTAACGGTAAAAAATTGTAAACGACACAATCACTCGGAACTTAACCTAACTGTACAACAAAAGACTTACCAATTGTATAATTGTAACCAACAGGAATTTGAACTCTATTACTTTTGGGTTAGAAACTAAAGCGTTTGTTAGCAAGCAGAGCTATCTTGGTAGAGATATATCAGGCTTTGACAACGTTGACCTTGATGCGCCATAGTTCACACAGTCCCTTCACTGTGGAAATGTGGAAAAAACATGACAATAGCTCGGCCCTCATGCGTGTCTTTGGACAAGACAATCGATTACAATTGTTCGTATGCATTTTATTGATTATTGTCAACAGTAAATTGAATTGGGCAAGACTTAGCTCGCGGCTTCTTTTATTCTTCTCTCTAATTGTTACATGGACAATGATAAAAATGACAGCCCAATACTGAAACGAATAACACTTCGCTTTAAAGTTTAATCGTGGCCTTATAATTTAATGCCCGGTTTACACTTAGCCGGTACACAATAACTGGACTGTCAATCTAGTATAGTGTGAACACTAAATGACGTCAGTGAGTACATACGTACGGGGATAAGACGATGTTACATATTTAAATGTCGTTTTAGTATTGAGCCGTAAGTACTAAACAATTTACTAAAAGTTTAAGTTTTTACGTATTTTAAGATGTCAATGATCAAGTACGATTTCAACAAACAAATCTCCACATAACGTCAGAACGAGGAAGTCCATAATTGGTTTTAAATCAAACATGGCTCTAAAATTCTGCGTGAATGGAATCCTGGGATCTGAGATGAGCGCGGGTTCCGCTGCCGCTGATCGTATCGCTAACACCTAGACCACGTACTGGAGCCACGAATACAGTACTCTACTATGGAGTGCCACAGGGATCCTGCTTAGGACCTTAGAGTTACATGTTTATTTTCTGACTGATGGTTTCACAAGTTATAAACGCTTATTTTATTAACCGGAAATACGCAGAGCTTCTCTTAGACAAATTTTATTAGTCTAAAAGCTTTTACAGAACTGTTGAGGAAATTTAATTATTAATAGTAATTTGGGGTTTATTTATGAAAGATTTCTGATATCTTGTATAAGAAATCTACATCATGCAGATTTGTCCCATGCATTTGACTTCATATGCCGTCTCCATTCCAGGTTTCTTGGCTGAAGACGCGTGCGCAAGGAATTTAACGCCAAATCGCCGGAGCCGCGCGGGTAATTGCGGCTTATCAGCGCATTGTTCGAGTAAGGGGCACAAGGCTGCGCGACCGTCGACCGTCGCGCTCGGCCGTCGACGTGTGAGCGTTTCTACCATTGTGCTGTGACGCTACCGTTTTCAGCTCCTGGGGAAAAATAATGTTTGAATTAATGATTAAATTTTGGTGCTTTAACTGTGGTTGTTCTTTTCTTTTTGATACAACATTAAGGTCCGATCTAATAGACGCATCTTTCAATAACTAAAAAAATACTTCACATAGAGGATTTCAAATTGGTAAAAAGTATTTGCATTTACTGTGTCATTAAGTAACTACATATATTTATTACTTCAAATCAAAGTCTGAGTTACATATTTGAAAATTGAAAATTCAATCCTAAATTCGAGGTTTTCTGATAGTTCTCTTATACTTTTATAGTATTTGAATAAATATATTTACTTTTAAATGAAAACTAGGTAGCGTTAATTGCACTGAAGCGGTTAATGTTTTTATTACGTTCCATGCGCAATGTTTTAACATATACATATTTTACGAACTTTACGTACCGTATCCTGAACTGGGAGCCGGTTGATATAATCTGCACCTTTTGAAAAAAACCCTTTGTTTCTTTGCGAACAATTATCGCGCCGGATTAATTATTATTTATAACGGATAATGGCGACTACTGATGCTAGGGACTTGATTGTTTTTTTAATAGAACATTTCAACTCAAGGAAATTTTGTATATTCAAAAAAGCCACTAAACTTACTAATAATAAGAAATGGAATAGATGTCATCTATTTCTTAATAATTGCATAAATAATACATTGATATTAGAGAGTTTAGTTCCTAACGTTTTTTAATCATGTTTGTTAAAGTCTTTTTATTCCTTTATGTCCCAAGTTTTAGTGGTCGTTCACACTCGTATTCAACAAGACACTTCCCTTCGCTAAATGGTCCCTATTGTTCTTAACTTGAATATATACATTTTTTAAAGCGTCTGACTTTTAAATCCCTGCAATAATATCGTTAAACTATATTTCTTACTCTAATACAATATTCATAAGATCGTTTTTCCATTGTCCGGTTGTACGCAACCCTTTAACAAATGTCTTCATTTCGTTGATACTTTTGCCGTTTTACATTTGTTAATAAAACAGTTATTAATGCGTTGATTCAAAGCCGATAGTCGGCTGGCAACCGTATCGATTTACATTGAATATAACTGAATGAAAGGATTAAATGTAATAAAAGGTGACTTTTTGTATTCACAGATAATATCTTAATATGTTTATAATAAATAGGGTTGCCTCTAATCTGTAACTGTCAGTCTGTCGCCTTTTTTGGCTGAAGTTTCGCACCTTTTTGGGGATTATTCTTTAACGTTTAGTGGATTGGAAAAAATACACTAAGGTGCATACTAAACGGGTAACAATATTGTAGTTAATGATCGCTTTTGTTCCATACACTTTTACAATTCTGAGAAAATTGAATAAAATAAAACTAGGTAACATCATCATTTTCCTCCTTATCCTACTCCAGAAGGGTCGGCGCAACAGGTTTTTGTCCTCCACATAACTATCATATGTCATCTCAGTCATCACTCCCTTTTTGATCATGTCACCTTTCACGCAATCTATCCATCTCTTTCTATGTCTACCTCTACCGGTGTACCCTTCCACACTCATATCGTAACATATTCTATTAAAAATCCACACTATAAAGCCTATAATTTTCGGGCCTTAACATCCTAAAACATCGACAGAAATCACAGTTTTCTTTATTCGATAGTTTCCATAAATAGAAGGAAAAGAAACTTAATCGAAAGATAATATTTATTATCTTCAATTTATTTAAAACGGAAACAATCTAACGTCTATAACGTTTTTGCATTCATCAAACTGAATTCGAAAGAATCTTTTATTTCGAATGCTTTAAGAATAGACGCTTATCGAAATCTCGATTTGACAGATCTTTAAGTTGCGGTGTATGCGATGTCACGAGCCATGTGTAGGGAGATGTGATACAATCGGATGCGGGTTTGATCCCCGTTTAGCCAAGCTTGGGGTGTTATTGAATAATGCAACACTTTCGTACTAACGGATTTTGTTTTGTTTGTGTTAATGTGAAAGCTTAAGCCGTTTGTTCACTGTATTGATAAAGCAATACGTTTATAGTACACTAGCTGTTCCTTGCGACTTCACCCGCGTGAAATATTAATATAATAAAAAATATAGCCTATGTTATTCACTGATAACGTAGCTTTTCAATACTGAAAGAGTTTTCGAAATCGGCCCAGTAGTTTTTGAGTTATTTCAATACAAACAAAAACACAAATCTTTCCGCTTTACAATATTAGGAAACTCACAAAAAGTGAACAAATTCTTTAGAATTTAATTACTTATTTCAAATTACTTATTTCCATTGGGAGATTCATTTAAATCTTATAACTACTAGAAACAAAGTATAGACTTAAAATAGTCAATAGTAATTATATCATTTAGCTATGTAAAAGTTGTTTGTCTTAAAATTAATGTCAAACATAAAAGCAAGAAGACACCTAACCTTAAATTACCCTGTAAGTTTTCTTATAGGGTGGAATATAGTCCCTAATGGGTAAAGTACATTTCAGCTTTGAACAAAGGCTTTATAGCTGTGTGTTTAATAGCGGCGTTTGCAAACATCGGGTTTCCCGCGCTGGCAGAAATCCAAGCATTTTCTGTGTTAGAATGTGAACAATGAAATACAGATCGACACCGGCCGTGATCAAACTTGTAACACGTGATTATGAATTTATAGGTTTATTGTATGAGCTGTTGATTGAGTGGTCAAGCGTGACTGGGGTCCGACAGTGTCTTTTTTTTAATTTATTTTCCTTAATTCCTACAGCTGTAGTTCTTGCAGCAAGCTTGTTGCCTTTGTAGTTAAATCTTTTTTTTTAATTCTTTGCCTTGTTTATATAATATATAATATGGTATTCTTCTTGTTACAAGTTTCTTTTTTGTTTTTTTGTTGAACAAAGATACTTTACACTTTATAAATACTATACCTATTTACTTCTATTATTGTTTACTTAACTTTAATTACTAAGTGCCTGTGCCACCAATGGCTGATAAAGGCTCAGATAGGTTAAAAATGACGTCACTGTCAGATAACGGAACAAAATCCGATATTATCATACGAATATTTTACACGTTGGATTGTTATCAGACAATTTACAATTTGGTGGGACCGACTCTAAATCTTATGAATATTACTTGCTATACACTATTGAAAGGTTTATTTAAAATTAAATTACAATCTGTATTTAACATACTTAACAGTGTAAGAGGTTAACTAATAAAATATTTTTTCCTTTTGTAACAAAATTATGGTCGAATTCAAACGCTTTATTTATTGTCTATGCTTTTAAAAGTCTGTCCTTGTAGTCTTATAAAGGTAAAATTGTTTAGATCTATACTAATATTATAAAGCGGAAAGATTTGTATTTTTGTATGTATTGAAATAACTCTAAAACTACTGGGCCGATTCCAAAAATTCTTTCACCATTAATAAGCTACGCCATCAGTTAGTAACTGGCTACATTTTTTATTATTTTTAAAATCACGCCCGCAAAGTAGCAATAAATATAAGTATATTTAGTTCTTTCTGTGGCACTTTACTTCTTGTTTATCTGTAAGCTAGTTACGTAGTTAACTATAATGATAGCGAACGAACCCATTGAACGCACACCACTACGCGGCTACTGAATTGATATCAAGTGCGTGTACACACATCGTTACCACATTAAATTAAACTGAACTAAATGCTGTCGTAAAATCTATTAACTATTTATGAGTTTGTTTTATTATTTTTATAGACAGTAGTTATTTTTATTACTATTGTTGAGAAGTTTCATAAAATTTTGTACATTACGAAATATAGCTTAATATCTATTGTCATTGTATTCTAAAGATACAATATCCTACGCCAGGAATGACGAACCACTGGCACGCGTGACATAAATGGCACACGACACAATATTGTGGGCACGTCGAAAAAAACACTACGAAAACTATGAAGTAGGTATTACACAAAAAGCGATCGCGATGTCATTACCATGCATCATGGCATTGACTATAACATTTCTTTAAAAAATGGCATTTTGATGATTAAAGGTTCGCCACCCCTGTCCTACGCTACCGTATGCACACGCAGCGTTCATAACGAACGAGATTATAACCTTTTATCCGCCGCTACGCCTTTTTTGCCCTTCAATATCTATGACGTTTCAATTCTGACAGCAGAGGGCGGGAAAAAAAGCAAGCATTGATCGACCAGTTAATATAGAGCCATCATTCTGGAGTAAGCTTTTATGAATTAAGATATTTTCAATAGAATTAGGCTTTATGTGGGTCTGGTAAAACTGGTCGTCACGGTGACGTATGCTGTGATAATTTGTATTTGATTTAAACCAATTAGTGATGCTTACACGCGAAGCTTGCGTTATGGGATAGATGTGAACAGATTTAATTTTTTTTAACACGTATAGAAAATTGGTATCGAATCGTTACAATACAATTTCCTTGTTAATTAGTATTGAACTTATGTTTAAATAAATCATTAAGAAAATGTCAGAAAATCCAAAACAAAAAATATGACCGAAAATAATTCATTACTTTGTGCATACAATATTTTTTTAAATAAATTGAATCAAATTTAATCAGTGACAAAAAGCATGTAATGCAAGCGTGACTATTAGCCACTTGAATGCAGGAAATCTATCCGTATGTCTCTCGAACTATTTTGCTCCGATCATTACTCTGCACTTTATGTGGTTACGTTTAAAACTATACAATACACGAATAATACCAACACAAAATATAGACGTTTGAACCAATCAATTAACTCTTGATCTGAACCCATCTTTAAAAATTCTATTGATGTAAATTCTAAAGAAGAAAATAGATTCATAATTTTGATATTGTCCATTTGTTACATGGATTGCTACAAGGTCTTATGTGTTTCGACCGTGTTTTGTTTATTATAAGGCCCGTTACACATCTTCTGTACAATTAAAATATGTTAAACTAGCTGTTTGCGTGCGGATTCATCCGCATGAAAATATAAAAACTTTATTTTATTGTTTACATTTGTCAAATTATCAATAGCAAATGTCAATATGACATGACATGCCAAACCTTGGCAATCTTACTTTCTTGATGTTGGCAGCAACTTATGGTCTCTTTCCCACATTAGGGTTTTTATCCAAAATAACTACCCCCTAAGTTTAATGGCGTGAAAATATATAACCTAAAGCGTGACGTAAGTGTAGGGCTTTTTATTAAAAAAAGAATTATTAAAAAATATGCTGTAATTGCTGAGATCTTAGGCAACAAATAAGTGTGTGTTTACGCTTTATTATAATAGTATAGATTGAGTACACTTTGACAGTTAATCTGTTTAAAACTCAACGTGTGTTATAGGCTTTTAACCGACATCTGTCATAGAATCCGACTACCGTATTAAAAATATTGTAACCGTTTAGCCAAATTACATATTAAAGCAATTCTACGATTATGCTCTATGGCGGATAATGTCCTTACAGTCTGTATTCTTTATCCATAGATTACTTTTGGACTTATAGTTTTCAATCATAACTTTTTACCAGCGATTTTTGTCGCTATAATGTAGGTAATAGTTACGATAATTTTATGAGAAAAATTTCCCATTTAACCTTGTCTAATTTACCAATATAATCCGGACAAACTGATTTAAATCCTAACAGCAATTAAGAAGGAACAGTCAGGATCAGTTGAAATCTGTTTAGTGCCGCGACCGCTCAGGCGATCGATCACACAAATTGGTTAATAGGATTACGCCGGGCCCGTTTTGTTGGTTTATCAATTTGACATAGTGTTGTTTAGTATTGCGAATTTTAAATTGATTCACGTGAGAAAGATATATGGGAAAGTTGATGCGGTACAGATAGCGTGTGGCGAAATTCTGGCGTTTTTTTTTTAACTTTAAATTATACTAGCAGTTCCTGTGCGGTTTCATCCGCATGAAATTATAAAAACTTTATTTTATTGTTTACATTTGTCAAATTTTCAATTACAAACGTTAAAATTACCGTTACCATAATAACCTTGCTTCGTTAATTTTGGCACCTTGTACTCGTAGTTTATGGTCCCTTTCCCACATGTAGGTTTTTCCAATTGATTTACCCTAAGTTTTATAGCGTGAAAATATATAGCCAAAAGCGTAAGTGTAGGGCTTTTTATTAAAAAGCGTATTATTCAAAAATATGTTGTGATTGCTGACATCCTACGCCACGAAGTAATGTGTGAAATACTTTTGCACAAGCAAATGTAGTTCTTGTATTTTTGTTATCTACTAACTACGTGATCGTGACATATTTTTATATAATATTAAGATAATTAATACTTTTTCACGTAAGAATATTATTGCTTTGATACATTGTAACGAAGTCGACTCGATTGTACCGCTCGCGGCGTGTCGTCCGTCACGCTGTGCGCAGTAGCGGGTACACTCGCAAAGACAAATGGAAATTAATTATTATTTTTTAACTACTAATGCACCTTGTCATTAACAATTAAAGAACAGCTTTACTTACATTGACAAAAATGATTTATTGTCTTGAAATACTTTTAAAAAATAATTTCATTACATTTTCTTTATCTTCTTCTTCTTATGGTGCCTCTCCGACTAGCGAAGGTTGGCGGTCAGTTCTCCAAATTTTATTCTATTTCTTGCGAGGCGAAACAGTTGGGCGGCACTCGCAATTCCTGTCCACTCTCGGATGTTGCGCAACCACGATTTCTTCCGACGACCAACACTCCTTCTTTATCTACATTGGCAATTTAGTTTTAATTCTGAGATTTTTGTGACCATTCTAATTGTTTACAAACAGAGAAAAATTATCGATAGAAATAAATCAAAGGGATTTTTTTTAAATTATTTTATAAGTAAATTTAATAAACTAGTTAACGTAATTTGTAAACAAGTGTACACAGATGTATGAAGATAAGATTTGATTAAAGCAAAAACACTAAGGATATGACGCTCCAACGACGCGTAGATTTAGTGCAAGGTCATCGGAATATTAATATGAGCACACTGTGCATGTCATAATTAAGTTTTTCTCAGACATCATCCTGTAATTAGTTTTGCTATTATATGATTTATAACGTAATAAATCAGATTTAAAAACACGTAAACTTAATACAGTTGTTATTGTTATTAGTAACTTATGTAGGAAATTATTAGTTTGTGTATTGTATAGTTTTCGTCAAATAATGTACTGAATTCAATACTATAGAAACCTTCAACTAACAGATATACAGTATGTTTCTTAATTGACGGATCAAAATCTTTGTTGTTGTAGATTACTCATCGCTTAATAGTTCTAAAGTCATTTTCTTTCTTATTAAAAAAGTAGTAAAAAAGTAGATACTGGATTATTCTAAGATCATTCAATTAAGTAATTTAAAATCACGAGCAGGCAATTAGCAGTGATTCTAAAGTCAGTAGAGCGTTTAAAAATTACCCGAGCACTTGCATTCTTACCCAAATGTCGTTAAAATGTGTGCGAAATTTACAAAATTATGTACCGTATAAAAATTTGTGCTGCTGTACACGAACAGCTTTAAACAGCCGGGTAATTCGGTCCGTACCCCAAACCATTAGGCTATTAAGCGCCAATAGCGATAGACTACCGATCTTGCGGTCGAGGGTTCGAATCCCGCCATTCGACTATTGTAAACCATATCCTAGCACAAGCCTAGAGCTTAGTTGGAATAGTTAAAGGAAATATGAGTAAATTAACAAAAATATACTAATATTAAAAAAAAAAAAGATTGTTTGAAGATGTCCGTGTATGGTTGGTCCTAAGGTTTCAAGTCGAAATACAAGGTCTTTAAGGACTGAAGATGTTTTTTCTTTTGTTGTTGCCGATCCAGAGATGTAACATGTTAATTTATTAGATTAATTAATGTAGAATAACCTTTACGAATTAACTAATTACCGCAGTTTAATTTGGTGGATTACGTTCCGAAACGTTTTTGCCGGTCGACCGCCGAGTCACATTGAGTGCAGTTGCCGAGATTAACTTCGTAATATTTGAAGCGAAACGGAAAATTATTGTAATAAAAAAATTAATATTTAACTCAATGCATATTTATGGTTTTTACGCGGCGAATAAAATGTGCTGTTAATTTTTTGCTTAACTTCTTTTTAATAAAATTATAGTTGATGTATGACAGAAAATTTTTCGCTCAGTTAATTACACAATAAACATAAAATATAGCTCTTAAATTCTATATAGGGTACGTTAGACAAATTGTACTGTTCATATAAATGACAAGCTCGCGACTTCACCCGCATGTAAAATTAAAAAATATAGCCTATGTTATTCACTGATAACGTAGCTTTTTAATGGTGAAAGAATGTTTGAAATCGGCCGAGTAGTTTTTGAGTCATGTATACAAAAATACAAATCTTTCATCTATAATATTAGTATAGATTACACACATCTATGAAGTGTGTGTAACTTGTTTCTTCTAATGATAGTTGACTTTTGACATAGCTCAAAAATAATAACCAAATCATTAAATAGTTGTATGGTCATGTTCAAATAACATTCTACATTCAAGGTCCGAAGACAAAAGCTGTTCAAGACAATGTTTCTAGTACATTCGTGGGAACCCTATTGTTGGCTAATGTGACATAATCCACAGAACCATCGTAATGAGGTTTAATTTATATTTAGTGCAAGGTTGAATCAAGGTTGTTATGAATGTCAGATCACTATCGTGTCTGTTATATCATTGTTAATTGTATTGTGGGTCAGACTGTCTTCTGTGCGGTTACTTTTGATAATAAGACTAGATTTTTTTTGTTAAAATAGAGATGTTTTATGAGATTACGTTCTGTATTTTGCGTAATTTACTAAGACTCATTTAAAAATTGTTCTTGAAAATGGTTTTAACATTTTTTATTTGTTCATGTTTGAAAAGAGGTTATAAATAACTACGAAATAACTGCACAATATTGAAGTTCCCACAACATTTTAAATTTCAAAACAATTAATGAAAGCTGTAACTTTTATCCGACACTACAATTATACAGAATTAATACAAAAATAAATACGTAGGCGTGACGACTGCGTTTCCATTATTCCAAATCAAATTGCTATTGGTTTATACAAATGTAAAAAATTTAATTTCATAAACAGTAATTTCAGGACATCAGTGTTTTATTTAAATTTCTTATTCAAGTTGTAAGAAAATGACTTAATTGATTTTAATTCTTTTATCGTTTTTAATTGAAAGGTCCTTTACAATGAGATATAATTGTATATTTTGTATTAGAAAATAAGATATTACACTAAATTTTTTATCACGTATTATATGTTTTAATATGTGTTCACGTTTAAAAATTTGACGTATGACAATGGAGACGAGAAAAAATACTGTCGATCGCGTGCGATCTCTCCACTTGCTTAGCGTCCAATGAGTGGCTTAATTAGCATTTAGCACCGATTCCGTAGCGCTCAAAGTGGCGCCGCCCCGCGGCCAAATCTAGCAACATCCATTCAATCTGTTATTGTGTTATCTGCCTGAAATATTATAACAAACATATCATTATATCTTAAAATAACGAGAACTTGTCTACGTTGTGTAAATTTTAAATAAAAGAATTAATAACACAGTGTTTTTCTTAAATGACAAATTAGTCAAATTTAGCTGCGGGCTAAAATTTCTAACAGTTCAGATAACCGCTAATTTGTTTATATATAATTTATTAACCATAGACAGCGGAGATAAAACGGCGAATCTCGATTTGTTTGTGTGTTTTAGAAATCGCGAAAAGATACGAACGGAAAGGTCGTTTAAGTATTTTGTATTGGATTGTGTTTAGATTTTGTTAATTATGAATGTGTTCATTGGTAACAATTTTAAATTGGAAAATATTTTAGAGATAACCTAAAAATTCGTCTTAAATATTTCAATTTTTCATCGACATATTGAAGGTTGTTATTTAATAATAAATAGTTTATTTATTTATATTTATGTAATAAAAGTGACTAGATATACAATAGATATTAAAAATTAAAACTCAATTATGAATCCATATATTTTTATTATTGTGTCATCACAAATATGCTAAAGGACATAGACGTCGCTAGCTGATGTCCTAGGCTAGGTCTAGAGGGGGTCACCTAGAGGGGGGATATGATAATTATAGTCTTACGTAGCCTATGTGTTGTTCCAAACTATGCTCTAAACTTGTGCCAAATTTCATGGAGATCCGTTCAGCCGTTTAGGCTACAAACGCTAACAAACATCCATCCATCCATCGTAACTTTCGCATTTATAATATTTATTATATATATGATTCGTTGTAGTTTTATATCTACGAGTATTTTACTCAGGAGAAGTCTCTGATGACGCCAAAAAGATGTGATCCTGTGACCATTCTTAAATCACATCCAAATACAATTTCAATCTGTTCTTTATCTCAGCTAACTTGACTAACGAAGATTCTCTCAATGGGTTTTTAGTCATAATATGACTGTGAAAAGCTCATAAAAAACATATAAAAGCTTAGTATCGCCTAAACGGTCGCATCACAGCTTTGAATTTCCATTTCGAGTATGCGTTATATCTTACGTCATATCTAGTAATCATTTCAATATTTTATTACAATTCACTAATAAGATTGCGTATCGAGCTATCGGTTTCGGGCCCGTATCGGCCCTTTCCTTGTACGTTTACTCCGAGGCCCATATTTCATATAACAAATTGTAATGTTCATTGTAATTTGAGAGCCATTCTGTAGTATGATAATGAGGCAGTTTTAATATAATGTAGTTTACGGCCATTTTACGGAGCGGTAGATATCGATTTGTGTGTGGTCCTTTGTAGTATTAGTTTACAACTTATAAATAATAACTGTAACGGTATAGTAACGGATAGGTGATGTAACATTCGATTTTGGAGCGTGTCAAGTTTCATTTATTTCTGGTTAACACGTTTTTGTGAGACATTATCTATGTCGAGCGTTTAAAGTAATTTTAACTTAATAACTTTTTCATACTAATATTATAAATGCGAAAGTTTAGATGGGTGTTTGTTAGAGTTTGTAGCCTAAGCGGAGGAACGGATCTGGATGAAATTTGGCATAGGTGTAGAGGGTAGTCTGGAAGAACACATAGGCTACTTGCTTTTGTTTTTTTTATAATTCCACGCGGACGGAGTCGCGGGCGAAAGCTAGTATAAAATAAAACTAAACTACTAAAAGTTTGTAAATTTGCTAAACAGCGAAAGTTATCCTTTTTCGGAGCGTCGGTGGCTCAGGGGTTTGAGCACTTGTTTGTAATCTACAGGTCTTTGGTTCGAATCCCGCTGTACCAATGTGATTTTCGGTTTTTCGTATTTCATATGTACATAATTTACCCGACGTTCTTACGGTGAAGGAAAACTTCATGAAGCAACCTGCACATATCAGAGAAGAAATACAAAGAGTGTGATATCAACCAACCCGCAGTACAGTGTGGTTGACTATGGCCTAGTCACCCCTTACTAGGGTAGGCTTCGCGCCCCTCGATGAGGACAGCTGGTGATGATGATGATCCTTTTTGTGTAGTGCTATCTATACTTCTATACTATCTATACTATTATAATAAAGCGTAAACACACACTTCTTTGTGGCCTAAGATGTCAGCAATTACAGCATATTTTTGAATAATCCTTTTTTTAATAAAAAGCCCTACACTTACGTCACGCTTTAGGCTATATATTTTCACGCCATTAAACTTAGGGGGTAAATATTTTGGATAAAAACCCAAATGTGGGAAAGAGACCATAAGTTGGTGCCAACATCAAGGAAGCAAGGTTGTCATCATGTCATGTCATTTTGACATTTGTAATTTGACAAATGTAAACAGTAAAATAACATTTTCATAATTCCATGCGGATGAAGTCGCACGGGAACAGCTAGTAAATAATAATCTAAAATCAATTAAAGAATATTTTCACTCATAAGCAATTTAGGTTGTAGAATTTAATTTTATAACTGACTAAAAATGATTCATTATGTTGTAATACCTACAGCATTGGCCTATAACTTCCCTAAGTGTTCTTTAAAAATAGAATAAAAAGCAATTGTCGTTATCTAATGCAGTATCACATCGTCGCGTTAAACCGACCCAAGAGGTCCGTAGCACACAACGGTACAAACATTGTCTAATTGATTACAACCATTAGCACTCTTGTCGAGACATGGGCGTTATAAAACCCAAATACATACGTCCGATGAAAAATACAACCGAGACAAAGTCTACGTCACGTACAGAATCATCCTTCAAATTAAAATACAATCAATAATCAACCTTATTATATTACATTAGAGTTCCGGTATCTTCTATATGGATGTTATATAAATTTCGTGATAGTTTATGAAATCGGTCTGGATTAATCGTCGGACACGGAGAGGTGAGCTGACAAATGACTTAAAGCATATTGGATTTAAATCGATCGTGTCGTTTTTGTTTTTTTCCGACATCCCAGCACGATATATACGTAAGGACGTACCATACAAGATGTGTCCAAGCTAACACACTTACGCTACGCTATTGAACACCATAAAGTATAGATAAATCACAAATAATTATTAAAGTATCTAGATGGTTTTATATATACGTTTTTTAAGGTCCTGATTCTAAGTTATAAGGGTTTTAAATGAAGAGTCGAATTCCCTGAACAATGGAAACTAAACAGTATTAACTGAACAGTTCGACTATTCAGTTTAAACAGTCAGAACTGAGTAACAATACGACTTAGGGTCCTTCAAGAAGCGAGCCTACAATTTCCTCAAAGGCCGGCAACGCATCTGTAGTTCCTCTGGTGTTGCGGATGTCTGGGCGTCGATGACCACCTCTGTGTTCCCGCCGCTCATTTGACCCCTTCTCTTATATAAAAATCATGGCTGAACAAACCATCACTGTCATCGACAGAACACCTTTTAAACGTTTCAATATTCAGTAGTTTATTTTGTATAAAAAACAAAAGATACTTTTAGTAGTATAAGCGTACGTTCGCACGGGCAGACTTTGTACGCCGCGGTAAAATTCAAGGTCAGCAGACTTTTTACGCCCACGCGATAGGTGTTCGTACGAGCGTAAAAAATCCACTCTTGAATAGTATCTCGTGTCAGTAAGACGTGTAAATTGTTTCTGTTAAATTACTAGCCCGACCCGAAAACTGGCGACTGAATCCGAAGTCACGTAGTTAGAGAGCAAACTAAAAGTAGACAGTACATTTTCTTTAAAACTAACATTTGCTAATGTTTAAAAAAAAGGTTTTTTTCTACACGCACTAACAAAGCTCTCATGCAATGTTTTATTTTATTTTCACCCGAATATTGATAAAAAGTGTTCTACTTGATACATATAATAAGTTTACATATTATATAGTTATAGAAAATTTATTTATTAGATTTCTATTAATCAGTAGCGGCTCGTGGCTCGTGGGTCCTGGAACTAGTGGTGCACGATTTAAATTGTAGGAAATCAAACCAACTATATTCTTTTGATTTTACACAAAGACATTTAAGAATATATAAGACTAGGCATGTTTTCATCGGTACTTTCTCTAGAAGGTACTATGTAAATCAGTTGTCAAATTTAATATGCCGCCTCGTAACCTTGTATTGACATCTGATAAAACATTTTACAAAATTATAAGCTCCATCTTTTATTGTAAAATAAACAGTATTACAAAATAAAATAACAAATAAATTAAATTACATATAAATATGATTTAGTGACACTTGCTGGCAATTAATTTAAATATAGTTAATTATATTGAGATGTGGTTATGGGGATCTATCAATAGACAACGGTAATGAGATTATGTGAAAAATGTTTCAAGTGAAGTGTAAACTATGCCTACTCTATATATATTTTTAATCTCTTTGATTTTATACCACCAATCCCTAAAAAAAATTCAAGTTAATTGCCAAACTAATCATCCTTATTTAGACAAACTATAAGATAAACTTTATTTTTATTTGCAAAGGTCAATTTAGGTACTGAATTTAGTTATGTATGTTAAAGTATTAAAATTTTTGTCGAGTTAATTTCATGAAAGCGATGGTTCCAGTTGGATAAAACATATTACAGCTAGGGGTTGGGTCGCTTAAATTTGAAACGAATATGTAATAAAACAACTGTTAGCAAAATTATTTCAAGTCACTGTATTTATTATTTTAAAAACATATACAATTCGTGTTTTTAATTTAATAACATATGAAAAGTACACAAAATACACCGCAATGACGTCACGCTATCACCATGACATTCATTGGTTACGTAAGGAATATAAGGCAGAGTCCGTGATAAATATCCAAATAACAGTGAGAGAATTATTATATTATCAGGGTCCAAAAACACACCAAGTTAATAGAAAAGAGGAAAATACGATCAGAAAATTTCTGACATTTTAGTTTCATTTACATTATTTATTTAATTAATTTTGACATGTGACATCATCATGTCAAAGCAGTAAAGAGTATGGTAGCTATTTATAATTTGTCTAATAAGATGGATTAGTTTGACAATTCATTTGAAATTTAGTAGGGATGGGTTGTGTAAAATCAGTCATGAATCTTATCGATTTTAGCTTTTATTCTTATAGAAGTTGAAATCGATAGATTCATAGTTATGTAAGAGAGCAGGGGTGTCGTAAGCCGAATCAGCCAAAGAAAACAACAAAGGTGCAGCAACAGTCGTTTATTGGTTTCACATAACCAATGACTTCGGTCTACGCGCGGACCCCAGGTTGGGAACCACACGCAGTTACAAAAAATGTTACATATTTACAACATCGGATAGCCGTCACAGTACAGCAAGCGGCTATCTGCCGGATTAGGCCGTCACTACCGCAAGCAACCTAATCCAGCTACACTACTGTGCAAGTTCTGAGTAAAATTAGTCACAAGACAGCAAGCTAATATACTCAGAATCGCGTCGTAGGAACTAACTTGAGAAGACAATATTTGTTATCCTCTTTTGGTTTCTTCTCATTTGCGTAATGTACATGAAAAGACTTAACATAAGGCGCATGCAAAACAACATCGTGTTTGAAAATACAGGTGGCGCCATCTATTTTGTACGTAAAACAACTGGGTTGTAGCGAATATTTGTTACAATCTCCCCCTCAGTTTCTGAAGTCGTCCCGACGATGAAACTGGAAGATTCATCTTTCTGTTCACGTAATCGTCTTCTCCTTTCTTCGCAGTTGAACAGGAGCCGGCAATGATTTGGTACTTGTGGAAGTGCGGACGAATGGAATGTACCCATCACGTATTCAGAATGTTGTTTCATTGAGTGGTTCGTCTTCATCCTCCCCCTGGATCGGAACAGCTCCTGTGTTGGTCGCCAGATTTGTAGTGGAGCACTTTGACTGGCTACTCGTTGTTTACGAAAATGTTTATTATGGATAACCGTCACAATCCAGCAAGCGGTTATCTACTGAGTTAGGTCGTCACTATCCCGCAAGCAACCTGACTTCCATGTCACTACACAAAATGTCAATTGTGGATAACCGTCACAATCCAGCAGCGGTTATCTACTGCATTAGGTCGTCACTATCCCGCAAGCAACCTAAATTCTGTGTCATCTCACAAAAATGTCAATAATGGATAACCGTCACAATCCAGCAAGCGGTTATCTACTGAATTAGGTCGTCACTGTCCCGCAAGCAACCTAAGTTCAGTGTTACTACAAAATGTCAATTATGGATAACCGTCACAATCCAGCAAGCGGTTATCTACTGCATTAGGTCGTCACTATCCCGCAAGCAACCTAAATGCTGTGTCACTATACAATTATGGATAACCGTCACAATCCAGCAAGCGGTTATCTACTGAAATTAGGTCGTCACTGTCCCGCAAGCAACCTAACTTCAACGTCAATACTAGTGCCATTGTCCTGATCTTGCGTTGTTACTCGGCTGATTCGTCAAGCTGATTCGCCCTGCCGATTCGCCCTGCCCCACGTTGGGCGCCAGATTGTAAGAGAGCAGGGGTGTCGTAAGCCGAATCAGCCAAAGAAAACAACAAAGGTGCAGCAACAGTCGTTTATTGGTTTCACATAACCAATGACTTCGGTCTACGCGCGGACCCCAGGTTGGGAACCACACGCAGTTACAAAAAATGTTACATATTTACAACATCGGATAGCCGTCACAGTACAGCAAGCGGCTATCTGCCGGATTAGGCCGTCACTACCGCAAGCAACCTAATCCAGCTACACTACTGTGCAAGTTCTGAGTAAAATTAGTCACAAGACAGCTAATATACTCAGAATCGCGTCGTAGGAACTAACTTGAGAATACAATATTTGTTATCCTCTTTTGGTTTCTTCTCATTTGCGTAATGTACATGAAAAGACTTAACATAAGGCGCATGCAAAACAACATCGTGTTCCAAAATACAGGTGGCGCCATCTATTTTGTACGTGAAACAACTGGGTTGTAGCGAATATTTGTTACAGTTATAAAATAAGAATTTAAAAAAATCACTGTTTTCTCAAATTAATAATGACCTGCAGAACTATTACAAATAATGAGAGTAAATAAATATTTATTACTACTACAGCCGTACGTAATCGAATTGGATTTCGCTATTATTATTGTCATCGCTAAATTCTCTACACTATAATCAATACTAGAATTGTCCTCTAAATTAGTTAATAAGAAAATAATAATTTTAGTTAAGTTCGATAAATTTTATTTAAACCGAATATCGATAGTTCATAATTGTTCGCTATGCGTGTTTGTTTCGACACTACGATACCTGTCTATTAAGTACGGTATTTTCCTTCATACAAATTTAATTCGATACTTCATATGCGTCAATTATCAAACTAATCTAATCTTATTTAAATAATAAATAAACTATAACTGACCGGTTACAAAGTTAAGTCGCCCTCTCCACTCCACGAGATTGCGCCACTGTCTATAGGACATTTTTATTCAATGATATAGTTTGCCCCTGTCACTCCCCTGATATCATCCTTGTCAGTCTATAGTTTAATGATCGAAATATTAACGAAATTCGTAAAAGATAATTTTTATTGTAGCTGTGCATTATAAGTTCTGCTGCCACATATTTTTCTGTCCCGTTAAATAAAATCCTATACAACAATTACTGATTGTCATAGAACGTCAGCCAAAGTTATAATAAGCTCCTTTTGTTAATTCGTATAAAATGAAAAGTATTATAAAAATCGTGTTTCGTATTGAATGTATTATATTTATTGCGTTAATTATTAGGACACGAAATCAATGTGTCCGAAAGTCCGTGTATGTTATGGATAATCTCCGAAACTACTGCACCGGATGTAACAGGACTTTAAATGCAATGTTATAGGTAGCCTAGTCTTTATAACATGGTATATTCAATCCAATAACATAATTAGTAAATCTTATTGATGATCTTTTTTTGCCCCCCGCTATACTTAGAACTTTGGGATCTACAACCCACGACAGAGCTCTGATAGTACAATATGTACACTTGTTAAAAGTTTGCGATCCCTAGCACTAGTTAATATGTTTTTCAAATGTAACTTATCAAGTATAACATATTATTGCTTTACTTTAAGAAAAAAATGTGGTTTAATTTCCTATAAGACATTACATACATTTTTTTACATGTAAAGATATGTTACAAAACAGATCAACTTTTGCTAGTGATTGCAAACTTCTTTTGATCTGTGTAAACGCAAAACAAACATATCAGCCGAACGCGGCGTATTTTTATTAAAATGGACCAATAAAATTTATCGCGGCGTACCAAGATACGCCAAGTCGAAAAACGCCTCCGTATGAACGGCTTCATAGAATCCCATACGTTCCATTTTGACACATTATTTATCGCCCAGCGTTTTCACGTCCGTGCGAACGGCTGACAGCGCGTTGAGCGTTAAAAACAATTACACTAGGCTCCAAAAATATTTGTCCATCTACATTTTGACTACATTCCCAAAAAAAAAATCATTTTATAAAGACAATTTATTATGTTTCCTAGTTTGTATGATGTTCATTTTGAAGCTGCAATTTTGTTTTAATTTAGCTATTGTGAAATTAAAACAAGTAAAATATAGAATAACTACTAAAAATATTTCTACAGTAGTTATCTAATGTCATTTGACTAGAAAACACGCATTATATATAGTGCTTAAAGTCTACCGATATTTTTTCATACTCAGATTTTTTTAAATGTTTATTATTGGATGGTCTAAACAATTTTGGAAAGTAGTGTAGCGTAACGCGTGATTTCTCCTACGCTCGTGCGAACACTTGTATGAAGTTCCATATGTTGCATTTTATTTTTACGCTAACGCCCAATGCCCAAAATGGAACAGTGCGCGTAGAGAAATACGCCAAGTCCAAAAACGCCTCCGTATGAACGGCTTCATACAATCCCATACGTTCCATTTTGACACATTTCTACCGCCTAGCGTTTTCACGTCCGTGCGAACACTCGCTAAGATCTCACATCTGAAACTAAACTATCGCAAAAATGTTTAGTCGCGCTTTGATTTCTATGAGCTTACATGTGGGCACACTACTCGATTTTTAGTTGTGCAACTAAACAGTTGAATTGGCTGCGAAACAATCGACAATCGCACAACAGTTGTACAATAGTTTAGTCAAAGATGTGCGCCCGCTCTACCTATTATTAAATTGATTAACAAGCCGTAACTTAGATTTAAAACTACTAACAAATATATCCAAATAGACCTAGGAGAGGTCCAATACTAATATTGTCAAACAATACCAACGCCTTTCTAATTTCACACCGATATTGTATATTACTAAATTATCAATACTCCAATGACGTTTAAGTGCACGCAAAATAAAATCGTTTCTTCATAAAACTCTTTACTAATACAGCTTATAATCCCGTGAACGTAAATCATTTTTTATGTCATATCGCATGTCGCTATTATTTACGGATTTGTTAATCAATTTACGAGTTTTCTTTATGCCAGAGATGTTTTATAAGGTTAAGTGAAATCAAACCTTTTGTAACATGTATTTTTTTTCTTTCTATGGAATTATTGTGAGGCAGATAAGAGATGCCTTTCTGTAATCGAACGTAGAAAGTTTTGGGGTTAATACGTGTCCATTTAAAAATGTCAAATGTACATTTTTAACAATTTTGAAATAAAGAAGGTTATCTTGGGGCCCGTTAATTTTTTCTCTTGTACGACGCAATCGTGAGATATATTTTCACTAATAACGTCGATTTGTCGCATTCCGAGCTTTCTTAAGCGAATTCTTATGTTGATTCGACTTTCAGATTTCGTAATTTCAATTCAACGTCGACTCGGTGACAGATCGCTTCAGTAATGCGGAAATCTTTGTGCGTTTGTACAGTCAGCTCCATAAATATACAACTAGCTGTTCCCATGCGGCTTCATCCAAATGAAATAATGAAAGATTTATTTTTTTGTTTACATTTGTACAAAATTTATTTTCAAATAAAATTCAAATAATTTCCACTGGATAACGATTACCGTTACCATAGCAATTTTGTTGCTATTGGCTTATAAGTTTTATCGATTTCTCGCATGACATTTTTTTATTAACCCTCTAAATTAAATAGCATGAAATAGCACAGAGCGTGTCATAACTGTAGGGCTTTTTATTATAAAATAATTATTCAAAAATATACTATGATTGCTGACAACCTACATAATAAAACAATGTGTTTACGCTTTATTATACCAGTATAGATCGATATAGATTACAAGGGTGTAAAAACTAGTAGTACGCTTTCAGTTTCAGAGTATGCACGTCCGTGTCGTGCCCGTACGTATTTTTGAAACCAGTCTCGTACAGGTGTGCATAGTTTTGTTATTTATGAAGCTGACTGTACAATATTCTTTATCCTTTATTTCTATCATTAGAGGTTAATATAATACGCGGGGAATATACGAAGTGATACAAAGTTATACATTATATGTTTTCGTATGTTATATTGATAACTTGCGCACGCAAAATTATTTAGAATTCGAACGTAATGTCGTCGTTGAAATTATTAGAGCGTGCGCATACTTTTGACTAAACTATGGCACGACTGCTGTGCGATTGTCAATTGTTTCTCGGTCAATTCAACTGTTTAGTTGCACAACTGAAAATCGAGTAGTATGCGCACCTTCATATATGCTCATAGGAATCAAAGCGCGACTAAACAGTTGTGCGATAGTTTAGTCAAAGATGTGCGCGCGCTCTTACGTTACATTAGTTTTGAATGGATTAGATAGAAGATTTTATAAATCTGTTTCGGAATTTAAAAGTAAAATTCAATTAAAACCATCAAAGAGAATTGCAATGCTTCTAACTATCTATGAAAGTTGAATAGTGTTTTTTTATTTATCTAGACCAACTGTTAGTGCAATAACTAAATATTTTCACTTCGATTCTAAAGGCCGTCATACACTTACAGCTTTAAGACGTCTATAGTATAGTTAGCCGTACACAGACCACATCACAGTCGTCGCAGTAGGTCCACTGCTTGCTGCATCTACTGACCGCTAGTTGTCCGTGTACGGTGGCTCTAAGTAAGGCTCATTACCTAAAAGCCTAGGATCTGTTGGCGTGTCGCAGATAGCATCGTGCGGCGCCGGCGCGTAAATCACGCGATGCGTATCGCTCGATACCGCGACATGCGCGCAGCCCTAATTGTTGCGATAATGGGGTTGTGTGTGATGCACGGAGCAATACAACTGGATCCTCTAAGGCCTCTAATTTGAACCAAACAACAAAGTCAGTTAACATTAAGAGGCCCACACCCTTGACTTAACTACCACGCAACTGTTTAGTCGCGCTTTAATTCCTATGACCTTATATGGAGGTGCTACTCGACTTATAGTTGTGCAATTAAACAGTTGAATGGACGGCGAAACAATCGACAATCGCACAATAGTTGTGAGACAGTTTAGTCAAAAGTGTCCGCTCTAAATGTAATAACAGAAATGACAACGCGAACCAAATTGGCTTAACCTAGACCGTTCAATTAACACGGTTGGTGTTAACGCTACATTGGATTAAGAAAATATAATATCTATTTGGAACATTTTAATTTTTTTTGCTTTTAATAACAAGGTATTATTACAGATAAAAAATCAGGTATGTTGAATGATCGACAATAATAAAAGAATTCATAAAAGCATTAAAAGTGCAAGGTGCATACTCATATGAATCATTCGACCAATTTAAGTGCTTGAGTGATCGGACAATGAGTTATTGGCTTACATGTGTCACTTGCCAAAAATGTCAATACACTACCTAACACCCCTTAAATCAGTCGTACATTTAAATTTAATCTTTATTGAGTACGAAAAAAGGTTTAAATTGACATGAACATGTATAAACCGCCGTGTTACTTATGGATTGACAAACAATAAAATATCGTTTGTCACTCCCACCGATTAAAACAAAGGAAAACGATAAAATGAAAAGTATGCTGTGACAAAGCGTCTAAAGAAGATTGTACTCATACAATCAATATGGATTTGTGGTTTTGTAAGTGTGTATGCTAATCAGTGTAAACAATGCTTTGAAATATATTTTTGTCCTGCAAATTTAAGTATCAAATTTTCCTTTTTTTCACCTTAACAGTTTTACGTAAGGTAGCATTAACACATCGACAAAAGAGTGAGTTACTTCGTTTAGATCTTATCCATTTGCAGCCAAATTTAGTACAAGAAGTTCAAACCCTAAGTTCCACTCTAATTTCAAAATACTTGTATCAAAATCTAAGGTTTATATGACACTAAGGGACACGAACTAAATAGGTTCATTAAAATTTTCTTTCGAAGCCAATAGCAACCGCAAGACTTCATTTCAATATCCCTTCGCATTGTTCCCTAAGATTAATTGTTTAGCAAACGACTTAATTTACTACAGAAGACCAAATGCGGCGTCACACACCCAGGCGTAACCTTGACAGCCGCTTAGCCATGGGGTTTGTCATCGCCATCCTTTCTTTGTTGAGGTCAACAAGACAATAGCCACCGATCTGCCCATCCTGGCCTTATAAGACTAATCGTCGTTTACACTCTATACAAACACATTCAAACAAAACTCAATCTAATAAGAATAAAGATAGAGTTCAATTTGAAATACGCTTTTTTATGGTACTCGTGTTCTTTTAGATGTATGATAGTATTCAAATGAGGAATTTGGAGGTCACGACTAGTCGGATTCGCCCAACAATATTGGATTTGTTCCAATGAGCGGTGCACCGGGACAATGCATCTTTGTTGCCAGCAAGCGAGGCCGCGCTCCTTCGCCTTGGGCCTTTAGCCGCCGCTTCCGATCGGGTGCTGTTTAAAAATAGAACGCCGCGATGTTTTTAATTGCGGTTAATTGTCGATGGCCCGTTTCAATTTGAATGGCCATTTTTAAAATAGGTTGTTGAAACTTTTTCTTTTAATTCAATTGTCGATTGTTTTTAAAAATATTAATACGCTGTTTGTTTTACTTTAAGATTTTCTTTAAATGTAGTAAATAAAGCTTTGGTTTGTTTGTGCTACGATTTCTATTTACGTCTATTTGTTTAACTCCATACTTCAATGATAGCTGTGGTCCAAAATTATTACCATTATCTAACTATACTATTATTTAAAAGGTAGTACTAGCAGGTGAGGCTTTAAGGTATCTATAATTATACAAACAACATATTAATACACTAAGTTACTTCGCACTGTTTATAAATTCAAGTTAGGAATCCGTAACTTTGATCTTTCAAGGAATAGTCCTATGATAAAAAGATCTTTGAAATTTTACAAAACAATTTTAACAGTAAACTAAACATTCATAAAAGAACATTTTAATAACATTCATTGAATAATACACCGTAGTCTAGTATAAATAGAGTTCAAATTTCGGTACACGATTATGTTATCGTGCTCCAAGGAACTTGTAACAGGTGTAGGGTAAGGCAAAGAGAGAACTAAGGCGCTCATATTAATAGCAATAAACGTCGTTGAAGGGGCATAAATACGATATGGCGTATCATTTCGCTGCAGATCAAAACTTCGCTACAATAAGTAAGGTGATATCGCCAATCGGCGCGACCGCCTCTAAATCACGAAAACGCGCATGTAATTACAACACGTTCGCTATACACTAGTGCAGGAAATTTTTATTATTTATCAAAAAAAATATAATAATATACAATTTTTTTTATAAACACGTATTAAAATAAGGATTTATAACTAATGCAAGTGATTGTTTTTAAAATAATTTTAGCTTAGTTAAAAGAGATCTTAGTAATTTTTTTATTAGCACTTGTGTATTGTTTCTTTGCATTACGTGTACGATAAGCAAGAATATAAAAGCTAGAAACAGAATATAGGATACAAAAAAATAGAAGACTTAAAGTTAATTTTTTGCATCAAATCGATTTTCATCTACTGTTAGGTTCACAAATAAATTTTAATAGCGTTGCTTTTAGATTAAATTCCTCCATTTTTTTCATTTTCACTCGGAATTCGTATTCAAATCTTACGATTATGTGTTACAAATAATCGATACACATATTCATAATCGTTATCAATCGATGTTCTGTTAATAACGGAACACAATTCCGATTTCTCGATTGTTTCGTTGCACATTATGATTGTATACGCTACTATAGATGCTAGTTAAAATCACTTTAAATTTGAACAGCCCATACTTTGGTTAGAGGTTGGTAATAGAAGCAACGTACAAGGTTGTTTAGACATTTGTAACGATACAAATTTTGTACGCACTATGATAGAATAGAAATAAACAAGCCCTAATGTTAAAAATTTATAAAAAAGCCCATAGTATTTTTAGTACAGAACATTGAGGCCGGAAGCCCAACTTTAGCCCTTTTTCCTTCCCACCCTTTTTTCTTAAAAGAGAAGGATGGGAAGGAAACTTGGATTTGATGGTGGAGATATATCGTCTTCATGTGCGTCTCCTCCTCCGTCGATTAAGTTTAGGCAACTCATCTGCTATTGTGAATGCCTATGGGCAGCGGTTGCTTCGCCATTTTGGCGGATTCAGGTGGCCGCTTGCTTGTTTGCCACTTTATGATATGAAAAATTGTACATCTATAATATGTTAATTACGATATTAATTAATTGGAAAATATTGTTAATGAAATAATTATGCGAGGAATTATTGATGTTAATTAATATTGTCTCGGGATGATGTTTTCGTGAAGTGTTTTTTTTATTCAGACAGACAAGTTGTCGAAGCAAGAAAATATAGTGCGTACGAATGCAAAGAATTCGTAGATATTTTTTAATATTTATTGAGTGTATCTAAATAGTCGTTCTCACATTACAAATGCGATGCCCGAATTAATTTTTATCGGCAATTCTCAAATCAAACGCGAACATCAACGAAACAGTTTCCGCGGTTTATTTATTGTTAGTTGTCTAAAATAAAATTTATTAGTATATTTACAACTACTATAACAATTTTGATAGGTGAAAGGTGTTTTATTTTAAAAATTTGTTCGCTTGAAATAAATTGAATCTGCACGATATACATAACTTTAAAATGTTATGTTACTTTTATGTTTTGATTTTTTCATTTCATATTAGCTTTCAAAGAATCATACTAATATTATAAATGTGAAAGTTTAGATTGATATTTGTTTTTATGTGTCTTCAAAAAGGGATTGCGATAAGATTTAACATAGTGTGGAAAAATATTAAAGGATTATCTACTTAGTTTTTTTTAAATCCTCGGAGACGAAGTCGCGGGCAAAAGTTAGTCATTATCATACATTTATTTAGTGTTGGTTTAGAAGCAAAGTATCTTATTAATATTTTAAATGTGAATTTTTTATTTCTATTTCGTTTTTGTTTTTAATTCCACGCAGTCGGAGAAGCGGGCGAAAGCTAGTTTTACATAAACTCGCAGCTAAATTTAGCGGTCGTAGTGTGAAGCGCCAGGCTCGATTGACCCGATAGCAAGCACACCGGGCCACACCGGCCTGTCGGCGCGGACATCTCGAGCCCGACCGCATCACAAGGGTGCCATGCTAATTGATTTTATCTATGCAACTTAGCTCGACCTAAAAAACAAACGCCTGCCAACATCAGAAAAAGAAACAAATTTATTTATTGTTTATAGTCGGATTTTGCATGATAAAACATTATTTATTGAAGTCAATCTAAATTTGCAAATTATATGATGTCGTGTATCATTTTTGCTTTTTTATTGATTAGATATTTATCTAGTCTCATGTTTAATAATTTGATTTCAAGGTTTTGTTACTCTTTAATCAATTATGTTTGTTTAATTAAAGTCGATTTATCAAATATTTGATAACTATTAAATAATGATTAAAAAGTTGACAGCTTAATAGGGTATGCATAAATTAATAAGTCATTACGTAATTTTCCTTTAAAATATGTGTCATTAAATACTAATTCTCATTGTGTTTTCGATACGAATTTTCAATTAAAAATGGCCACATTCGTTTCACATTTAAATGTCAGACATAATCTACGAGAACATTTATAACTCGATTTTGAAAAGGTGTTTTTAATTAACAATAGATTGTGACTGATTTAGCTAAATAATAAAAATGACCAATTTCAGGTGATAGGGTTATCGAGTGTAGAACATAGACATATGAGTTGCAAAGGCCAAGAATTATATATAACGTAGATTTTCATTGCCTCACAGTTATACAAAAGCATACACCTATCCCTTTCAATCTGCTTCAAACAACTGAGATGTTTCCCAGATGTAATTTGCAGTGAAACCTCACAGTTTTAAACGTCACAAATAACCTTGGGAAATGTGTCAAATGTCTTTGAGACTCGTCAGTGACTTGAAAAAAGGAAACAAAACATTTTCGTAATTCGTAAAGTAAATGAAATGAGACGGGTGCAAATTTGCGTCATTATTAAAAAAAAAAAACATTTTCTATTTATATTTTCGTAAGATTATGTTTTAAAAGAAACCTATTAATAGATATTATTTCTATTTATTCATCATTATTATGAATTAATTATAATTTACTTAGTTTAATGAAACAGAATTTCAAATGTTTAAAGCATCTGTATTTATGAATAGAAATTGATTTATAGCGGTAATAAAATAGATTTGAGCCATGCAAGGAAAACATCCACTGTCAAACTATAGTTTTAGACTAGACTAGACTAGACTACTTCTATAGAAGTAATATTTAGATGAATCATACTTACTATATATTATATATTATAAATACTAAAGTTTGGATGGATGTTTGTTATCATATCTCCAAAATGGCTAAACGGATCTTGATGAAATTTGGTAAAAAGTCCGTAACAATACGTAGACTACTAATTAAGTTTTTTTTGTAATTCCACGCGGACGAAGTCGCAGGCAAAATATAGTTTATATTAAGGTAGAACAAATCAAAGTGCGTTATGATTGATACGTTACGAACTGACTGATTATTAATTCTTTTTTTTTTTTTCAGTATTTATGAAGGAACCAAACTTGATAAGTACTCTCGGAATCTGTAAAAGTACAAGTTGTAAACCAAACGTTTATTCATTTGTTAATCATGTACAATTCTGAATCGCGTTTAAGAACGCAATTTACGTGACCGTCGATATTTATTTGCGTTAATTGGAAGTGAAAACGATAAAAAATGAATTCCCGATGGAGAACAAATTATCGCAGTCCCGGGCGTTATCGCGGGATCTCTCCGGGGCCCGGTAGCGCGGGATAAGGTATCTAACGTGACATCACTAAAATAAATTTAGTGCTGCGCTCGACCCCGGGTTAACTACGCAACGATGCACCGCACTATTTTCTCACCGATTCGACGAGATATCGATTATATATTGTACGGTTAATACCAATTAATATCGGTTTCTATATTCTTTCTTTACGTTTCTTCGTACTATTTGAGCGCTGGTAAATCTAGTATTAATACCTCTATTCGTACGTTTCTTTATATCTATTATATCCTATTTTAAATTAAATGTAATTCTGTTCCTTGTATTACTTTATCGAGAAATGCTTTAATCAGTGTTGATTAAATTTGAAAGACAACGTAAGTTGAGTTTAGTTCCGTACGCAAATTGGAAGAAAATTCAAGATTCACCTTTTATAGTTTAGAATAAGTTTGAGTTAAAGTAATCTTCATATAAAAAGATAACCACACGCATGACAGTAATTTGTAATTATCGTGAAATACACTGGCGTAATTGTGTAATCTTGCAAAACAAAAAACAGGACATGTAAATAAAGTAGCCAACAAATTAATCGTCGTTAAGTGGTTATTAATCTATAGAAGTGCAGGCGGGTCTGATGTCAGCGAGTATTTTAATTCTACATTATCAATGCAAACCGCGCGTTATTAATTTTAAACTAATTTATTCCGCATTAAAAGATGACAAGTCTCGGTTAGTGAAACCGTTTAAATGTCTATCAGCAACCTTTTTGACATGTGAGGATATAATATCATGCAGAACTAATATTATTGGGAGAATTATCATAGTAATCATCTAGAGCGCGCGCACACCTTTGACTAAACTATCGCACAACTGTTTAGTCGCGCCTTGATAGGAATCAAGGAGCTTATATGGAGGTGCGCACACTAATCGATTTTTAGTTGTGCAACTAAACAGTTGCATTAGCTGCGAAACAATCGACAATCGCATAACAGTTGTGTGATAGTTTAGTCAAAGGTGTGCGCCCGCTCTAAATCTTAGTTTTTTGTCCATCTCAAAGAACCGCATAGGTTTTATTTTTGCCAATTCCTTGTGACGTGTTAACAAAAATTCTCTAAGCAATAAAAAAATAATTAAACGATCGAATTGTTATTTTTTAATTCAAAAACAATTTACGTCTACCTTTTTCAGTACATTTCCATGTTAACAATATTACGCAAGTATACATCACGAAGTATTTAATCCAGGTATTTAAGGATTCCGCGTTCCCGCTACAAAAATGTCAAAGATTAACGATAGTGGCGATGTCGGGTCCCGCGGTATTCGGCCGGTGCAATATGGCGGGCAATATGGCGGCACAATATGGCGGCCGATGTGCGGATAGCGCGCGCTCGTAACTCCCATCGGATACCTCGCGGATATCGATCTTAAGATATAATAAGTCCTTTTATTTCTACCTTTGATGAACGACCTGAAATGTGATATTCTTCTCCAAGTTTAACTTTCGATTATCGTTCGGTTTGTAAACAAATGAACGTAGGTGGCGATTCTTATGACAGCTTAATTACCATCTGAATTAAAACACATTATTGTTAACAAATGTTTCTGGACGAGTATGTATTGTACCCAACACGTTCGACATTATCTATGCTAGCTTTTGTTTACTCGACTAGTACTGCAAAAATTAAAACCCACCATAATATCGGGAACCCTATCTCTATCATTACCTCCATTACCTTCGTATCATCACGCTGAATTAAAGCAAGGAGACCACCCGGGTCGCGACACGTAGCCTGTCGATTTACGAGCCCGTAGTAACAGCGCCTCGACTCCCAGATAACCTATGCACTTCCAGCGCTTTAATTCACAAATGTTCCAGCGATGTACGCTAATAAGTACAAATTGGCGGGTGGCAAGGTATAGTTAAATCAATTTTAACGTCTCAAAGTTATTTATTAGACATTGTAGGATAAGCGGTGATAGCCTAATGGGTAAAGGTTGTATGTAGGTTCGAAGTTTAGAGTTGATTTTTTTCATTACAAAATAATCTACAACTGAAATTAAATAACTTGTTTTTGTGTAAGATTGTGAACTAGATAAATATACTCCAAGAATTGACCTTTTAACTATTTTCTAAACCGTTTAACAAACCTAATCTTACTAATATTATAAATGCGAAAGTTTAGATGGATGGATGTTTGTTAGAGTTTGTAACCTAAACAGCTGATGGGATCTTGATGAAATTTGGCACAGATGTAGAGGATAGTCTGGAAGAACACATAGGCTATTTGCTTTTGTTTTTCTTAATTCCGGGCGGACGGAGACGCGGGCGAAAGCTAGTAACATTATAAATAAAAATAATTAAACGATCGAATTGTTATTTTTTAATTCAAAAACAATTTACGTCTACCTTTTTCAGTACATTTCCATGTTAACAATATTACGCAAGTATACATCACGAAGTATTTAATCCAGGTATTTAAGGATTCCGCGTTCCCGCTACAAAAATGTCAAAGATTAACGATAGTGGCGATGTCGGGTCCCGCGGTATTCGGCCGGTGCAATATGGCGGGCAATATGGCGGCCGATGTGCGGATAGCGCGCGCTCGTAACTCCCATCGGATACCTCGCGGATATCGATCTTAAGATATAATAAGTCCTTTTATTTCTACCTTTGATGAACGACCTGAAATGTGATATTCTTCTCCAAGTTTAACTTTCGATTATCGTTCGGTTTGTAAACAAATGAACGTAGGTGGCGATTCTTATGACAGCTTAATTACCATCTGAATTAAAACACATTATTGTTAACAAATGTTTCTGGACGAGTATGTATTGTACCCAACACGTTCGACATTATCTATGCTAGCTCTTGTTTACTCGACTAGTACTGCAAAAATTAAAACCTACCATAATATCGGGAACCCTATCTCTATCATTACCTCCATTACCTTCGTATCATCACGCTGAATTAAAGCAAGGAGACCACCCGGGTCGCGACACGTAGCCTGTCGATTTACGAGCCCGTAGTAACAGCGCCTCGACTCCCAGATAACCTATGCACTTCCAGCGCTTTAATTCACAAATGTTCCAGCGATGTACGCTAATAAGTACAAATTGGCGGGTGGCAAGGTATAGTTAAATCAATTTTAACGTCTCAAAGTTATTTATTAGACATTGTAGGATAAGCGGTGATAGCCTAATGGGTAAAGGTTGTATGTAGGTTTGAAGTTTAGAGTTGATTTTTTTTCATTACAAAATAATCTACAACTGAAATTAAATAAATTGTTTTTGTGTAAGATTGTGAACTAGATAAATATACTCCAAGAATTGACCTTTTAACTATTTTCTAAACCGTTTAACAAACCTAATCTTACTAATATTATAAATGCGAAAGTTTAGATGGATGGATGTTTGTTAGAGTTTGTACTCTAAACAGCTGATGGGATCTTGATGAAATTTGGCACAGATGTAGAGGATAGTCTGGAAGAACACATAGGCTATTTGCTTTTGTTTTTTTTAATTCCGCGCGGACGGAGACGCGGGCGAAAGCTAGTAACATTATAAAAAAAAATTATTAAAAAGAATGGGATCAAGAGGCGATCGTAAATTATCCGGTCAGCGATCAAAGTCATTCAGTCGTTCTGGCTCGTTGCTTAGACAATAAAATTTGATTCATTCCAATCCAAGCCGTAAATTATCTGGACATTTTTAATGTGCACCTATTTTGAACTATTACTGCGACATAAACTTTAAACAATTTTTACGAACGGTAAGTATATGGGTGTCGTAAAAATTCTGAATATACAATCTGATAACTGTTTGTTAGTTCGTTTGTATCATTTTAATTTATTAAAAAATGGCAGGCGCCTATGTTTTATTTGGTAAATATTCATTTTGGTAAACACTGTATTTTTTATTCGTTTTACAATTATCCATTAAAAATTGTACTACGTATAAATCTTTGTGCGTTATTTCATGTCATGTTTTCCACAAAAGGAACATGATCGTATTTGTTAATCTAATGGCCTAACATCATTGAGTGAGACATATATCAAGTGAGACTATGTTCAATCGCTTTAAATAATTTCAAATATAATGGATTTAAAATGGAAATGAGCAAGCAAACCCGCGTGCTCACATTGGTGCTTAAACTTAAATGACAGATTACACGGTGACCATAATTTTCCGTCGGACTTTTGTTTATTTTAAATTTAATCAGTTGGTTTACTTGGTATTTTTTAGATGTGCAAGAAAACAATAAACTTTGCAGTTTTAACGATCTATGTTGCTTTAAGAATTTCAATCTAGTCAATATAATATTGTCACAAACACATTGAAATTAAAACCTCTAGGTTAGAGTAAAACTGATGATCATCCACTGTATATACTAATTGTCTAAAATTATATAGTAATTTCATTGATGCTAAATCTATAATTTTTAACATGTATATTTAGGACAGTCCTAATTTCTCTTACATCATGGCGACTCTATTTTCTAATGCTCGCGCCTCAATCAATAAATAGTCGTTGTATTGTCACGTATTGTCGAGTGTTGTCGCTTGATTCATTGTTTATCAAGCAGATAGTATCTCATCTTGGCCGCTAGAGGGCGACGCGTGTGGCATTCCGTCTACCAGATTACCATGATTAAACAGACCGGGAACGTTTAAAAAAACAAGATATAAAGCGGAAAATTTACTAGCTTCACTATAAATTGATATACGATTTAACTGCTTGTAATATATTTAAGAATTAGGATGTGCTCTGGATGTTAAATCTGCGTCAATGACATTTAAAACCTATTTAATTTTTAATTAGAATTTTAAGTTCCTTAATGCGTTTAACGATATAATCCGAATACATGAGAAATCTTTTAAGTTAACACTGTCTTAAGTTTGTCATTATTATGTTATAGTTTCCGCTTTCGATTACAAGTAATACTTAATTAATGTTTATAGATGAGAGAAAAGACGTAAGATCTCCTCCGGAAACCTTGATTTTCATCCTTTCTTTTAAAAGTTCGTAGCGTTACACTAGTGGAGACACTACTGCCACATTCGAGGAATATAGATGTCGGACTCAACTGTTAAACTCCCTAGTTTGGGATCGATTACTATATTCGTTTACAAAAGATTTGTAAATTCAGTGATAATTATTTTTTAAAGTGTAAGTCAACAAACTTGCAAGCGGTCCAGACTGCCCACCTGTATTTGTAGACGCGTTATATACCTTTACAGCGTGCACACCTGAAACTAACCTATCGCACAACTGATTTTTAGACGTGCAACTAAACAATGGAATCGACTGCGAAACAATCGACAATCGCACAAGTGTTGTGCGATAGTTTAGTCAAGGGTTTTTGCCCAGTCTTAATCAGTCACGCACTGAAAGAGGATATATACTCTATTTAACCCTTTCTCCTCCAAATCCATTTACCCTTTCTTCTCCTTATTAATGTGAATGGAAGAGGACTATTAGGCCTTTAACACTAACATCTATATTAAGTTATTAAAGTAAAGTATTTATTAATTCGCGTCACGATTGATTACGACATAAGGCGTCGACCCACGCCGAATACGCGCATACGCACAGACAATGGGTCACCATAGCTAATGTTATGGTGTAACATATGTGAACTGGTATTGTTCTAAATATTGGCCTCCTTCGCCATTGTGCCCGTAATCATGGACTGTAATAAAAGTACTCACTTATCCATATTCAATATTATAACAAAGAAAGTTGACTTAATTTATTGTTAACCTATATTATACGCAATATAATGAATATATTACAACAATAATTAGAGAGAAACATTGTAATGTTAATTTTTTGCTAAAAGGAAACTAAAAACCTACCGTTTTATTATCTACTAGCTGTTGCTTGCGACTTTACTCAAATGACAATAAAAATAAAAATAAGAAATGGCCTATGTTACCCACTGATAACGTAGCTTTTTAATGGTGCAAGAATTTTTGAAATTGGTGCAGTAGTTTTTGAGTTATTTACATACAAAAATCCAAATAGAAATCTTTCCTCTTTATAATATTAAGTATAGATTATAGTATAGATGTATTTTTAGTCTGTATCTTTTATACAAAACAACTATTCGATCCTTAGGCATAAAATAACCTAAATTTAATAACGCCTGTCACCAAATATGTCTACAATAGAACTGTTACAGAAAATAAATCAGCAATCGATCGATCAAACCAAATTCAACATCTAATAGATGTTGTATTTATGTCAATTTGGCGATGATAGATCTTTTAACTGACACAAAGTCATTCAACGCAAGCTTTGCTTAACTAGCTTTTGCTTGCGACATCGTCCGTGCTATTAAAAAATAATAATAGAGATCTGTCACTCGTTAATCAATATTAACAGCTACAATTAGCTTTCAGATAAAAGAATTTTTGTCATCGGTCCTGTAGATTTGAGTTTTTTCGTTACATTCAAAACTACGAATTCTTTGTAGTATTAGTATAGTATCAGTGAAAACAATGGAAAAAATTAAGTTAATTTGCGCTTACTTAAAGAGATCCATAAAAGTTTGAGTTCATGGTTAATTTATTTTTAAAGTTTGATAAACAATATCCCTAAGGGCCTGTCCCACCAAATTATAAATTAATAACAATTGAACTAATAAAATATGTGATGGAAATATCGGATTTTGTTACCTTATCTGACAGTGACGTCATTTTTAAGCTATCTGAACCTCTATCAGCCAGTAGTGGGACAGGCCTAAGTATATTAAAATTACAATTTGATTGCATAAAGCAGTCAAATGAAAACTGTCTGCTAATGCGAAAACTGTCTATGTTTTAAGCCGTTTCTATAAGTCATAATATTTAACAATTCTTATGTAAATGATTTGCGTCAGTTCGGTTTTGGTTAGTTTTTATTGCGTTACAAAGCACGATATGCATATTAAATTTTAGTGCAAACAATAGAAACGAGCAAATATTCTTCTTCTTGGGACTTGAACCCGCGACCTATGTCACTGTAACCTCCAAACATTATAGTAACTCGACATAGAAACCCATGTCATGGTATATTTGACAGCTTTGGCGCGAAACGTTTTTAAATTATTCATAGTTAAGCAAATGCATTCGTTCGGAGCGTTCGTGTAATGAAAAAAGGGCGTCAGGTGACACAAAAAATGACTGTTTGTGTGAAATCTTAAGTCAAGTTATCGAATAAGTTTATGAATATTCAAAAGTACGTGTTTGTACTGGTTGTATGTGTTAGTGTTTAGAGGTGAAACACTTTATTTGATGTTACGGCATATTCAATATATTTTTATTTCTATCTTTTGTTTGTTTATTCAGTCTGCGAGTCCAGTATAACACCGAATTCTTTTAGCAATGTCAGTTTATTTATAAGAACTTCCTCTAACTAAGAAAGATTTTATAAAATTTCAAATTAGAGTCGTAAATTAACTGCAATACTGAAATCTATCGCACCATTGTATGTTAATATTAAACCGATTAGCAATTAATTAAATATAATTCTTCCTAAACGGTGGCCCAGATATCTCTAGAGAGCTCTAGCTGCACGACCAACATCTCCAAGCAGTTAACTTTTTTTTTTATAATATAAGGTGGCAAACGAGCAAGCGGCCACCTGAATCCACCGAAATGGAAAGCGACCGATGCCCACAAACATCCGCAATTGCAGATGCGTTGCCTACCCTTAATTGACGGAGGAGGAGACGCACATAAATAGGACATTTCCACCGTCAAATCCACTTTTCCTTCCCATCCATTCTTAAGAAAAGGGTGGAAAGGGAAAGGGACTCAAATTAGGCCTCCGGCACCACACTCATCAGACGAAACGCGGAATTGCTTCCACTTGACGCCTGTTTTCTGTGTGGTCGTGGTATTACACCGGGCGAGCCGACCCAATCGTGCGAAGATTAAAGCGGGCTCTACCACTGTTCTGGTAACTGGCAAGAAATGGCGTTGGCGTTCTCTTGTGTCGGATGCCAAGACCCACTTTAGGTCGCTGCGCCAGCGAATTATGCATATGTACTTAAATACTAAGTACTACTCTAAAACGATTAATAAAATTCCAGAGTCTAAATAAGTTAGTGTTTAAGATAGTAGGCAGAGTACGCGGGTCTGCACGGTGCAGCGGCAAGCGCATATTGCACTCGCGCGGGCATTGTATGCAAATATGGGTACGTGTTCATTTGAAGGGGAAAAAAGACTGAAAAACTCAACGTTACACTCCCGAATCGCAGCGCGCGAGCATTTTATATTATCTCAAAAGCATAACACGAACAACCGGCAAATATTCACGGATCGCATTTCTAGGGGCCCGTAAATTTATAGTTAATTTATATAATCAATGTTATATACTTTTTTCAAATTGTTAGTATATTGAAATAATATTAGCAAACGTGATTGTGTTATAACTACTCCATATTGTAAGTTGAGCAAAATTCTATAATTATGTATACTTTATATTAAATTGTTTACTTGTTGAACATAGTAAATAATTTATTTTGAAACGATTTATGGGAAACTAACTTTCCCCCGGAACTCTATCAGCGTGAAAAAAAAAGAGAACTAACAGCATCTGTGTTCTTCCAGATTCTGCTCTACATCTACGCCAAATTTGATCGAGATCTGTTAGTAGTTTAAGCTACAAACTCTAACAAACTCCCATCCCAACTTTCGCATTTTTAATACTATTCATATTATGGGTTGAAAATCTGTATGAACGTATCACTAATTAATAGTTGCTTTTTAAGCTCAAATATAATAAAAAAATGTTTTTATAAATAAATACTAAAATCTACGGAACCCATAAGAAATAAAAGATTCGCACTTGAAATTCTTTTTTCTACAACACGAAGGTGCTAAGTCACGCTTTAACCGACTTGCAATAAAATAACTTCCCCTCAGCCGCGTGAATTTGACGATTGCAGGAAAAATTGCGGAACGCGATACTTGCTTTAGATATTATCGTAACTCCGCGATATATCTTCAGTTCAATGAATAAACTGCAAATAAATAGACGGAGAAAGATACCTCGTATATACTTTTGGTTATATTTCACTAGCTTTCGCCCGCGACTCCGTCTGCGTGGAATAAAAAAAACAACAGTAAGTTTTTTTTTTTTTTTTTTTTTTTTTTATAATATAAGGTGGCAAACGAGCAAGCGGCCACCTGAATCCACCGAAATGGAAAGCGACCGATGCCCATAAACATCCGCAATTGCAGATGCGTTGCCTACCCTTAATTGACGGAGGAGGAGACGCACATAAAGAGGACATTTCCCCTTCCTATGCGTCTCCCCCACCGTCAAATCCACTTTTCCTTCCCATCTTTTCCTCTTAAGAAAAGGGTGGAAAGGGAAAGGGACTACAATTAGGCCTCCGGCACCACACTCATCAGACGAAACACGGAATTGCTTCCATTTCACGCCTGTCTTCTGTGTGGTCGTGGTATTACACCGGGCGTGCCGGCCCATTCGTGCTAAGATGTTAAGCGGGCACTACCACTGTTAGCTAGTAAGTAGTCTATGTGTTCTTCCAGACTTTACGCTACAAACTCTAACAAACATCCATCCATCCATCCATACATCTAAACTTTCGCATTTATGATATTAGTAAGATTAAACTGGTCTTTATCAGAACTGTAGTATTTTTTGCAAAATAAAAACGTCTCGTCTCGTCTCATCACTCTGTATTCAAACATGAAATAGTTTAAATCTTGTAGATATATCCAAATAAATATTAGGCCAAGGCAATCAATCATATCACCACAAATTCTTTACTAAATACATCTCAAATATCATCATATACGTAAGTAAAGTCGGGATATCTGGCGATATTCCGTGTCAAAGGTATTTCACATTAAACCAGTCGTTTGAACATTTAATATGAATTAAAATGATGTGTAACAATAGTCAATAGGACGCTTTTAACAGCTGTGCTTGTCTGTGTCTATACGATGAAATGTTGACCAGTGGTACGAAGGTAATTATTTTTTTATTAATATGCTGTCATGCATAAAGCACTGTTACCTGATTATTTGTAAGGAGTGGAGTTTGTCTTGATGCAAAGAACAGGGTAATTTGCTGAA
This sequence comes from Papilio protenor, assembly GCA_029286645.1. NCBI lineage: Eukaryota > Metazoa > Arthropoda > Insecta > Lepidoptera > Papilionidae > Papilio > Papilio protenor. Next base: position 543,786 of record JAGSMZ010000012.1, read on the forward strand.
ATTAGAACACTGCGAATTTCCGCGCATGTACGTGGGGATTGAAGAGTCGTGACTCAGTCCACTGTCTTTCCAGTTGTTATTTGCTTCCATACGATCTTGTACTATTTGTATCAAGCTCTCGTAAACTGACATTTCTAGTGTGGAGATCTAAAGGCCACCCAACGATTAAGTTTGCATGGTATTTTTGCTTCGAATAGAAAAATGATAAGTACTATGTAATACCGATTAGTAAATTATTTTGATACTAGCTGTTCCCGTGCGGCTTCATCCGCATGAAATTATGAAAATTTATTTTAATGTTTAAATTTGTTAAATTATCAATTGCAAATGTCAAAATGATGACAAACCACGGCAACTTTGCTTCCTTAATGTTGGCAGCAACTTATGGTCTCTTTCCCACATGAGGGCTTTTTTCCAATTTATTTATGCCTTAAGTTTAATAAAGTGAAAATATATAGCCTAAAGCGTGTGGTAATTGTAGGGCTTTTTATTAAAGTGAGAATTATTCAAAATATGCTGTGATTGCTGACATCCTACGCCACAAAGTAGTGTGTGTTTACGCTTTATTATATTAGTATAGATTTACTTAAGTTCAAAGGCATCTGTAGTTTGTATTCCGGTATTACGTAAGTCCATAGGCGTTGATGATGGTGTTGCAGCTGCTAGAGTCTCCTCTTCTTCTAAGCTTTTAATTCGATTTTTTGTACGAATAAACTATTACATGTTACCAACACACTAAAATCAAAATCTCATGTAAGTTTCTCTAACACTAGATGCTATCGAATAAAGGGTTAAAAAAAATCCTTTTCATCTAACAAGTGCAATCAAATAGACAAAAAGTCAGTAGTAAATGTTTGTTCATCACAATAACTATTATGCGGAAATCGTTTTGTCTAAAATGTAGATTATATACGTTAGAGTGGAAACTCTGCATTAAAATATACGAGGGACTCGCAGTGGAATGTTAACAGCAGTTCAAACTCCTTGTATTCATCTCAGATTGGAATATTTCTTTTACGGCGAGAGAGGATTATTCACCGGCCGAGTTTACGATGCACCGCCGGTACATGCAGTAATGTCCGCACTACGCGCTCCGTCCTCACTCTAGTCCAGTTTTACGATCTTTGAAAATATTACGGCTATGTAAAATAGGGTTTTACTGCACACCGTACGACAGGCTTGCGTGTGCGGTCCAAAGAATAAGTAACAGAAGGGACATTTGAAACAAATTTGAATTGAAAAATTACATAAGTTGTCCTTACATAAATATAAACGAACTAAGTAGTTTTTTCTTATGGATTTCTTTTATTACATACTGTATTTAGAGAGGGAAATTTTAAATTGTAATAAAATTTAATTCTAGTTTTTATATCGATTTATATAAGTTACGAATCCAACTTGTAGTTTACACATAGTAAAAATAACTTAATAACAATTTGATAAGAATTGACATGTCTATATTTCCTTTAATCTATGTCCCGTTTCGCTTTTTGTTGTGTCCGACACGATGATTTGAGTCAAAGTAGTTTAAAGCATAGGATGGTGGCAAAAACCTAGCATTGTAGGAAAATACCGCCATTGTTAGATTTACGTGCGACAGCCGCACTCTGAGATATATTGGATCTTTGAAGAGTTACTGTTGCGGAATTATGAGTAGAGTGGACACGGTAAATGACCCCCAGCTTGTTTGTATATTAGACTTAAGACTGGCTGGATATTGCTATTGTTTTGTTCATTGATAGTCAGCATTTTGACTCTGGACTGGTCAATACAACTTCAGAACTTCCGTGTTCGAACTACTACACGATCAAATCATAGATTATCTGACACAGAGACTTCAAAAGTACTACCTATATTGGCTATATTATCACTAATCTATACTTAATGTAATAAAGAGGAAAGATTTGTATTTTTAGATTTTTGTATTGATGTAACTCAAAAACTACTGGGCCGATTTCAATAAAAAGCTATGTTACCACTAACATAGACCATATTTTTTATTTCTGCGTAGGACGAAGTCACGAGCAACAGCTAGTTGTTGGTCTGAATATAATAGAAGATGTATGTTTGTCCGTCAATCTTGAAAGTGTGTACATAATATATAGTATATAGTCTACATTCAATACGAGAGCACACTTAGATTTAAATAAAACACAGAATGTGCACGATTTAAAGTCGTTGAATTCAAAAACACACAAATCCGAACGACAATTCATTGAACCAACACCACACACAAATCTACAAACACACACCAAATCTAATATAAGTCATTAGATCTCAGTAAACAGTGAATTTGTCCGAAACACTATTGTTCCCACACACGTACGCTAAGTCAAAGAGAGAGCTGGGGGCGACAGTTCCGACACACAAATTTGTCATACCTACCGCTCGACAAATATTTGATCGATTTATTTGCCTCGCGGAGTATTTGACGCAGGTAAAAGCCGTGACTGGTCATGACCGCGGTACTCGGAAAAAAGATCAATTATCGATATCAAATTTTCGAATTGCTCATTGCTTACTTTAGATTTGAGATTCATTTACGGTTTTGGGTATTTATGGTAACACCTTAAGGAGACATTTTTATTGACACAGGTCTTAAGAATTCGATTAAAAATAATCATATCGCTCAAAAAGTCTACAAATGTTAGAGTTTATTAAGGTTATCGCGCATTGATCTACTTCTGGTTGCCAGGAGGATGAGTGGAGCAAAGCCCCTTAACTACTTTTGTACTATTTTTTTACCCCAAGTTTAGGTAACACTTGCAAGCATTGTACAGATTTGCAGTAATTTACTACTTATACTCAAAGTATAAAAGCGTAAGTTTGGATGGATTTTTGTTACTGTGTCCAAAACGGCAACAAAAAGGTACGGATCTAGAAAAGTCTAGAAGAATACATAGGATAATTACATTAGTAATTCCACGTCAAAGTCAAGGTTAAAACTCGTCTGAAATAATGTATCCACAAAGTTCTTTCCACTGTCTATTCATGTATATAAATTACCATAATACAGAATATGTTTACGCTTCGAGAAAATTGTCCATGAATAAGACAATATCCACTTGCGCTTAGAGCCGTCGAGACAGCCACTATAAAAGACTAAGAAACATTTCAAATCATGAACATCCATAATTCATTACACCGGGATCAAATTACAGGATCACTTCAATGTTACTTCGACTTTATTACTTTCCTAGTAAGGTTTAATTTCATTCGTATTTGATATGTTGAACGACGGATCGCACGACTCGTATGTCAACACCGCTACCGTGGAGCTACTTACTACGTCAATATGAATCTATTTGTACAACACGCTACCGCGCATTGAGTGTGCTCGCTACCTCTCTGTAACTATATCCATAAATGCATTCATTTGTTATCTAACGAACGTAGCTTTTGTTTGCAGTCTTTTGTTCAACGTTGATCAACTTTGTTTATGCCATAGCATGAATCTGGCTTTTGGTTTTCATTGCTGAAAAAGTTGTATCCAAACAAATCGAACGACAACAGAGGTGCATATGTTAGTGTAGTGGAAGCCCACGCTTTGATAGTTCATTTATTTCGTAATCATTTGTTGATATAAGTTCATACAAATGGGCACGATAAGCTAGACATAGTTTAAAAATAAATTTCATCTAGATCAAGTATGTTGTTAGCTAGGTACCAAAGTACTCTATGTGTATTTAAAAATATTTTGTAATGCATATTTTAAAAAATATTCGTTCTAATTAAACTTAAATCGATTAAAAATCGATTTTATTTAAGTTGAATTTCGAAAATCGATGACTAATTAAACTCCTGCTGCGTTATTTGATAAAAATCAGTTGTTAATACAAAAACGGTGAGATTACTGGATACGCCAATTTTAATCTTCATTTTTATTAGCCGGTGTCTAACATGAAAGTCGTTATAATCGACGACATGTGTCAAATATCGTGTAACCGAAATAACGCGCAAAAGGAAGACACAACACGAAATTAATATGATAGAAGCGGTTCCGAGAAACATAATCCAGCGCAATATTTATTGAAATATATGTATTAGTTCGCGGCCCACCCCGGCCATAAATTAGTACATTTAATTATTAATTTCTTTAAGTACGGGATAAGATATATTTGAACAACCTGACTGGGACTGCCCAGGTCATATGTAACGCTAACGATTTTATTTCTTTTACAATTTGCATAGAGTAATATTAATATAGAGGTATCATTTTTTTGTGTTGGAAATATTCGGCATACCGAATGTAATGATACACGAATCTACTTAGTTTATTTTATTATATTCGTTTTTTTTAGTTTTATTGCTTATAGTGTTGTAAGTAATAAAATAAAGTCACTGACTTAGTAATTTATTTTTAAAAAATACGTTAAAATTGTTGTAGAATACATGCGTTGGCAATATTTAAGTCAAATAATTAGTTTCAAGGATAAAATCGTAGTATTCGTACTTTTTTATTGTTTAGTCTGTAAGTTAGTTAGTCTATGTAAAAGCTCGAGGTCCCGTGATCGCGGGCGTCTCCGCGATCGTAGCCAGAGATTACACTCGTACAAACATTGTAAATTATTTTTATTACATTATATTCGGGGCCTGATATTTGTTGAGGCCTACCACTACACGCCCTCAACCGCACTGGCCCACTCCGAACTGATTCCATGTATTCTCTAATCGATTTCTACGTTGCCGTTTGTTTAAATCGAGTGATATTCGTTTGTTTTTATTGATTCGCGGTATTTGAGTCGCTAGTTGGTTGATTGATTAGGTTGTTGATAATATTTGACATATTTAGTATTAACAACAGCATTAAATACAGCTTTGTTGTTTACAACATTATATTATGTCAAAATTGGCATTTATTTTTAATCTATACTATCTATCTATACTATTATAATAAAGTGTAAACACACACATCTTTGTTGCCTAAGATGTCAGCAATTACAGCATATTTTTGAATAAATCTCTTTTTAATAAAATGCCCTACACTTACGTCATGCTTTAGGCTATATATTTTCACGACATTAAACTTAGGGGGTAAATATTTTGGATAAAAACCCTAATCTGGGAAAGAAACCATAAGTTGCTGCTAATATCAAGAAAGCAAGATTGCTAAGGTTTGTCATGTCATGTCATTTTGATATTTGCTATTGATAATTTGACAAATGTAAATAATAAAATAAAATTTTCATAATTTCCTGCGGATGAAGCCGCACGGGAACAGCTAGTACTCTATACTAGTATAATGAAGCGTAAACACACACTACTTTGTGGCGTAGGATGTCAGCAATCACAGCATATTTTTGAATAATTTATACATTAATGAAAAGCACTACCTTACAAGACGCTTTAGGCTATATATTTTTACGCTATTAAACTTAGGGGGTAAATAAATTGGAAGAAATCTGCATGTGGGGAAGGGACCATAAACTACAAGCTGCCAACATTATGGAAGCAAGGTTATTATAGTATACATAGTAACGGTAATTTTGACATTAGCAATTGAGCGTTTACAAATGTAAACAATAAAATAAAGTTTTTTATAATGTCATGCGGATGAAGCCGCACGGGAACAGCTAGTGTATAACCGGAGAGTCGAGTAACTAAGTGATGGGATTAAATTTCAAACTTCTATCTATTAGCGACAAGTACATTGCAACGTAAATTGATCCCGGAACTTGAACAAATGTAATCTCATAACGAAATCATAATGCATTAAGGTGAGTCTGCGATGCGATGCGATGCGTTGCGGTCAGAGTTCACCGATAGCCGTTAAAAATGACCTCGCGATAGCCGCACCGCGCCGACACCTGCGCTATGCGTGCGGTCTCCGCTCGCTAAGTGTGCACGCACCTTTATATTTTAAACTGCGTTCGAATTTTAAAATTACATACAAAGATTATTTTTAAATCGATTATTGGGTTCGATTTTAAATGTTTCGTTGAATTATTTTATACGAATATAATGAGATTACGTGTTTCTAAAAAATATCTAAATTTCCGTTTATAGTAATATAAAAAATAGTATTTAGTGACATATTACTTGTTAAGTTTGCCCTTCATTGGCCGGATCTGACAGTATTACGTCTGTAATCGATTAAAATATCCGATTACATTGTTAGGCTTAGCGATTGCACGATTGTTTTGTGTGATCGTTGATATGGTGGTTCTTCACGCTGTTGGTCATATTAAATAGTAATAGATACATTGAAGACTTGGAAAAAACAAGAAAAAGGCCCAAAAACATAATAAAAACAAGAGAAATAATTTATAACACAAAATATCTTTGATAACTTACTTGAATTTTAAAACGATTATTATAAAATTTAATTAATTGTTATTGATATTTAAATTAGCCCTTTTTGGCAAATTCACTGATAAAACAAATTTTTTGTTAAAAAAAAAAAACAAAAACCACGTGTTTTTTTACGTTTCGGTAGTAGAAACTTTCAATCATTTTGCACAGATTATATTAATTTCGTAAACTTTTTATTGAAATATAAAATTAACATATTATATAATTTGAAGATCGAATCAAACGCTCACGATAGAACAATGCTATATGACATGCCCTTCACCTGCTTATGTTAATTCATTACTCATTTGTTTATTGGAATTAATTCAACAGACGGACTAATACGTCTTGAGAACGAACTTCATTTGACTCACTAACTCCTACTGGATTTAAATCGTACTAATGTAAACTAGCTTTCGCCCGAGACTCCATCTGTGTGGAATAAAAAAAGTAAGTAGCCTATGTGTTCTTCCAGACTATCCTCTACATCAGTACTACAGTTAGAGTTTGCCGCCTAAACGGCTAAACTGATCTCAATGAAATTTGGCACAGATGTAGAGGATAGTCTGGATGAACACATAGGCTACTTGACTTTGTTTCTGTTTCACGTGGACAGAATCGCGGGCGAAAGTTTGTTATTTGTAAAAATGTCATCTAGTAATAGTTCATGTTGAGAATAGCCACCAATAGTGTTTTTTAATTGTGTATTTTTAATTAAGATATAAACTACATAAAGCTTAATAAACCGTTTAAATTATTTCATAATATCGCGATCCAAATGCTGAAGGTAGATAATCCTGTGTAGGCTTAGATTGATGTCGTAAATGAATTCTGTTGCGATTGCGTTTGAGACGTGGCCCATCTAAGATGAGTCGGGGCGATACTTCGAGGTCGCACTAACGTACTATCTACTCTATCTGCCATTTAATGCTCACGACTACGTGACGATCACGATTATATTTTAATATGTAACAAATGTTAAAGAGGGACTAAAATGTATAAATAAATTATAGTTTAGTATATTTTATAATTAAATCTGTTTCTACTTAATTTGTCAGAATAATATTTACATTACAAACAAGCATTGTTAGATTCAAAAAAAAAAAAACTGGGACCTTCCATATTTCTTCTGATAGTTGAACAATAACAATGGTGATAAATTAAAGATACTGCAAGTACTATTTGAAATCTTTTGTTTAAAATATATCGCAATAAAATCGTTATAATGTCGTATTCAAGTCGTTAGATGTAAACACGCTCGGGATTGTCTTTCCCATTATAGCAAAAGGTCGATTGTTTTATTGATTGCACACAATACGTTTGTTAGCAATTGTAATTAATATCAAATATAATTTATTTTTTTAGGTCTCAATGTGTTGATTTAACGGCTGTTCTACCCACGGTTGATTAACAAATTATTTCATTAGCATCTTGCAACAGTTTATTACCTCATTATTTCTAAGTGTAAATTATTCTAACAACATTTTAAGTTTACAGAATGGCAAATGAGCAAGCGATTCGCCGAAATAGCGAATCGACAAATACCCATAAACCTCTACAATTTCATATTACGATGACTAACTTTATTCGATGAGGAAACGTAGGAAATTTTCCCTTCCTATGCCTTCCCTTTACTTTCAAATCCAATTCCCTATCGCACCATTTCCTTATAAGAAAAGAGTGAGAAGAAAAGTTGACTAAAAATACATCACAATGGGTGTTAATAGACAAATTATCTTACTAACATTATAAATGCGAAAGTTTAGATGGATGTATGGATATTTATAAGAGTTTGAAGCCAAAACGGTTGAAGGGATCTGGATGAAATTTGGCATAGTTGTAGAGCATAGTTTGGAAGCACACATAGGCTACTCACTTTTGTTTTTTTTTAAACCACACGGACAGAGTCGCGGGCGAATGCTAGTTTGTTATAAACCAAAGAAAGAACGACAAAAAAGGCTCGTATTTGCTATTAGGAATGTGAGAATAGTAGATAAACTAAACAGGTGAATGTCTCGACGATTCAACTTTTTATTATAATTTTAGCATATGCATGCAAGTCGATATTGTCAGGTAATTTTATTGCTGGAGTTGTAGGGTTTTCCGTTTTTGCACTGGAGCCATCTGTATGTAGATTGTGGATGATACGGCGCGCGTGCGCTTCTTTGATTGACAGCACAATGTGTCACATGCTAATGCGATAGGGGCGCGGGGGTAGAGGGGTTATGTTTTCGGCAACGACTTGTACCAAGGTACGTGATCACCCATTTTTATTGTTTTTTTAATTAGATCTCAATAACATTCGAGCTGTCCAAACCATTTGTTGATTCTTGCTGCATTAAAAAACAATCGATGTTCCCTTTTTGAAGTAGTCACTGGCCGGTGACACATTATTGGATGAAAAAAAAAAACATTTTAAAAATGGAACGCGATACTGGCAATATTTACTCTGCAAATCGAAGAGGCAGTGCTCCGTATGACGTAATCTTCGCAAATAACCGATGCAGATGCTGTTCGCAATGTTTTAAATTACTCGTTAAAATAATTATTAGTGGGCACAAATTGATTTACTAAATTAGAAGAATAGTGACAGTTAAATATATAGTCATATAACATAGCGATAATTTAAATGCCTAATTTTAGTTCCTTTCCCTTCCCACCATTTTCTTAAGAGGAAGATGGGAAAGAAAAGTGGATTTGACGGTAAAGGACACACATAGGAAGGGGAAATATCCACTTTATGTGCATCTCTTCTTCCGCCAATTAAAGTAGGCAACGCATATACAATTGTGGATGTCTATGGGCAGCGGTTGCTTCGCCATTTCGGCGGTTTCAGGTGGCCTCTTGCTCGTTTGCAACCTTATAATATAAAAAAAAAAAATTTTAGCTACGATTACCAATAGACTACTGTTTCTTGGAGTTAGTTTAAATTTAATTAGCTGACTATATTCCTATAAAAATTATCGCGATCCTTCCACTCCATGAAACGCAATGAAAAACAGGTATGAAATTCTAGTGGTTTAAACTGTGCATTAGTTGTCGGCTGTTGTCGAGTGGTGGCGCTTCGGAGAGCGTCCGGCGTTTACTCAGCCAGTGGAGCGACCACAGCCTCTGCAAACAGATGGTAGCTTGTAGCGACCACTTATACACTTATGTTCTCAGACAAAAATAAACCGTATTACACTAATGGGGTTGACACCAGACTTGAAATGAGTAAAAATATTTTAACACTTGAAATGCTATAAGATGGATTTTTTTTTTCGTATTTTTATATATGACGAGCTGTTGACCGCAAACTTCATCAGCACGTATCAGCTACCTTCCAGTCCTGTCAAAATCGTTACGGCCGTTTCGGAGGATATCCGGAACAAACGCGGCTTACGGACAAACTGATAAAAATTCTTTTAATGCCATTTTCGTTCTGAGCAACACAGGTACATCTTGGCGAAATGTGGAATTTTTCTCTCGATATTACATACAGACACATCAATTTCATTATATGTATAGAAAGGGGAAAATGTCAGTAGGATCCTTAGTGTAAGATCATCGATTCTATTAAAGCTCATTGTTGGCTTAAAGGGCGATCCGAAAACTGTTAGAAGCCGGATTAGTCCCTGCATTTAGTCATGTTTTTGGATCGATTTTCGATCTAAATATCGTTTATTGAAACAGAATTTCGAAAAATTGGATCTCGGATTCGATCCCAGATTGATTGAATTGCATATTGAGACCAACCGTAAGACAATATTCGAATGGCGGATTCGAATCGAAAACCACGTGATTCTGTGTCGTTAAGCATTAAACAATTATCATTTGGTAACTATTTTGTCTGACAAAACCTTTGGTTTATCATAAAATCAATCCCATTCCACCAGACGGTACTGTCTAGTCTATAGTCGCGTGAGTCAGACTTTTGATTAATTTAGTTTTGTTGGAGGTTGGTACTCTAATATCATTCAGCCAACAATAAGTAGGGTTCGTGGGCGCGTGGGCGCGAGGTTAACTTACGAAATTCGACCCAGGTTGTCATGATGACTCACAAAGTTATTCATTTTGTAACTTAAATATAAGAAATATCTCGAAAATATCAAATAAAAATTAATTTTTCCAGACTAATAGGCTTCGAAAAGTGTAGTCGAACTATGTCATTTTAAGCCACAATTTAGAATAACGTTCGTTACTGAAAAAACATAAATTATCAATGTAATTTCCATGATGATATTTTACATAGAACTTGTATAGAAGGATCAGTCAACAAATATACTACTTTTACAACAAATTTACTTAGCACTACTTAAATCTGTCAATTAGACTGTAGTATAGTGTATTTATAGGGTCGGGGTCATATTTTTAACATTAATTATTACAGTTGCATTGACGTAAGGCCCGTGGGTTCAATTCCGGGGGAGTAGGTTCGATTTCGCATTGTCTTGTTACGTCTCAGAGAGTCAAGGTTGCTAATGAATGAATTAGTGAACGTATGACCTGGTAATCATTTGCTTTTGTTTTCAAATAAAGGTTAAGTTCACATGCGGATTGAGTTGTTATTGTGCTTGTAGCTCGCAATCATTGTTACACTCTTTATTAATTAAATTAATTATATTAATTATCTACACGAAGTTGTTAGTCTGCTTTTACCACGTTAAGGTGTGGTTGAGGCTTCAGTTAATACAAATTTAATTATAATAATTAATTGACATGATACTAGCATCTTCTTACCAAGGTCGTCTTTGGAGTGGGCGCACACCTTTGACTAAACTATCCAACAATTGTTGTGCGATTGTCGATTGTTTCGCAGTCAATTTAACTGTCAAAATCGAGTAGTGTGTGCACCTCTATATAAGCTCATAGGAATCAAAGTGAGATTAAAAAGTTGTGGTATAATTAAACAAAAATATTTGTATGTTTGACAAATTTGTAGGTACCTCGGACGCTTTACTCAGAACATATCAGATTATTTCACTGTAAGACTCAACAGAACATTAAACACAATTTCATGTTTGTAATAAGAGATTTTCGTTCGTAATTTGATCATTTGTTTTATTCTTATATGACAATTTCATACGTGATCGATCCCAATTAAGACAATGAGGCAAACGTCCTCAATTACACCGAAGCGCACTCGATATTGAGATCAGTTTATTCACGAATATCGAGTTACAGTCGTTTGCTGTGTGATCGATTCGAGAGCACGAGGTAATGGAATAACAAATATTATTGTACCGGTGAAGATGCACCGTAAGGTAAAAGGAATGTTTGCTTCAACATCATTGAAGTTGAATTTGTATTGAGGAAATAATATTGAAGGTCACTCGCTTGCATTTGTTTATTTATAAAAATACGTCCGCGATAAGTGGTTTTTTAAAACCAGAGCTGACGGTGGATCGCAGCTTTTATAATAATAAATTAATAATTAAAGGTGACAAGAGGAGATTAAACAAATGTAAACATAGTTTTCGTAGGGTATTTTTAGGACATATCATTTGATATGAAAGTAATTGCTTTAAAGGAAACTGCTGAGACTAACATTAACATTATAAAGAGAAAATATTTGTATTTTTGTATGTATTGAAACAACTCAAAAACGGAACTGATTTCAAAAATTCTTTCACCATTAAAAAGCTACGTTATCAGTGAATAACATTATATTTTTTATTCATATCTTCAAGTGGACGAAGTTGCCAACAACAGCTAGTATTAATTATCTTTTTTACGCCAAATACGTCTTAAGAGAAGCTATTATTATCTATAGTTGATACCGCCTATAAGCAAACATATGAATTATCGCCTCATATCGAGCAGATCTGCCTACGGTGTGAGGCGCGGGCGAGTGCTTAATATTTATTCCAATTAACAAACATGACCTCGCGATACCTACGTCTCATCTCATTCACACAAATGTAAGATAACTGGGTCAAGAGTTAATAATTACCTGTGCCTTGGGTCTCTACAGCGCCCCCTAACTGCAATACGATGTTCGAGAAAAGAATGGCATGGTCCTTTTATATCCTTCGCCCTGGGCGGTTGCCCCATCTCGTTCTATTCTAACACTGATACTAGTACTTTATAGTGGCGATAGAATAATAGTTTTTCAGTGCATTAGTAATCATCATCATCATCTCCTTATCATACTCCCGTAGGGTCGGTGCAACAGGTTTTTGTTCTCCACATAACTCTATCATACGTCATCTCAGTCATCACTCCCTTTTTAATCATGTCACCTTTTACATAATCCATCCATCTCTTTCTAGGTCTACCTCTACCGATGTACCCTTCCACACTCATAAGTAACGTTCTCCTTGTAACATGCGATTCATCCCTCCTCATAACATGCCAATACCATGGTAACCTTTTACTCTTTACCTTCTCTACTACGGGGGCTACTCTCAAACTTCCTCTAATATACTCATTTAGTGCATTAGTCAAAAGTCAAAAATAACAAAAGCCTTGAAGGATAAATGTTGCGAGAAACAAATGAAAAAAACGTACTTATTTTTGATATTTAACGAGCAGAAGCTTCTGTCTACCTCTAAAGTTTATTTTATTTCTGTCTATCGCTGTTCGCAACTATATATCATAGATTTCCAGTAGCCATTGTTCATATGAATAAAAGAAAAAGCATATTATTACTAAAATCAATTTATTCTCAAGAAAGATCAAATAAAACACGTTGGGGATATAAAAAATCTCATAAACTCGTGTAATGTTGGTATTATGCGTCACATCATGTGAAAGACAAGTGGAATTTTGTCATACAAAAGATAGTATGCAATAATAATACGCAGATTTGATAGGTTGGTGATTGGCGTCAGGTTGGTAACACTGCGGTACTGCCATCTGTATGCGCATGGTAATTTCATTTAGATTTGTTTGCAAAGATAAAAGATTTATACAAAGTTTTAGACCAAATGGAATGAATATTAAACGACCACGAAGAAAGTATCGCTATAATATATTAAATTGAATAATTACGATAGCTTTTAATTGCATACTTATGTTACAGAATAGTATATCTGCATACATGAAAAAAATCTGTTTGAAATGTATTATGCAATAGGCAAAAACTATCGCGAAATTAAAACTGTATCTTTCATTTGCATTAAAAGAAATATTTAATGTTTATAATTCTTATGAATAAAAGCATTCTTATGAAAAAATCATGACACTTATATTTGGGCTCGTTCGAAATCTCTTTGTCAATAACAAAACAAATAACAAAGCATAATATGATAATTTAATATTAAAATAAGCATTATCAAGCGTATCCCTGTCGTTGACACTGCCATATCTGTATTCAACATATTTAAGACTTTGACTATAGAGTAACGGACTAGGCAGAGCCGCAAAACTTAGCGGGAAGCTACAAACATGAAGTTATAACGTGGACATTTATATCTAAACTAACACACAAAAATTATACACAAAAAACAAAAGCAGGCAACCTCACTTATTTCTTTATTTGAATGATAGGAAATGCGTGTTTAACATATCCTGTCATATAAAAGCCAACGTTTTAAGTCCATCGTAACCACGCGCGGCGGTCACCACACTTTTTTCGCCTCGTACAAATCTTTGAGTTTTGCTGGCACGTGGCACGCATACTGATCACTCTATATGTTTGTAATACACTAATAATATGACCCGGTGATGCGTTAAAATTTTCCATCGATATTTCGAAAAAAAAAACATCAGAATTTACAAGATTCTATGTAGAAAATCATATTGACTTGAGTTTAGTTCCAGAGTTATAAAGTTTTAGATCTCTAACTCCTAGTTTAAACAAAATAATCGTACATTTCGCAATATAAATAAGTTTGGAAACAGAATTAAGATGAGAATTTATTCGTTCAACAACTTAGTTCGCACTTTCTTCATTATTTCTCTACTAGCTTTCGCCCGCGACTCTGGTATTAAAAATAATCAAAAGTAGCCTATATGTTCTTCCAGACTATTCTCTACATCTATACCAAATTTCATCGAAATTCGTTCAGTCGTTTAGGCTATAAACTCTAACAAACATCCATCCACCCATCTAAACTTTCGCATTTATAATATTAGTACGATTTGTAACCATCCTTATTGGTAACTATCATTATTTAAAATAGACATCTATGACAAAGATAAAGGTCTATAGCCAGAAGTGAGACGGAATTCTTTTCATTTAGCCTCAAATTAAAGGAGTATTCGTGCGTCACTGAATTAGTTGGCACTGTGCCAAAGTTTCGTAAACAGTTTGCACTGCCGAAGCATTTGTGCATAAACATATTTGTCGTCCCTGTCGTTAAATTTAAAATAAAAGAGACAGAGATATTGATACTTGTTACCTTATTGACTACAAATAATCAATAAAACTGTTTTTAAAATTAAATTTAAAGCTTTAAAATAAGTGTATTTATAGCGTTAACACAATTTATACGGTAGTTTAAAGGATTTATCGCATGAATCAAAATATTTATAAGAACCTTTATATAGGTTTAATGACTTTTAAGGCTATTTATATCCAGAAATCTATGAATAGACGGGTCATAAACTTACAAAAACTAACAAAAAAACAAGATCTATTAAGTGTTAGGCCTAATTTCCACTTCACTTCGCACTAGTGGAAACAAAACACTCGACATGCGTCGCGAGGTTACCCAAGTGGAAATTGGGTTTAAAAGTTATAAGAATCTCATTGTTTTGAGGGCTAATGACATTCATAGAGTGGGCAGGGCGGCTACCGTGCGCCTGCGCCTGTCGGAACATGTCACTGGGTAATTACCATTCCGGACCAGTTACTTAAATGTGGGTCGTGTTTGTTAACAGATAATAGATAAATAGAAGAGGCAAGGGGTTTCTTGATTTGCGTCTTTTTGTAGGGTAAGGAAATTTTTAGTAAACTAATAGGATCAGACGGTTTAAAATACCTTATTTATCTCGGTTATTAAGATGCTTTTCTTCCCTTACTTAACACTACTCATGGATATAAAATGTTATTTTTATTAAATAACTAGCTGTTCGCGTGCGGATTCATCCGCGTGAAATTATAAAAACTTTATTTTATTGTTTACATTTGTCAAATTATCAATAGCAAATGTCAAAATGACATGACGAAATGACAAACCTTAGCAATCTTTCTTTCTTGATGTTGGCACCAATTTATGGTCTCTTTCCCACATTAGGGTTTTTATCCAAAATATTTACCCCCTAAGTTTAATGGCGTGAAAATATATAGCCTAAAGCATGACGTAAGTGTAGGGCTTTTTATTAAACAAAGAATTATTCAAAAATATGCTGTAATTGCTGACATCTGAGGCAACAAAGAAGTGTGTGTTTACGCTTTATTATAATAGTATAGATTAATGTCGGCTTTAATTCTAATATTATATGTAAATTGTTTGTAATATAATGTAATTGTAAATTGTATTTGTGTTAAAATAAAATATAAATTAAGTTCAGTTTGTGTGATTTTTTTTCTATAAATAAATAAATGTTTTTTTCATTTTACGCTTTAACAATTGCGTGTACAGAGATTAAAATAAAAATATTAGAACTACCACATCTAGTTTTTTAAATCCCTGGTAAACAAAAGCAGCCTTTGTCTCCCGTTGGCAAACTTACAGCCGTTTGTTTCACGTTCCTGACAAATCATATTCACGCCTCCTGGAAATTATACGAACACAGTTTTATACTAACTTTCATCAACCTCCGTTGTTCCTACAGAGAGGACGTAGTGAACAGTACTCGTATTTTTACGTAGAGTACGAGACGTACGGCTGGTCTCCATACATTCTTAGTTGAGCCGCGGCGACTAAGCGATTTGAGGCATCGTGTGTCGTGCGCTCAGCAAAGGAATAAGTTGCCGGCGTCAGTATTCACGTCCCGTAATGTGGGTGCCTCTAAGAGCATGTTGAATCGGTACTTACTGACCTAGCGTGTACTTTTGACGGCGTCTTCACTTAGTTCGGTTTAGGTGGAATCGTGGTCAAGCGCTGATTTATGATTAAAAAGTATGCACTGCTCCTCCATACATCTCTATCATCCGTTATCTGAATTCCCTTATTAAGCATATCCTTTCACACAATCCATCTATACTTCCAGTCGTTGTCTACTTTTGCAGCCACATTCAATCTTAATGTTTTCTTGTTTATGTGATCTTCTCTCCTACTACTTTTATTTGTTGATTGGCTATTGTTTTTCGTGGATACATAAATCTATATTTAAATGTCCTTCTATTTTTATTAGTTGATCGGCTATTGTTTTTCGTGGATACATAAATCTATATTTAAATGTCCTTCTATTTTTATTATTTCTGAAGCGTCAATTAGGTTAAGTAGTTAGGCTTATTTTTAAACTAATTAGTAGTTAAAAGTTCCGTAGAATCATTGCATAGTTATTGTTCAATATTTTTAAGGCAATGTTAGTGTCATGGACTAACATAAGTAAATTTGAATGCATTGTATGCAAGCAGCGTATAGTAAGCTCGTAAAGGATGTTTTGGGCGTTGTTTTGGTTTGCTTTGACAGTCTTACATCTCAAGTAGCACGTTATTTCAGTCTATTGAATTTATAATTGTGTAACACATGTTTGAACATTGATGTTTTATAATGATTTGCATATGAAGTATTTTCAATGTTTTGTTACGCTGCTTTTAAGATCTTTAGACACAAATAATCTTTAATGAAATGTATACAAAGTTAACATAATAATCAGACTGTTAAGTGTTAATAAAAGTCCTCGCCATGACACGTAAAAACAAGCTCAATTCAATCCATAGGTAAAGCCGATTATCTAGGCTAGGGCTATGAAGCTATCATTAATCATCATCATCATCTCCCCTACCTTATCCTACTCCCGTAGAGTCGGCGCACCGGGTTTTCGTCCTCCAAATAACTATCATTCGTCATCTCAGTCATCACTCCCTTCTTGATCATGTCACCTTTCACGCAATCCATCCATCTCTTTCTAGGTCTACCTCTACCGGTGTACCCCTCCATATTCATAACTAACGTCCTTCTTGTTACATGCGATTCATCCCTTCTCATAACGTGCCCATACCACGCTAACCTTTTACTCCTTATTTTCTCAAACTTACTTCTACAAATGATAGTTTCATAAATATGGTCTTATTCTAAATATTCTTATATCTAAATTACATTTCTCCATTCTCTTGTGAGCTGTTGCCCTATCTCCCCCTGGCGACTTCTTAACGTGTCGATGACTGAGGTCTTACTCTCGTATGCAAATATAATAAATAAATGACGATCGTCGGCCAACCGTCGCACAGTACGTGATCTACAATAAACTGACTCCGATATATTCGGTATGCGACGTTTATAGTGCCACCATATTTTACACTAGACTATTTTTAATACGCGAGACCTTGATGTTTATTGCTTACTAACTGTTCGCGTGCGGATTCATCCGCGTGATATTATAAAAACTTTATTTTATTGTTTACATTTGTCAAATTATCAATAGCAAATGTCAAAATGATATGACATGACAAACCTTAGCTATCTTTCTTTCTTGGTGTTGGCGGCAACTTATGGTTTCTTTCCCACATTAGGGTTTTTATCCAAAATATTTACCCCCCAAGTTTAATGGCGTGAAAATATATAGCCTAAAGCATGACGTAAGTGTTGGGCTTTTTATTAAAAAAGGAATTACTCAAAAATACGCTGTAATTGCTGACATCTTAGGCAACAAAGAAGTGTGTGTTTACGCTTTATTATAATAGTATAGATATAGATTTGATTTCCTTTCACTCGTACAATAATTGCACTGCAATAATTTGTTCGTTTATTGAAATCGTTTCATGTAAAAGAACATTGGATATTTAGGTAAGTGTGAACGTCTCCTTAGAATTGTAAAGTGCGGTCAGCCGAGCAATGTACGCGAGCGCGTGCCGGGACTACCAACCGCGGTCGAACCGCGCGCCCGCCGCGCCCGCCGCGCACGAGCTATACCGATACCGATATGAATTCAAATCGGATTAACTATACTTGTACACTGCACCACAAAACACACTAACTATAATACTCATACATACATTGGCAGTTTTAATCTTCAAAGAATAGAGTTCAATTTTCTGTGCAGTTTGTGTTGTAGTGGTTTATATTGTTAGGTGCACTGTATTACGTTTTTATGGGTGATTTAATATGGCGTCGGTTATCGTGGCTAATAAGTTTACTGTCGCGTTTCGACAGTTATGTGCTCTTCGAAATTTGAATTGGATTGTTTTCGGTATTGCCATGAAATGGACGAATTCATTTTGTATATTTAAGATTCTTTTGCTGTACGAGACATTATAAAGCTTACCGTTTATTGTTTTTTTTATGCGTTTGATGGGACAATTCCTTCTTGTAAATGCTGACTTCTGTTATGGAATCATCAACAAATATGGTTTAAGTTTACACGCGTTTTTAGTTATGTTATTAAAATAATAATTGTATTAAAAATCATTATCTATTGATGTTAGCTGGTTTAAATAATATAGACAAATGTAACAATAGTTTTTTTCCATCGCCATAGTTATTTCGTTATAAGCTTATGTTTTTCACACATAAATAGTAAAAAAGTACCCAAAAGAAGTATTAAAATTAAACTAATGAATTATATTCAAATCATATTTATTACTAAGTTAGAATTAACACATAAACTTTAGTCAATAATGTATACATTAGTAAAGTTATAAATCTATACAAAGCTTTCAAACCATTCACAGGTGCAATAACTTTTATGTAAAGCCTCACTAACTTACTATAAAGGATCTTTATTAAGGAATATGCCCACTCGCCTTTAATGAACTCTACAATGTCACTCGCAAATTGTGTATTCCGGCGGTTTTTAATTTGCCTAAGCGAATAGTTAAGAATTCATTTTCAAAGTGATATTTCATCGGTAATAATGATGTCATTGCTCGCTTTTCCACGAATCGTTATTGGTCGCATAGTCAATGTCAACCAATGACATGCCAGTTTTAGAGTGGGCGCACACCTTTGACTAAACTATCGCACAACTTTTGTGCGATTGTCGATTGTTTCGCAGCCAATTCAACTGTTTAGTTGCACAAGTAAAAACCGAGTAGGTCTCACCTCCATATATGCTCGTAGGAATCAGAACGAGACTAAACCGCTGTGCGATAGTTTTGTTTCAGGTATGTGCAAGCTCTTACATGAAATATAACACGACAATTTATAAATGAACAGATACGATATGCAATTTTCTGACTCTTTAATATTTGCCGGATTTTCAAACTGACCGCATACACAATTTGCCGGTGACATATCTATTTCTAGCCAACATTCGTGTGGGTTTAGACTCAGACGTAATAAATAAGGAATTAACTTAAAGCACTCAATTTTGAAGGTTTCGCGAAATTTTGCGATTAGTCATGAAACCTTGAAACAATAACGCCTTATGTCACTTTGTAATATTATACAAAATTACTATAGCTTGTGGCAAATACTAATTATTGACCTCAAAAATATTAAAGCGTTAACAGCTGCAACTAAACTATCGCAAAACTGTTTAGTTGCACAAGTAAAAACCGAGTAGGTCTCACCTCCATATATGCTCGTAGGAATCAGAGCGAGACTAAACCGTTGTGCGATAGTTTAGTTTCAGGTATGCGCAAGCTCTTACAGTCATGAAATGTAACACGTCAATTTATAAATGAACAGATACGATATGCAATTTTCTGACTCTTTAATATTTGCCGGATTTTCAAACTGACAGCATACACAATTTGCCGGTGACATATCTATTTCTAGCCAACATTCGTGTGGGTTTAGACTCAGACGTAATAAATAAGGAATTAACTTAAAGCACTCAATTTTGAAGGTTTCGCGAAATTTTGCGATTAGTCATGAAACCTTGAAACAATAACGCCTTATGTCACTTTGTAATATTATACAAAATTACTATAGCTTGTGGCAAATATTAATTACTAGCTGTTCGCGTGCGGATGCATCCGCGGGAAATTATAAAAACTTTATTTTATTCTTTACATTTGTCAAATTATCACAAAGTTTCATAACAGTGTGCACGCGCGTCGCAACAAACGAAACACGCATTCTAATCGACAAACCTAGGCTAGGAAACTGAAAAGTGAATCCCGAATACCTTAGGTATGAGCGCTATGTCACCAGTATGAGGTGAATCTTTAAATTCACATTTCGTATTAGACCCGCGTCCAAGTTACAAGCGATCTTAGATAACGTATCGACATATTTATATACAAGACGTATGAGATGTACCTTTGTACTGAATATTCGCTAAATAAAGGAAATTATACTTTCAAGCAAATTACGCGATAATTTAAAAGTAAAAAAAGGTTTTATTGCAATTTACATGATCATCACTTAAATAGGAGTTCCTTATGTTCTGATAACATTTTTCTATTAAATTTCTGATGAAATTCTCTTCAAACAATAATGAATTTGTTAAAATTATAATTGAACTCTGGGAACGTAAATTGTTGTCCCTGACGTGGTCATTTGATAATCATAATCATACTAACATTATAAATGTGAAGGTTTAGATGGATAGATGTTTGTTAAAGTTTGTAGCCTTAACTACTGTACGGATTTAGATGAAATTTGGTACAGATCTAGAGAATAGTCTTGAACAACACATAGGCTACTCACTTTTTTTTAATTCCACGCGGAATTCTCGGGTGAAAGCTAATACTTACATAGTTATCAATTAATTTCGAGGGTAAAATCTCTAACAAATAATAATGGCCATGATTCCGTTACCGTCATATATTAAGGCACACGTCGAGACAGACAGACTGACGGTCGACAAATCAATCGCGCACGTGCCGCGGGTGTGACAGGTATGCGCGGGCGCAAGGAATGTCGATCGATAAAGGTACCTCATGAGCGCACGACCCGTTTACATTTGCCATCCAACTTGTACCTCTCCAAATGAATTTATCACTTGGCGTTGATCCATATCGATGCATCGACAGGTGCATGTCACCGTCTCCCTTCCGTGGTCTAGAAATTTCCACCGTGCGCTGCTTTATAATGAAATGGCCAATCTATATACACATCTTATAAGATCTTATTCTAGATACATACTGACTGACAACTGTTTTAGTTACGCAAATACGATGTCAGTGTAACTTAAATGTAATGCTAATTTACTTTAAAGTCCTTTCACATTAAACATCAAATAGTGCTTTTTTTTTTTAGTTAAAGTTGCATTATTAACACCATCTGGCGTCCGCCAAATATTACATCTTACTTATCTTACTAATGTTAAAATAACTAATGCTATCTGTTGTTTTTTTTAATTCCACGCGGATAAAGTCGCGGGCGGATAGTTAGTTTAACATAATACATTATTAGTTCAACTTATAATGAGTTCACTTGTGAGTATTAGGAAATGTAAAAAATCCTAAATCAATCTAAACATTCCGATTAAAACCTGTGACGATACTTACATACTCATTAGTTGGAACCCAAAGTGGGTATTGTCCTAAGACATGATAGATCGCCAAATCACCTGTCTTGCACCATCGCCTACCAGTCGATCGCACGCACTTGACTAAACATTTTTTTTGTGACTGATTTGTCACTGTTTGCCTTGAAGAGGCATTTACAGCACCACCGGGCTTGAGGTGGCCGAACGCGGATGGCGCTCAGCCTAAACCTCGTTTATGAATACAATTGACTAAAGTATCACACACTGTTTAGTCGCGCTTTGATTCCTATGAGCTTATATAGATGTGCACACTACTCGATTTTTATTTGTGCAACTAAACAGTTGAATTACACAACTGTTGTGCGATAGTTTAGTCAATGGTGTTCGCCCACTCTTATTCGATATAAAAGATGTATTAATAAAATACAACTGTAAATTCCAATGTCCGTTATAAAATTAAACTTGATAATTAACATTATTAGAAATGTATTAAACAGTCGTTTTCTATAATCAAACGAATTTTTTACTATTGCCCATCTATTCAATCAAATTAAACATTCTATCATTATAGTTAATGTTTTCTATTATACAGCCGATTGGAAACGTTGATAGGTACAGTAATTATTAATTACAACTAAACTATTATAAATTTAAACATTTATTATACTCGTAGACTTAGAAGCGATCAAAATTTGTTAGAGATTTACAACTTTAGCCGAATTTACATTAAATATCTTTCAAATTGCTACAGGGAATTCTTTTATTATGATTTTATTAACATTGTTATAACAGTTATGTTGTTATTATAACAGCAGGTGAGTTTTGATTTAATGTCAAAGAGAACGCCTACAACAATTTTCAAATAACATCACCTTGATAAAAGACATAATTAAAAACACAATTAAAAAGTGCGGATAAAATCAACATTATATACCTACTTTAAATTAAAACAAAAATAAAAATAACGTAAACACCACAATCATTTGTACCTTACAAATTATTATCCGTCTGTTTTTCTGTCGTATAGTTTTAAGAACATAAGCTGATCTCAAATACATTAATTATTCCTCCGAATTTAACATTACCGAGGTTGTTAATTTATTTTACAAACAATAGCCGGTATCGGTAACCTAAAAATGTTCAATATACACCAGTTCACATTAAGAACTTTATCTGTACATCTCGGAGTAAGCAATTTGGCTATCGTGGGAATGTCGGCCGGCGCGGCGTTATCTCCAATCTCATCTGATAGCGCTATCCGCCACCATCGCGCACGAGCGGCGCGTGTTCGCGACACTAGCGCCAAGCCTTTACCTTTAAATACGGCTGATAATGCTAAACTGTAGCTAGGATATACATTTTTAAGAGATCACTTAGAAACTGAACTATTGAAATGTAACTTTTAGTCTGATACTAAAGTGTAGTTAACCTGAATTGAATGGCAATAATTTGTGTAATAGAATCGAGTGGTGACTGAGATGACGGATGAAAGAGTTATTTGGAGGACGAAAACCCGTCTACCCTACGGGAGCAGGATAAGGTAGGGGAGATGATAAGTTTATGTTCATAAACGGTGTAAAAGGACTAACATATCTTAAGAGATTTAATTCGTCAGATATACGATCGTCATATTAGGTTCTTGCCACCTCGATCAAGAGCGCTAAAACCTAATGCTAAGGTAGCCTAAACTTTAAACATGTTTACAAGCTAATTTAAATACTCGTGCTTCAAAATCCTTAGGGAAAGCCGTAACCTAGCTTTTAAGGCATTCGCGGACTAGATTTAAATAATCAAGATAAAAGCGTTAAAATACTTTAGTACATAAATTTTACGTTTCAGTTCTAGTATTTTGTAAGAAATCTATTCACGAAACAATAAAACCGTTTGTATGATTAATAAAATTTTATAAGCATCACAATTAAGACCGGATACGAGGACAATAAAAGGTGCAATACTTAGAAGAAGGGTTAATGAGAATGAATTTGATGTAGGCGTGAAAGCCGACCTCATCTTAATTTAACACAACAAACACGAACAAAGGAATCACATATCAACAGATCGTACCAAACAAAACCCTAAACTAATTACGGAGATATTAAGCGTTGCGGAGAGAGCACGACTAATCGGGATCACGCTCAATCGATATAAAATCAATAAAATCTATTCACTCAATGAAAAAAAGTTTGAAGAGTCGGCGCGTTTGATGTCAGACGCTTTCGGCGCTCTTTGATGTCCTAATAATGCGACCAAATTAAGTCAAAAGCGCTAAATGTGTGACGAATTGAGATATCAAAGTATTTCTTTAGTTTGACGGCTGAGATTGCGATGCGCTTTGTACAGGATGATTCATTTATCGGAAATCGCTAACGGTTCTACGATGTTAAAATTAATTGTGCTAGAATTTCGTGATTGAGTTTTGCGGTTTATATTTTAAATCAAGGGCATAATGCAAACGTGCTGAAAAAAACATTAATAACAATGCTTTTGCAATTATTAATACAATAAAATAATAAGTAAGCACACTTGATATTTAATAGCGGAAGTCCGTATGTTTGTTTTAGTTAGTTTAGTAGTAAATGTTACTTTTCGTAATGCAATCGTTGTTTTCTGTCTTAAAAAAAGACGTATGTAAAGACGTATATAAAACGACGTAATGCTTACTTTGTTCTTAATAAATTCTAATGAGAATTTGAATCACTCATTTTGTAAAACCCTTTAGTTGTACATTTGAGTTTTCATACATCCTCTATAGGCATCATTGCATGCTAAAATAACATTATTACGATGGTTTTTGATTAGTTAAGTCACCTTGTTGATCCTTGCAATAGTCTCTCGTATTAAATGCTTTGATATTCTAAGATAAGTTCAAGTGTTAGTAGTTTATTCGCTTTTGAATTTAATATAATTTTGCTTATATGTACGTGCAGTTAGTTTTAATTTTAATTCAACAATAAGGCGAAACTTGCAAAGAAACGCCAGTTAATAATTAAATTATGTGTGATGGATGGATGTTTGTTAGAGTTTGTAGCCAAAACTGCTGAATAAACACTCGACAAGAAACTGAACTGAACTGCTGAACGGATCTCGGTAAATTTGGCATAGATGTAGAGTATAGTCTGGAAGATCACTTAGGTTACTTACTTTAATAATTTACACTCGGACGGTATCGCGAGCGAAAGCTAGTAAAGAATAAATTCGTTATAAGATGGCAGATGCCTAGATTTCTGATTTATTGCGAACCTATTTATAAACTGTTTGAATGTTACTTAAACAAAGATATTATCTAAAGCCACAAAACTTTGTAATCTTCGTTGTAACTTAATGATCACTTAAATATGGCTATTGCACGTAAAGGTTAAAAGGTCAACGTATATTTCTGTGTCATTTTGCTGGTTATGTCATTTGACGAAGCCGTGGTGTGATTTATTATATTGTTAGTAATGTCCGATCTATCTAGAACACGCTAACTACTGGCCATCTTTTAGAATACAATATAGCAAATCTCAAGGTTTGTAAATTGCACACCTGTTTTATACAAAATAGATTTATCTGTGGTCTAACTGCGTTGTAATAACCACTACTTATTGGTTTAAAACTATCATAAGTGATTTAGTATTATATTTAAAAATCGCATATCTATATCTATATCTATATCTATATCTATATCTATACTAATATAATATAGCGTAAACATACACTTCTTTGTTGCCTAAGATGTCAGCAATTACAACATATTTTTGAATAACTCTTTTTTTTAATAAAAAGCCCTACACTTCCGTCACGCTTTATCCCATATATTTTCACGCCATTAAACTTAGGGGTAAATATTTTGGATAAAAACCCTAATGTGGGAAAGAGACCAAAGGTTGTTGCCAACATTAAGGAAGCAAGCTTGCCATGGTTTGACATCATGTCATGTCATTTTGACATTTGCAATTGATAATTTGACAAATGTGAACAATAAAATGAAATTTTATAATTTCATGCGGACGAAGTCGCATGGGAACAGCTAGTTAACTGATAAATATTAAGGCAACAAACATTTGCGACATCCATTATCTTTAGATCAAAAGGTGAATAATTGTTTCTCAATCGTACAAAGGTTTAGAGTGTTCACGTTTAGGAATAAGGCTTTAACATGTAACGCTTCTAATGAGAGGCGTGTCAATTTGCCTGCGCGCTTGTCGGCCGTCCGGCTTCCGTGCGCATGCGTGTGTCGCCATCTGTCGCCGCATCTACAACTCGCCTATTAAAATACTAGAAATATACCCAAAGCATAACGGTATTATTAAACCATAGTATACGCTTATTATAAGGCAAGGTGGATTGTTTGTATGCTGGCGAATGTAGATTGTATCAAAGGACTTATTACTTTAGTTGTTAAGGACTTCAGACGTCAATAAATGTTAGTTTACGCACGTTTCGTAGGTTTTTAAGTATGCGATGTTATGCAATTCGGTTTTTATCTATGTTACAGGGTTCCTAATTTTTTTAAATAACATTCGTCTATCTTCTAAACTACAGGTATTTTCTTTCAATTTTTTTCAAATATCATTTCCATTTAGTCCATACTTGTAGCTTTTATTCTATTATCATGCACGTTATCGTCGATCGTTTATAAATTGATGACATATTTAATCTCTTACCTTTTCCAAGTAACACTTTCTTAGTCAATATGTCAGTGATGCGGTTTGAACTTTAACACGGGCCGGTCTCGGTTGGCGAGCGCTGAGCGTGGCGACATTACTCACGTCTCAACGCCATCTGTTGGCGGGGACGGTGTGTCGCAACCAGTTTCGCTACGACTTGTAGATAAATCAAATGATTGTAATAAACCCCCAATGATTTCAAATACATTAATAAACGGGTAAATATCATTTATTTTTACCTTTGTGTATTTTGCGATAATACCTTAGCTTTTTTTATAGGTGACATCGATCTTATTACTTTTTGTGACAAGATTTGGCCCAAGGACCTTAAACTTGCAACTATGAAGTATTCTAAGATGTTACTTCTTAAAAATACAAATCTTTTCTTGACTCGGAAACAATTTTAAATTCTGTACAACGATGGCTCCTTCGTAAACTGTTGTAAACCAAAAATGCTCAAAAAGTAATCTTTGCGTACTCGCTGTATTATATTGTTAAAACTTTAAGTATGAAATTATGATAAATAGTTAACATTGATTGGTGAGCATTATCGCGTCTCTGCGTCGGACACGGCGTTACATCTCGTAAGCATCACTATAATAATGATCAATGATCGCTTCTAAACGGAAAAATGCCAAATATTCCATACATCACCCATGCTTTGAATATTGACAGGCGGACAGTGTTTCGATACCACAGACCTAACAACAGATAGAAGTGATAGAATTTAACATAATATTTTTTAAGTATTTAGTTTTATCGCGTTTAATGTATAAAAGACCCTATTAGTCCTTCCTATTTATCCTTGATTTCTTTTTCTAAGTTGAAAAGTAAAAAAAAAGCACCACCTGAAACAGAAACAAAACACAGTTCATAAATTAATAAATCACTAGATGTTCCCGTGCGGCTTCATCAGCATGATTTCGCATTTGACACACAATTTTTTCCAAATTTTTCACTCCCTTAATTAAATGGCGTGAAAATATATAGCCCAAAGCGAGTCGTAAGTGTACGGCACGTACGTGTTGATAAAGAGAGCATTAGTTAAAAATATGTTGTGATTGCTGACATCCTACGCCTCGAAGTAGTGCGTGTTTACGCTTTATTATATTAGTATAGACAAAGACGTGTCTATTGCGTGCATAACTCTTCTATCAAAGTACATAAGGTCAAGTTAAAAAATGGATTGGCGATGTAACAGAGAGCATATTTGATTACTATTTGTAACGTTTATATTAATCCAATTGAACATTAGAGGCACGGGTATGATTGACGTGCCGAGTAACGAGTCTATTTTGTTTGTGGATAGCGTCAGAGGTGACCTGACGAAACTGAGCGGATGATTTAATGGAGTCCTATGAATGTATTAATATTAAAGATATGTGTTTTAAAGTTCTCTATAGGTTTTTCAACTGGATAATATTATTCAGAAATGTATATGGAAGTTACGGACTCCCTAAATTATGATATGAGGGGATGGGTAAATCGGTAGAAGTAGGCCAAAAAAGATATGGTTGCGGCCAAGAAAGGGAGTGATTGAGATGATGGAAGGTAGATTAACCTGGTCGATGGAAACCTGGTGCGCCCCTATGGGTGTAGATTAAACAAAGGGAGAAGACATTTGTAGGAAAAGTACAATAAGGATATCAGCAGAATATTTCATTTATGTTACTTTTGTTGAGGAGTTGATGTCACATGATTTTCAGACAACTTCTTTACTTATTTTAAAATACTAAGAAAAAAACGTTTTAAATACTCAAACAAAGCCAATTCTCAACAACAAACAGACGAACAGACAGTCAGGAAGTGAAGATTAAATGTCACATTACAATAATGTGCACAAAACAACCGTATAACTCATTCATAAACATAATCCTTTACTGGGTAAATAAACCGTTCCAGTTTTTTATGCTAGTCCTTATCGCATTGTAATAAGAGTGATTATTGCAGTTTATTGTTGGGGCGTTCTCCCGGTATTCACATGAGACATCTCAATGACAAGTAAACGCTACTCATTCTTATGACAGATTATGGGATATTTATGACTCATTATGTTTTTTTCTCTTTGGATCAGCATGGGGCGCGGGTGCGGACCGACTGGATATTCAATTTGAATATACTATGATGTACAGAGTGTTCAAAAATGTATTCTAAGATAGTAGTTAAATTCCCTTTAAAACTTAGAGGTTTTCTATTTCTTTTATATTATTTTTGAAGCGAATCACATCGTACTATACGTCCCAACTGAAAGGCTCGTTTACCCTAAGTTAGGGTGACTAGGCCATAGTCAACCACGCTGGCCAAGTGCGGGTTAGTTGACTTCACACATATCTTTGAATTTCTTTAGAATTTGTATCACATAGAAGAATTGTTTTCGATATGCTGTAAGTAAAGTTTAAGCCAATACATCTAATTTTCTTTGTTAAAACTAAAATTTGTTGAACTAACTAACTAGAGTTATTCTAATGATTGCACTGAAACTATTGTCTGCAGATACTTCAAAAAGTCTTAGAAAATATCAATGGGATTTGATCAATGTACACTAATGTTTATTGGAACGTATTCACTATAAGTTAAATTTACTATTAACGCTCCCCCTGTATATCTAGTTCGGATCTAAAAATTAAGAATTCGGCAGAGACAATACCCGTCGAGCTTCTAAGAAACAAAATGTTTTGACTTTACAGACCACAATTTTTTTTCTCAATGCTTGCCTAGCCGGTTCTAGTCCTTTGTTCCGGTGATTACGGCGAGCAGAGCCGCGGGGCGCGTGTAGTTCTGACTTTTGTTTGTATTATTTCTGATTGTTCTGGTGTGAAATTTAAATTTCGATCGACGTTCTTTTTTTTTGGAATGCACAAACAATTGACAGTTTACTTTTTGATTTATTCTTTTTTATTAAAAAATATTTCACTGTTTATAGTTAAATCAAATAGAATTAGGGTTATTTTGGTTGCAGTAATTTAACAGATAATGTAACAAGTATCAAATTGCAGCTCAATTATATTGCCGGAGTTCTATTTGACGTTAAAACCACGTGAGGGTCTATCACGAAAATTTGTCATTGACATTAAAAAATTTCGTCAATGCCATTGTATGTGTGCGCAGTGCTCCCATCGTATAGCAAATCTCATATAAATTTTGTCGAAATTTCGTGATGGATCTGTTAATAAAAAGTCAAAGAAATAGTACAATAATATCATTAGTACCCATTCATAACTTATTGGAAATTAACCATCCACTAATAATAGTAAAGCTTCAATACGTTAAGTTATGCCTACATTCAATAGTTAACTTGTTAGTGATCATGACTTTTAAATAATATAAATAACAGAAAACGAAAGTTTAAAATCATATTATCACTTGTTACATAAAAATCAAAAGATTTTAATAATAAGCCAATAAATTAAAAACTTACGCATCGCTACACTTTGATTTTCATCATTAACAATTGCTCGTATCTTATGAAATAAGAGAGTTATTACTAACAATGTTTCTTATTTAATAATACATGAGCTAATGCATTTAAATGTAATAAATACCTTGAGATTAACAGAAATGGATTCAAATGATATCGATAATGAATGAAATCAAGTATATGTTACAAAACGAAACCATAAATGGTCATTTTCCTTTTAATTGATTGTTAATTAATGCCAAAGTGTGCGAAATCGAGCGTTTAAATTTTATCTCGAACTCTTAATGAGCATCCCATCGATAGCAGAAAGGGCCAAAGGTTGTAAGTCAAGCGCGCGGGATGTAAAAGACCCCTCACATACGGAAACTGTCCATTTGGATATGTAATAAGCAGCTATTTCTCTGTATATTTCCATTAAAACCATTAAAATATAATAATGCTGCAAAGTATTATAATGAATGTATAACTAGCGCCATCTATGATTTTTTTAAACACATTAAAATGTGTTTAAATTCTTAGATATTAAACAATTCATACAGGATCAACTACCTTTAACACACTATAAAAATAATAAAATTCACGACTTAATGTAACAAAAGCTCTCTATCAAGTAACAACAAACATTCAAAAGTCGTAGATAAACTTAATCAAATTAATATACGGAACTATTATTCTCACGGTTTCCCGCGCTAAAGACTTTACTGCGCTTCTTGGCTACCCACATATACAACCATTTAATCTTGACCCCCATCCGTGTTAACATCTTTTTATTTTCACTCTATTTCCTTTAAAGCTATCGAGATAGACGGGTTGCATTCACTGGTCAATAAACAGTGCTAACAAAAGACGTATCTGTCATTAATGTTGTTAACACTATACATTTCCCGTGTGAAGCAATTTTGGTCATATCAAGTTTTGTGAAGATATCAGGTGAGGGTCTTAACAGCTATAAAGAACTTTCTATGATCCATTAAGATCAGTGAATAAACATTTGACAATCTTGTAGGAAGTTCGATTCTCGATTGCTAATAATTTAAATGAAAATATTATTATATCCAAACATAATTTTGTATGAATGTTACGAGATAGAAACCTACGTTTAATTCTTTTCATCTCTAGCCTTATTGAAACAAAACACTCATGAACTTTTTGCTTCATTGGGGAAATAGGTCAAAGTGTTAGTTCGTATTCTCGATCATCAATAACTAACCTATTTCGCATATAATCTGACATCATCCAATCATTGTTAAATTACCAAGAAAACGATTGGGGTCCAACGACGGCCTCCGCGATCTAATTGCAAAAAACCCGTCCTACCTAAACTGTCCGGGCACAAAATGCAATAACTTTTTTGCTGGATGCAGCCTGATTGAGTGAAAAAAATCAATTATACTCGACTCGTGCCATTTCGAGCAGGTTGATCATATTTTTTTGTTTAAAAAGTTAATGAAAAATGCGGCAAAGCGTGAATGAAACTTGATTTTTAGGGTTCTCTGGAGATTATTTAATCAAACGTTAACCCTTTTCACTGTGTTTTTATGCGCTCTAAAGGTTAAAGAAAACTTATCATATCTATTGATTAGAATTACACTAGAAAACTCATAACCCAAACCATCAGACACTCGCATTCTAGAAGGTGGTATTTCTAAGACATAATGCTCTACTTTCATTCATTTGTAGCATTTATCATGCGTATGTTAAGATGGATGTGTGGTGTGACAAGAATGGATAAAGTTAAGAATGTGTATATTAGAGGAAGTTTGAAAGTAGCGCCAGTGGTGGAGAAATTGAGAAGCAAAAAAGAAAGGAGTGGATTCAGATATGACGGCTGATAGAGATGTATGGAAGAGCAGCACATACTGTGCCGACCCTCCATAAGGGATAAGGGCAAGTTTATGATGATGATGATCATAATTCAACGACATCAAACAAGTTGGAAATAAATTAACGTAAAATGCTTTAATGGCACACGAACTGTAGAACAATGGTTGCAGATAGATCGAGGTGGAAAAAGTTGCTGGACCAAGGTCCTACAAAGAATTGTAGAGCAAAAGAAGAAAATTGTTTGATACTTTCCTGAAGTAATTGATTCTTATAACATTAAAAGAATAAGATTTGAGCAATTTGCAGTACCCAAAATCACAATAACTTGATCCATTTTGAGCGGGACTAATATCAAAAGCTGTATGTAATTTTAAGTCATTAGCGAGTCGGGCGCGGCTACCGGTCACCCATTATGTGCCGTCCCAAAGCGTCAATCGAACGTCTTTTTTGCAGCAAATACGTTTATAAAACAGTGGAAAAATAGACTTGGAATAAAATTTAATATTAGTTATTACAGTTTGAATTATCCTTGATAGATTTTATTGATCATCTAATGTTGCTTAATGAACGTTTAAATTATAGTTTAAAAGTGTGCAAAAAGTGCATTTCAAATAAAGTTTATCAGTAGGTAAAGTTGATGAGATTTAAGTTTGTAATTATTTTTAATAGTATATTGTTTGTTGCTGATAAAGTACAATTTGTCGATTCGTTTTCTAAGAATTATAATAAGTGGATCTTTCATTTTAATTTACAATAATAATCGCAGACGTTTTTACTTTATACTTCTTTTCCGAATGACATCTGACGTATTAACATATCAAATAGTAATAAAAAACAAAACTTAAAAAACAAATAAATCATCCCACACATTCAGTGTCTAATACCAACTATAATGACAGTAATTCTCAACATAAGCTCAATAAACATTCTCACTGGGGGACTCGAAGCCTACAAGATGTTAGGTTAGCCTTATTAAACCACACTATCCCAGTTTAAATTCACTTCACCTCTCTTTGAATTTCTTCGCAGATATGCACGTTGGTTAAATGTGCATATGGAATACGAAAAATATATAAGTACATAGAGGGATTCGAATCCAGGACCTTCAAGTCAGGTGCTTAACCACTGAGCCATCGACGCGCTAAAATTGTTGACCATAAATGCAGAAGGATTTGGTATTCTGTAAGTCATTATGGATTTGTATTATTTTGGTAAATTTGGACCAACGTCTGTTTATAGCATACAAATTTACTGTTATTTATTAATTTAACTAAGGTCTTCTCCTCTAATTTCTAATTATACTAAAATTTTAATGTGAAAGTTTGGATGGATGGATGTTTGTTAGAGTTTGTAGCCTAAACGGCTGAACAGATCTTGATGAAATTTGTCATAGACGTAGAGGATAGTCTGGAAGAACACATAGGCTACTTTCTTTTGTTTTTATTAATATCACGCGGACGGAGTCGCGGTCGGAAGCTAGTTAAATAATAATTTCGAAGTAAATGAAATAGGTAAAATCAATTTTTTTAATAAACTAAAATTGTTTATTGGTATTTTTAATGGTTATTTTATATAATAGACAATTGCTAGATTTTTAATTTATTTTTGACCAGTAATAATTTATTGCAATAATTAATCATAGACAAGAAAATGGAGAAGATCTTTTTAATATTAATTGGTTCTAATGGAATCGATAACTTCCTTGTTAATTATTAAAAATGTTTACGGAAATCGAATAATTTATATGTCAAGGTTCTTCGGAATCTAATCGAATTTATAACAACACTACTTGTGATCCATTTAATGAAACTTTTTATGAAAGTAATCATACTAATATTATATGAGAAAATTTAGATGGATGGATGTTTGTTAGAGTTTGTAGTCTAAACAGCTGCACGGATCGGTGTGGACGAACACTTAGGCTACTTTTTTTTACTCCACGCGGACGGAGTCGCGGGCGAGAGTTAGTTAGTTAATAGTTTCAATTTTACTAACAACTATTTGTAGAAAATTTAAAAAGTGTGTTTAAGGGATTGCTTGCTTGCGATGCTAAATTGTTTCGGAGCCAATTCAACTGTTTAGTTGTACAACTAAAAATCGAGTAGTGTGCACCTCCATATAAGCTCACAGGAATCAGAGCGCGACTAAACAGTTGTGCGATAGTTTAGTCAAAGGACGCTCTTCATCTTAACAAAAATCAGTATTGTTAATGTGTTACCGATTTTAGAAACCGGGTGGTCAGAGATTCGATTTGTTGCCGCGCTGCTCCGTGAGTTTTACAAATGTTTACACTGAACAACACTCTTGTAACACTCTCTTATCTCTAAGATATCAACGTGCAGAGATATTAGGGCGCGTACAAACAATTGAAATTAAGTGATATTCCACATGAAGATTATGTATAGTGAGTTTACAGTTTAAATTTCTGTACCTACCTATTCAAGAATTCGTTTGTAACTTTGAGTAACTGCAAAATAATTGAAATAATAAAAAAAAACTGATAATAAAATATTTGAAAAACGGAATTTGTGTATCAAAATCTTATTAATATTTGTAATGCGAAAATTTTGATGGATGGATGTTTGTTAGAGTTTCGGGCCTAAACAGCTGTACGGATCTCGATGAAATTTGGCACACTAGTCTACATCTGAGTAAAGCCTGGAATAACATAGGCTACATACTTTTTTAATTCCACGCGGACGGAGTCGCGGGCAAAAGTTAATATTAAAGATTCGGGTGTTAAATCAGTTTAATTATAAATTGATTGATATATTTATATGCAATGATCGTATTGTTTACTACCATTATTAGTAATTCAATTGTTGTTTAGCAGACAAAGGAAGCGTCCAATAAAACTACGCTTCAAACATCTCTAATAGCATCGAAAAATATTAACGTTTAACGAAAAAAAACAAAAAATCTATGTTGGCAGCATTGACGCCACGTTAGCCATTCAAACATCCCGTGCTCGAAACCATTCCAAATTCGAAATTCGAAATCGTATCGCGTCCTGACGTTTCCTCTACGTGCGGTTTCCGCTCTGCGCACGCGCACCGAGAATCCCTAATCGCGCACACTTTTACATTCTACGTTATTTTTTTCTGTTGTTTTTTTCTCTCTTTCTCGTACCCGAGTGAATGTATCCTGTTGTTTTGATTGATGGCAGTGAGATAGGCCAGCGAAGGCACCATTACCGAGTCCGATCTCATAGGGTTTTGTTGATAAATTGGCCGCTTGTATTCTTGGCGCGCGCCGGCCATTTTGACTGTGCTCGCGATTGATCTTTTGACGTTAGGTGTTTTTATTTTAAGGTGCCCGGTTGTGTATTGACTGTAGTGATTAAGTATTTATATTACTAATCAATTTTCAAACTCCGATACGAGTTGTGGCTAACATTTTCCCATTAAATTCTGATTTTATTTTAAAATTTCACAAGATAACTGATTACTATTACTTTTAAGCGTTCGTAGATTAAAAGAGTTGCTAATAACAATTAAATTAAATTGAGTCTTTCTTATACAAAAAATTAAAAGTTAGACATTATTTCGATGGCCACTTCTAGCACTTACTATATCCCTGGTCATTAATATGTATCAGGTCTGTGATTGGTCGGTGACTGATGACTTCATTGCGCGCCGCTAGAGGGCGTCGTACTGTAGCGTGAGCGAAATGTACGATTAAAAATGTAACGATAAAACTCCGAATAGGTATTGAATAATTATTTTATTATTAACAAATCAGTTAATTAATAAAAAAACGTTAACGCAGTGGTGGTACTCGACATGTAATCTGCATGACTTGGATTCGATTTTCGAAATTTATAAATGTGTCTTCCATTTTTCGAATTTACATAATTGTAACTATAATTATCGTTAAAACTCTTTAATTAAAATTTCATAAAAATAAGGCGAAGTGTAATTTACTTTTGACATTAAAAATATTGTTAGGCTTGGCTCAATAGTCTAGCATCGCAACATTGAAATGGTTTCCTTCGTTTCGATTTCAAAACTGAACCAAATACATAGCCTATAAAGGGACGTAATAACGTTAACAATCTAATTCTAATGGCCGATAGCGTGTCGTTGCTATGCGACGCGCATGTCGTCCGCTGACGACAGAGGGCGCACGTTAAATACTGAACAATATAATGATCTATATACGAGGTGTACACGAGCTCCAAGTCGCCTATTGAATCGTAAGTAGTGTCGTGTGTGCTCACATAGAGTAAGGAAACGAACAGAAGAGTCTTTACTTATAATCTGGATAGGCAACGCACAAATTCAATTAATATTCCTTAAGATGTCTAGACATCTACGTTTCTTTTACTAAACCTACACTATAAATGTTTTGGAAGTAATAACTTATCATCTCTGAGATAAAATTTAATATGAAAAATGCTGAAGCTGATGTCCTAGTTGAAAACTAAAAATTGCTTTATTTGCTCTGTAAATATTGTTATCGATCAATAAGTGATATTAAGTAAATACTACAGAGTTGTGTTTTTTTATTTTGTTGTTCAACTTCACAATAATTTAATTATTACAATTTACTTACTATAAATCTTTAAATAATTCTGTTTTTACGCCTGTCTGTTTCTTGCTACGTGAAACAAGAGATATTTTAAACTACAGCCACCTCTGCATAATCTTTATTCTTTGCCAATAAATTCTAAAACTTTTTATTCAAATGTGGCATCACAAGTTGTAGAGATAGTATCTTTATATACGGGATTTCCGGCGTCTGTCCCTCCTATAAATATGTCGCAATTTCCACGGAACTCTAAATCACGTCATATTGTACTTTATTATTATAATAGCGTGTTCGATTGAATTATTTTTGTTCCAACAAAAGCCGATTCCATATCGGCTGATTTAGAATTCAGAAAGCAATCGGAATCCGATTAGTCACCGCTCTTCGTCGATGTCCTTACCTTAGATTATTTGATTTGATATCACATTGTACTCGTATTTTATAGACACAAAAATGTATTTGAAGGAAATGGAAACTTTAATTTAATTGATCAAAACAAGGAGTTACAGCAGCGGACGTTTTGTTGTTACATTTTCGATTTTTGACAGTTTTATATTTTTACTTCTATCTTCAATTCATTTCAGAAGTAAGTTAATTATTTGCAATTGTAATCAGCTTTCTATTCTAATTATAATATCATTTACATTCTCTGCATCTCTAAAATTTCAATGTGTAATGATGATCTGATGTCAGGTCTAAATTTTACTTTACAACTCTATGCATGAGATCCAAATAGCCTATTTAGTATTACCCTAAGGTGCATTCGTGTCTGCAATCTAAAAGTAAAGTGAGGCTCATGCGCATTTGATTTGGATCGGCTCGATCCCTTCTACGAAACCTCGAGTGGAGTCATAGTTTAAACAATGAGTTTAAATACGACGTCAAAGATTATAAGATAATAGAATGGTTAAATCAATACATTTATTGCAATTAGTATGATAGAGGTTTTTATAGCAAAGACATATTTCGATAAGTTTAGATTACTATATCTAGAATCCAATATTTTCTAAATTGATAAAGCAACTAATTAAAATTACCTAAAAGTTGGGAAGATCAAATTATATCACTCGAAATAATGCCTTGTTTAAAATCTCATTTTATTAAAGCTCTTCACTTCGTAATACAATTAAAGTAAATGTATAATCCTTGCCTCTGAGAGACAATCGTATATTACGTCATAACCTGTCCGTAGCAAAAAAGCATCCAACTAATTGATCTATTACTGTATTATGGATCATCTGAGCGACGCGCGTGGGCGCCATTGAGGCGTGACCACGCATTCGTATCGATCGTAATCGATTTGTATCATAGAATTAGTATAGCGCGCTTGCACAATTATGTATGTAGGGTGACGCTCGCCTTTAAGTCGATTAGTTTGCATAAATCATTAGTACTGGGCTTATCGGAGATCTTAAGATGAGTACATCCTTAGTGGGTTGTTCGTGTAATCTTAATGTATACAGCAGATACTAAAACAATTCTTAGATAATTATAAGCTGTTCCTGTGCGGCTTCATCCGCATGGAGTTATAAAAACTTTATTTTATTGTTAACATTTGTCAAATTCTCAATTGCAAATGTCAAAATTACCGTTACCATAATAACCTTGCTTCCTTATGTTGGCAGCTTGTAGTTTATGGTCCCTTACCCACATAAAGGGTTTTACATTTTTGTGAAAATGTATAGCCTAAAGCGTGTCGAAGTGTCTGGATTCTTATTAAGAAAAGAATAATTCTAAAATATGCTGTAATTGCTGACTTCCTACGCCACGAAGTAGTGTGTGTTTACGCTTTATTATATTAGTATAGATTGCATCAAGAATATTTACTTTAAAAATTAAAATGTTTTTCATACATTACGTGTATTACAAAAAACTAGATCGATGAAGTGCCAAAGAAAACAGATGTTACATTCGACCTCTAAATTCTACAAGACAAACAAATAAACAAAAATCATCGGCGCGCCCGAAGTCGTGCAGAGCGCGCGTGACCGGCCGCACTCGCTGCACCGCAATACCATCCTATTAAATTAAGAATCGATACGATGACGGGATCTATTTGTTTGTTGAATGAATCTCGTGTAACGATGATCTAATTTTCACAACAACCATGACGAATGCTAAAGAGCTTTAAATGTATAGACAGAACAAAAACTTTTATAATAACTGAGTCCTACTGTTTCATCTAAATAGGCCAAAACATTAGCTTAACTTAGAGGAGACAGATAAGAAACTATCACACATTCCTAAACAATTTTAGTCACTATGTACTCTGTGTATTATCTATTGTTTATGGTCTTTACACATGAAAAAAAAGCATCGAAATGTTTTATTAAACTGATACTCCATTAAATTTAAAAAAATTCTATCTTTTATCTATGGATACCTACATATCGGTACAAATCGGACAATAAAAATAAATGATTCCATATTATTTTTTAAATTAATATTTTGAATGCTCTGTCTGAACATTTAGTTGCTCTATCGCATTCCTTTAAGAAGTTCACTGTGAGAAATAGGCCACGATGCGGATATGATTATTGCGTCATCTAATTCTTTAATTACGTTAATAGTTCTTCCTCGTTCATTAAACGTGAATTGACTTCGTGATTTTATTTAGCTCATTTACGTTGCTAACATTTTCCATCTTACTTCTTACTAATATTATAAATGCGAAAGAACACATAGACTACTTTCTTTTGTTTTCTTCAATTCCACGCGGAAGAGTTCGAGGGCGAAACAATCTTACTGATATTATAAATGCGAAAGTTTAGATGGATGGATGGATGTTTGTTAGAGTTTGTAACCTAAACGGCTGAACGGATTGCGGTGAAATTTGACATGGATGTAGAGGATAGTCTGGAAGAACACATAGGCTACTTATTTATGCTTTTTTTGTAATTCCGCGCGGACGGAGTCGCGGGAGAAATCTATTTCTTTATAAAATAAGAAAAGTCGATGTTCAATTTGTTACTTTTTGTGTCAGAAAAAAATAACTATTTCACGTAGATGTACAAATATATAGACAGTTTTACCCTGCAGCAATTTTATGGCTATCGTTAATTACTGCTCACACTATGAGCGTGCGCACACCTTTGACTAAACTGTCTCACAACTGTTGTGCGATTGTCGATTGTTTCGC
The DNA here is from genome assembly GCA_029286645.1 of Papilio protenor. Classification (NCBI taxonomy): domain Eukaryota; kingdom Metazoa; phylum Arthropoda; class Insecta; order Lepidoptera; family Papilionidae; genus Papilio; species Papilio protenor. The sequence continues at coordinate 583,051 of JAGSMZ010000012.1, forward strand.
AGCAAATTCAACTGTTTAGTTGCACAACTAAAAATCGAGTAGTGTGCGCACCACCATATAAGCTCATAGGAATCAAAGCGAGACTAAACAGTTTTGCGATAGTTTATTCCAAGGTGTGAGCTCTTAGTGTGGTCTTTAGAATACTATCGTGTTTACTAATTCTTAAAATACATCACAAAAATAATTACTGTTCGCATCATTTACAGACACCTAAAGGTCGATTTTTTAATGTTATTGAATAATTTTAATAAAATTCAATTCAAAATAATTTGTTATGCTTTAAAGAAATATGTATCGATTGATTGAAGGTTTGTTGGCAAAAAATGTGATAATCAATCAGTTTGAAGGTTACATCAACCGAAGTTCGATTCTGACAAGGTAGGTCACGTCGGACGAATTAAGACCATTTTGAGTTTGAAAATGTTCATAATAAGGAAGTTTAAAGAGTTTAGGAACATTTAATGAAATGTTTTGAATATTCAACAATTTGAAATAACTTGTGATTTTCAAATAGAAATGTATAGAAGAGTATACGCGTCGATCCTCTAGGGACAAGAGCAGGTTGATACGTACTCCTGTTTCCCTAAAGACATCCTAGTTCTAAAAATACTAGTGATGGACTCCATGAATCAATTTCTAATATCTACCCACAACTTTGTTCACACACTTGCTATCTTTAACAATGAAATCAATGTTAGGCGGACAATCGCTTACCGTAAGTATCACTTGAGGTTATTTTGTTGAAAATGAAGCGTCCAGTTCAGAACTGAAGAGCTACTCGAGTACTCGTCTTGTACAAATAAAATACTTTTCCTTGAATCAATACATGAAATTTGAATCATAAGAGTGACTAAAATAGGATATGGCAGAACGAATGATGTCATAATAACACTAATATTAGTAATTCCTAGATTTGTGAAAGAATAACCTTATTTTTGTGGTAAATAATATAGAATAAAAGATCAAGAGTCAATACTCAGTTTCCTTTGTATAGATCTATACTCGGTCTTGTCTCGGTATAAACATTGCTATAAAATACAAATTTAAGATTACATTTTTATTTCTATGGAAAACAATTCTATATTTTCTCATTAGTAAATAATTATGTAAACAGATTGCAGGTAATATTATCAATATTTTAATTAGCGTCGATAACGCATCCATTTTTAATATTAGTCTAGTATCCTCTGATAGATTAGGTGCGCGTGGGTTCTGTTATCTTAGAAAGCAGATTGGAATGCAACGTGTAATACCGGGATCTCAATAAAAAACATCAAATTGGGTTTCCATCAATGAAACACGGATACATAAAAGCATCGTCCCTTTCATTCTTTCTAAAAAGAGTGAGATGACAACATGTTTTGTGTGCATGTTTCGGCAGTGGAAACGGTTGTAGCTTCACTTTCCGTTGTTGATTTAGCGACATTCAATTGCTCTACAAGTAGTCACTTATCGAGAAATATCTTCACTGCTTAGGTTAAAAAAATATTGAGCGACAAATTCATCTAAAGATTGTTATTTTATTAAACAAGTTTCGGCTTCCGGTGTTCGAATTGTATCAGCTCATACTAATTTTATAAGACCTAAAAACTGGAAAACAAAATCAGAATTTGGAACTATAAAAATGTAGAAATTCATACTATTGGCAAGTTTATAGTCAAATAGTCAAACAAAAATAACTAGCCCGGTGAAGGAGGCTAGTATCGCGGTTAGTTCTATGAGAAAACATGTCAAAACATGGGCATAGATATTGGCATAAAAGAGAATCCATGACATGACAGCTGATACGAAAAGGATTCTCTAACACACAATAATAAAAATAAAAAAAACAGAATCTATTATTAGATCTCGCATTCATTTAATGCCACAGACTATTAACTAACAGCATAACAACTATTAAGTACTATTAAAATGAGATGTCAAAGATATCTTGACACAGATTGAGAGATTTAAAGAACACGTTTAAACTTGTCCTGAAGGTGTTAGTTGAAGTGACAAATTATTCGTTAAGTACTCACTTATGATACATGTCTTTAAATTAGTTGTTTTTATAACTTGAAATATTTTTTGTACGTTAGCAATGTTTATGTAACAAAGACACGTACAGACTTTCTAGTTGTATTACATTATGTTAATTTCGTTCAGTTCTCATAATTACCTTACTAATATTATGAATGCCAAAATTTAGATGGATGGATGTTAGAGTTTGTAGCCTAAACGGCTGAACGGATTTCGATGAAGTTTGGCGTAGATGTAGAGAAAAGTCTGGAAGCTTATCATACTCCCATAGGGCTGGAAAACCGGGTTTTTGTCCTCCAAAATAATCGCCACCTTTTATCCTTCCATCTTTTTCTAGATTGATTGATCCAAAGTCAATTAATCTTAATTCTGCACAAATAAAACAGCTTCATCTGCTTCAAAATGTTTCAAGAAGACTTTTAATGCTCAAGATTGTATTGAACTGATATTCAGATGTTTCTTAGCATTTTAACGTGCGTCATATCGCGCTGTGTATCTGAGCTTTCGTCGGACGATGGTTATTGTTCTAGCGGCAGGCTGTTGTGGAAAAATGTAGACAATAGGCAAGAGGAGCGCACTGACCGCCGCTGGGGTCTGCCCGCGATCGTGAATAGACGACCATCCTATAGAATGAACGTTTACTTATTAGGTGAATATTAAATTAGAGTTCATACTAACACAAATGCGAAAGTCTGATAGGATGGATGTTTTACCTTCAAAACGGTTACAAGGATGTCGAATGAAATTTGACTTAGATATAGAACAAAATCTAGAGGAATACAAAGGCTACTTACTAAGTTTTATTTGAATTCCGTGGGAACAAAAGCTACTTCCACGATGTCCAATAATTATTTTACAATAAAAACCTATATAATTAACATCAATTCATAATAAATGATGGTTCAGTAACACTAAACTTTACTAAGCATTATGTAAAAAATCTGTAATTAATACAAAAATATACTGAACTACATAAAAAAGCAGTTTTAAATGTAACGATGCATTTACTAGTGGCTATGCGGCTCTGACCGGGGCATTGTGTTCTCCATTGAGGTCTGTGACTATGCATATCCCATTTATAATGCATTCTACCAATGAATATTCCTGTGTTAACGCACCGTGTGCGCGGGCTTAATTTATTAATTGTACCTTGTGACCCCACTCGGCCCTACTGCTAGCTCGCGATTTGCGATTTCATATTTGTATTTTTTATTTATGCATTTGGATCGCGTGGAAGAAATCTATACTAATATTATAGAGAGGAATTAGTATTTTTATATGTATTGAAATAACTTAAAAACTACTGGGGCGATTTTAAAAATTCTTAGACCAATTACTACTACGTTTTTGCTGGGTAACATAGAATATATTTTTTAATTTCACGTGGATGAAATCGCGAGCACCTAGTGTATATGTAACTAACGAATTACAGCATAATTTCTTTGTTTTTACTGCACCTTAATCCCATTATTATTAATATTTAACTAATGTTATAAATGCGAATGTTTGAATGGATAGACGTTTGATATGACGTATTTCCAGATCTGGCTGAAATTTGGCATAAATGTAAAACATAGTCTGGAAGAACACAGAGGCATTTTTTTTATTTCGCGCGCAAAAATGGCGACAGCTAGTGTCTCATAAACCTTTACAAGATGAATATTATCGTTCTTAGGTTTCCGTAAGGCATGTAGGTAAATTCAAAACGATAGTAGAGTACAATTTATAATTTAAATTCCTTTCATATTGTACTCGAGAGGTTAGCTTGTATGAAGCTATTTATGTATATCTGATAGATTTGTGCATCGTTGTTGTCGGCTAGCGGTACCCTCGGTGTTACGACCTTGTGCACTCTCGTAAACGGACACGTGTGAGCGGGGCCTATTCAATACTGGCCACTATGAAGATCGCCTTATTTATGACCGCCATTTTGTAGAATGGTACGCGCATTTAATGAGTTATATTGAAGATGGTGCTTTACAAAATGTCTATAATAGAAGGGTTCAAAAGTACAAATTTCTAACTAAATAAAATCTGTCGCTCTATATATGTCGCTCGCGACTTCGCCCTCGTGAAATTAAAAATATAAAGCCTATGTTACTCACAGATAGATGACCTGCCTAACGGTGTAAACATTTTTAAAATCGGCCCAGCATTTTTTGATTTATTTCAATACATAAAAAATACAAATCTTTCCTCTTTATAATATTAGTATAGATGTATAAACAAATGACGTAATACCTGCTTGTCAAGTGCACAATCCACGGTACTCAGATATAAGGTCAGTGATGTGTTCGCAATGAACGTAGAGAATGGCAGGTCATCACAAACTTGCGTAGCTTGTAGGTCTTAGTCTTTTTTTATAATATAAAGTGGCAAACGAGCAAGCGGCCACTTGAATTCGGCAAAATGGCGAAGCGACCGCTGCCCATAGACATTCGCAATAGCAGATGCGTTGCCTACCCTTAATCGACGGAGGAGGAGATGCACATAAAGAGGATATTTCCTCTTCCTATGCGTCTCCTCCAACGTCAAATCCACGTTCCCTTCCCATCCTATTCTTATGAGAAAAAGAGTGGGAAGGAAAAGGAACTTAAGTTGGGCCTCCGGCACCACACTTATCAGACGAAACGCGGGATTGCTCCCACTTCACGCCTGTCTTCTGTGTGGTCGTGGTATTACACCGGACGAACCGACCCATTCGTGCGAAAATGTTAAAGCGGGCTCTACCACTGTTAAATGTCGTTACTTAGTAGGTCTGGTCGATAACTTTAATTAGTATTATGTAGTTAAGTTAGACTTTTTAAGTATGTTCAGTCCATATGATGAGATTAATTCCTATCGGGAATAGACAAAAGACTTCAGCGCTTTCAACTTCTAGCTAATTAAATTGTTTAAACTTTCGTGAGACATAATTCTAACTAAGTAATTCTTAAACGGCTAACACTCACTAGTCGGTGCCGCCAACGACATAATAGTCGTTAGTGCTAGCCATTTAATTATCTATACTCTATACTAATATAATAAAGCGTAAACAGACACTTCTTTGTTGCCTAAGATGTCAGCAATTACAGCATATTTTTGAATAACTCTTTTTTTTAATAAAAAGCCCTTTACTTACGCTTTAGGCTATATATTTTCACGCCATTAAACTTAGGGGTAAATATTTTGGATAAAAACCCTAATGTGGGAAAGAGACCATAAGTTGCTGCCAACATCAAGGAATCAAGGTTGCCATGGTTTGACATGTCATGTCATTTTGACATTTGCAATTGATAATTTGACAAATGTAAACAATAAAATGACATTTTTATAATTTTATGCGGATGAAGTCGCATGGGAACAGGTAGTTATTTATAATCTTACTAATATTATAAATGCGAATTTTTAGATGGATGGATTTTAGAATGCATGTATATTCAACGCCAAATATTGTTGAAATTTGGCATAGTTATAGAACATAGGCAAAACACATAGGCTACCTTTTTTTAAATTCCGCACGGTCGAAGTCGCAGCCAAAAGCTAGTATTTTATTAACATTTTTGTTGGTTATCTAATTTTTTTCATCATCAATTATGTTAGCTCAGATCAACATGACAATGACTGTGATAATTTTGCACGTTTAAACAAACTCTTTTGATTCTCAACATTTAATAAAAATATTAAGAATCCAGCTAAATACTTCCGAGAAATATTTGCACAATGTTTTCATTGTAAAGAACAAGTCACTATGAAATCACGTAGCGAATGTTAGTGTTGTAACAATGTGTGAATGTCGACAAAATACCAATTGTCGAATTTCACTCATTAACATTACAATTGATTGCAGTCGATAAGCGTACATCTCGAGAGCTGAGCAAACCAGGCAATAATTAATGTTGCCAGTTTACGCAACTGTTTGCTTTATGAACGAGATAATAACGGTGACACTCGACCCATTCTCGATATTTTTCATTGTTAGAGCCCCGCCCTTTATTTTAATGATGCCACAGTGTAAAAGAAACAGTTAAACATCTAGGAATCTAAGAATAATACATACTTATTTACGTAAAGATTTATCATCATCATCATCATCATCATCACCAGCTCTCTATACGTCCCCACCGAGGGGCTCGGAGCCTACCCTAAGTTAGGGTGACTAGGCCATAGTCAACCACACTGGCCAAGTGCGGGTTGGTTGACTTCACAAGTAGTACAGCAAGTAAGATTTATCCTAATATGGTTGTAATTACGAGTGCTTCACTTTACAGGAACCAATAAAACATTTTTTTTAAATAATTGATATGTTATCTTACATACTATTGTTATTAATAATCTTTCACGTTGATTTGTCACCACATGAAAGTGTACTAAAGATAACTGATCCGATCACCAAATAAATAACTTATAAAAAATCTATTTATTAATATTATAATGTGAGTTAAACATCTATAATCACTGCTCTGTGTCACGGACAGTAATAAAACTAATGAAAGGTAATGAGTGCTGATAAATGGACACATATGCAATTAAAAATTACTCATTAGTAATAATTTGTCTTGTTAGACTGTGAAAAAAAATTCGTGTACATACTCGTAATGTTAAGAGAAAAGATTTTGATAGTTTCGTTACATTGAACAGACTTAATAATTCTTTCACTATTAGGAACCTACACTATCCCCGGGTGATATAGGCGATATAGTTAATTCTGCGTGGAGATATCGCTAACAAAACCTAAAAACTAGACTCGTAATGACTTATTCCATGTATTTGAATATGAAGATAGACACTGACTAATGCTACGGGGTGCAACGTGTACACAGTAATCAATAATGCGGTAACAAAATGTAGGTACTGATATCTCCGTTTAACATAATATAATACACTCTGTTTGTTATTAGAGTAGCTGTTGCCCCCGACTTCGTCCCTGTTAAATTAAAAAATAGACAAAAATATAGCCTGTGTACTCACTGATAACGTAGCTTTAAAATGGCGAAAGAATTTTTAAAATCGGCTCAGTAGTTTTTGAGTAATTGCAAAACATACAAAAATAGAAATCTTTCCTCTTTATAATATTAGTATAGATTACAACTTTTGTCAGTACCCAGCTTTAAGTACTGATGGATGTTACAAGGCGTAAAAGCATATTCGCGTCGTATAAAAGGAAAACCTATTAAATCATGATATTGCTCTAATTATGTCAGTTTTTACGTATTGTTAATTTTATGTAAGCATATACTGTGTAGGGGATATGTTTCGTAACATTTTCTATTTAAAAGAACTGCCATGTTCGAAATCTTTACTGTAAATTGTCTTTAGATAACCAAAGTCCACCTCTGACCATATTGAAATTTCTAAAGCTTTTATGCATGTATTTTTCATTCGTTTATAGAAAGCAAACCAAATGACATCGTGTAAGGCCTTGTTCTTGAGAAAATGCGTGGGCGCAACTCTCGTATTGTTAAACAGAAAATCTTTATTTGAATTTGAAGCCACTTTATTAACATAACAATTGTAAGGTCAATCGAAGATGAATATTTTCACACACGTCGATCAATAAATTATCAACCGAATGTTATTGATATATATCATATATATCAACATTTAGTATAAGGTGACAAAGGAGCAAACAGTGACCAACTCGCCAAAACATCGAATCGACCCCAGTCTACAGACATCCCAATTTACAGATGTGAGCCTACGTTGAATTAAAACAGAAGGAAACAAGAGGACATTTCCTTACCCCGACAAACATTCCTTACGTCGTTTGTTATTTAACCTACTTATCACAGTAGTACTACAATTTATCATTTATTTTATTTCTTTTTTGTCATTTATATGTTAAGAAGTATAAACATCGTAAATTTTTCCTTTGTCCCGGAAATAAGGAATATAGAAACGATAGCGTGGAGGCGCAACTAAACCTATTATTACAGAGATAAGCGTCTCAGAATAGAAACAAGTCACTTTTAATTTCACTGACATCATAAGAGCGTCGATAAATATTGAATGCGTGACCTTTGGCGAGATAAAATGTAGACGGCGGAGAGGTCGGCTTCGGGTGGGGCCATGAAAACTACGATTTATTGAAGAAACAAATTTTATAAAGGACTCTTCTGCATTCCTATATAAAGTGGAGATGCATATATATACACGTGGATAAAACCTGTTGTACAATATAACATAGTTAATGATTCTTTACTTTATAAAAGCACATGTATAGTAAACTCAGATTTATTATTGGATTTTTTATTGATGCAATTTCTTGTTAAATTAATCGTAGATATGGTATAGTAATGTTGATAATGATCTTTGAGCAAGACTTTCTTCAATAAAATTACTATTATTGTCATGAAATTGTCATTCGTTGAATTTCTCATGGAATTTCCGCTATCGTGCTAGCCCAACAATTAATCTTGAATCTTGAAAACAATATCAATAGAGATGGGGGGCGTCGCGACTCCGCCCCATACGAATAAATATTTAATTAAGCTTACGAGAGAGCACGGATTTCAAATTCGGCGCTCAATGAAATCATTTCTAACTATCGTATCGTTTTTTGTAACACCACACGAATTTGTACCTAATTCACACTTGTTAAAGTTCAAATCAGTATACATTTTTGCTTGGAAGTTTTGTCAGTCTTTTCAAATTTCCCACACTCTGATTCATATAATAAGAAAAGCTGAACATTGTACTGAACTATTTGCTCAAATCTGTATGCGGTTTAATATAAATATAATTAAAACAAACTGTAGGGTGCTTAACACTTAAAAAAAATGTGAACTGACAGAAATTGAACTATACCAGAACTATACAAGTTGGTAATTTTCATACGATCAATATTTTTTAGGATTAAACAAACGTTTTGTTGATTTATGGTACTCAGAATTTATTATTTCTTTTTTTCACTAATGTAACAAAAAACCATTTTTTTCCGTCGAAACTGAATTAATTTCTTATTTCATTAGCTGGTTAAATTTCTATCAGATCATATCTCTTAATTGTGTAAATACCAATCATAACAATTAATTAAGAGTCTCATATTTGAATGCAATTACGAAGTTGTAACATAAAGTTTAAGTTTCCATATCTGCTGGCCAGTAACTTATGTGATGGCGAAGGCTCGATTCACTTTGAGGGTGGTGCTAAGGTAATTAATACACGCCTACACTAGCGCTAAAGCCTGCGACCAGCGTCCGCCAGAGTTATGATGCTATCGAATTTAATATTATACTAAATTCAATATAGGTGTGTTTTAGTAATCCATTGGTATTGAGTTTAATTGAAAAATATGGATTCGAAATGGATTTGAAAAATATTTGTAAAATTGGCAAATAGTATCTGAAAATGTTGATTGAAAATTGATGAAATACGTACACTTAAGTGTCTTAAGAGTTTAAGCACTTGTAATCTATAGTTCCTGGATTCGAATCCTGTCATGTACAATTGTGACCCGACGGTTTTAAGTTAAAGTTACATCATGCAATGCACATATCCGCAAAGAAATACATATGTATGTGTGAAGTCAAGTAACACGCGCGCTAGCATGGTTGATTAAGGCCTAGTCATCTAGAATAGTCTCCTAGCCCCTCAGTGGAGACGTACAGTGAGCTGGTAATGATCATGAGAGTGTGTTACACACATCATCACCATTATCACCAGCTCACTATACGTCCCCACTGAGAGGCTCGGAGCTTACCCTAAGTTGCACACATATACATCTTCAATTACAAGTAGGTGTAATATCGATATTTAGTACAAGCCGTGTGAACTATGTCGATATAGACTAGCGACCTCCCGCGGCGCTCCTTATAACAGTGCTAAATGGTAGCATCGTGATGGTACAATAAAATTAATTGAAACAAATGAATCGTTGATACAATTCAGAGAGATGTTGGTTTCGTTTTATTAATGGATTGTCTAATAATGCTCTAAGTAGAGCGCGCACACCTTTGACTAAACTATCGCACAACTGTTTACTCTCGGTTTGATTCCTATGAGCTTATATGAAGATACGCACGTTACTCGATTTTTAGTTGTGCAACTAAACAGTTGAATTGGCTGCGAAACAATCGACAATCGCACCACAGTTGTGTTGTATTTTATTCAAGTTAAGTTTATTTAAGGTGTGCGTTCGCTCTTAATACAGTCCAACATACATATCTGGATAGTGTAGACTGTTATCGCGGTTAGTCAGAAAATATGAAAAATACACTGGAAACGTGAACCAAGTTAAGCTACTTCAATAGTCAGTTTCACATTGGTGGCAAGGCCAGAGAAATTTGTCGCACTATTATAAAATTTAACTCGTAGTTCAATTTGAAAAAAAAGACGATCATTAAAAAAGCTAAATAAAAACATTCACATATGACCTTTATTTTTAAATATGGAATGTGGTTTGTATCGCACAAGATTAAAAAGAAAACATAAAAGATAAAGACTAGATGTGGTACTCATTTCAGTCGCTTTCTTATGATTGTCTATTACACGGAGCAATTACACTCTTAACTTTTATTGTATCTACTAACAGATCATTAAATTGCATTTAATTGAAATTACTTCGGACTCTTTAATGGTCTCAGAGTGGGATACGTTGCAGCTATTAGTGATGGGAGCGAATAGTAATTAATAATTTAATCTACCCTTACCCTTTTAAGTGTGGATCGAGTTTTATGAAACGGATATCTGCTACTTGGAATACGAAATAATGTCATTGTAATATATTGCAATATAAAAGAGGCAAAAATGTGCACATATTAGACGAATACTGCATATGGAGTGTATTTCTTATCTATACTAATGTTATAAAGAGGAAAGATTTGTATTTATGTATTTTTGTATGTATTGACTATTATTAACTCAAAAACTACTGGGACAATTTTAAAAATTCTTTCACCGTCAGAAAGGATATTTATCTGTGAGTAACATAGGCTAAATTTTTCAATTCACGCGGGCGAAGTCGCGAGCAACAGCTAGTATATCTATATCTATACTTCTATAATTTTGTATATATCTTTTAAAATCTGTCACATTTGACATAAAGAAATATAATATCTACGTTAAGCGTAACTAACTATATAGAATTATTAAATTAAAACAAATATCTATTTCTTTTTAAATTCACCAAAGAAATAAATATTTTATAACAATAATTGTAAAAGATTATAATGGTTTTTATATAAAAAAATAAGAAATTTGGATTAGTTAGTTCATTTGCAACTCTAACACGTTAAACAATTTCTCGTTGTATTATGCGCGGTTCACACTTCGCCAGGACAGTTGGACAGTAGCGCTCAACTGGATTGTCAATCAACTCGCGCAGTCGAAAGCTGACTGGCGCCAAGTCTAATCTACTGGCCGGCGCAACTGTCTTACTGTACTGGTCAAGTGTGAACCGGGCATTAGTACAAATCTATCCAGCCAGTACAGAGGTCATTTTAACTTAGGCAATAATTAAGGTTACAAAATATTCCCATCCTAACAACAAATTGCTCGTACACATTCGGAGCACACAATCGCCTGTCAATACACAAGCAATTACAATTTGATTTATAACAAGCAATTACAATTTGATTTATAACAAGCAATTACAATTTGATTTATAACAAGCAATTACAATTTGATTTATAACAAGCAATTACAATTTGATTTATAACAAGCAATTACAATTTGATTTATAACAAGCAATTACAATTTGATTTATAACAAGCAATTACAATTTGATTTATAACAAGCAATTACAATTTGATTTATAACAAGCAATTACAATTTGATTTATAACAAGCAATTACAATTTGATTTATAACAAGCAATTACAATTTGATTTATAACAAGCAATTACAATTTGATTTATAACAAGCAATTACAATTTGATTTATAACAAGCAATTACAATTTGATTTATAACAAGCAATTACAATTTGATTTATAACAAGCAATTACAATTTGATTTATAACAAGCAATTATTGATTTGTGAGATTGGATGTTATTTAAGATTGAATTTTACAAGTTTATCTGACTTTATAACATAAAACCCTGTACAAAGTGCAACTATTAATTAGATTTTATATCCGATGTTTAAGCAATATTTGTATCTTTTGATACATCAATATGTAAGATAACATAAACTTAACTATAAAATGAATTTATGATGATTCGTAACTGACATTTGATATTAACTCTAATCCTTAGTAAAATAGACTTCTATAATTTTGTATATATCTTTTAAAGTCTGTCACATTTGAGATAAAGAAATATAATATCTACGTTAAGCGTAACTAACTATATAGAATTATTAAATTAAAACAAATATCTATTTCTTTGAGATTCACCAAAGAAATAATATTATAACAATAATAGTAAAATATTATAATGGTTTTTATATAAAAAAATAAGAAATTTGGATTAGTTAGTTCATTTGCAACTCCAACACGTTAAACAATTTCTCGTTGTATTATGCGCGGTTCACACTTCGCCAGGACAGTTGGACAGTAGCGCTCAACTGGATTGTCAATCAACTCGCGTAGTCGAAAGCTGACTGGCGCCAAGTCTAATCTACTGACCGGCGAAACTGTCTTACTGTCCTGGTCAAGTGTGAACCGGGCATTAGTACAAATCTATCCAGCCAGTACAGAGGTCATTTTAACTTAGGCAATAATTAAGGTTACAAAATATTCCCATCCTAACAACAAATTGCTCGTACACATTCGGAGCACACAATCGCCTGTCAATACACAAGCAATTACAATTTGATTTATAACAAGCAATTATTTATTGTCTGTGCTCGTTCGCGTTATAATTGTTACGGACATAATCGATTTTGTGCTACGATCGCTTTTTTAATGTTAATAGGACCACCCGATGTGCACTGGTTATTGGAGACATACGTTTTGTTGATAGTTACTATTTATTGGAGGCTTTCAAGCGAGTACAATCGCCGATAAAACGTTAAGTGTAACAAATCATTCAATGCTCACTTCTGAAGCTTGTCGTTGATATATTTGTAGAATATTTAATTTGGATATATTATCAAACATTTAATATGTAAATTTAAAGCTTTTTATAAACTAAATTGAATCAACTTTTTATTTTTATTATTAACCAATTTTCGGCCGCGACAATGTCCGCGTGAAATTAGATAAAAAAAAAGTAATTTTATCAATATCCGTTCAGTAGTTTAGGCTACAAACTCTCAAGCATCCATCTAAACGTTTTTATTTACAATATATTGCAAGCATTTTTAAAAATCTAATTTTGAACGCTCCCGCACTAATCACCTTTACCTTAGTCATTTTCACGAAATTAAACATTCTGTTTTGTTTGCAAAAAATATAAATAAAAAACACCATGTTCGTGAAACAACTCACATCGATATATCACTGTTTTAATACATTTTTGTTATCGCATTATGTAAGCGATTGTACAAATCGATATTCATAAGCGATTCCAAGTCTTCCCATTCAGTAAATTGAACTCAATATCGAGATTTATAATTATAAGAGGTTTTATGAAACGTATTAGAAACATATGACTATTATTGTACATAATAACTCTTCAGTTTCATAAGGTTTATGGGCAATTCAACCTTTTGGCCCCATTGGCACGGCATCGCAATATTATTAATAGCTAATATGAGTGTGGCCTCTTAAGTCCTTTTAGTTTATGCCGATTGGATATTAAAATTGAAATGATGAACAAATGATAACCAACATCAATACAAAGTTATGGAATCGTACATTCATTTCCATAATATACTATAACTAAAGTTATTTAAATCTTTATAATAATTTTATACGTTATGAAAATATCGTCACTATGAGTATGTCACAGTGACAGTCAACAGTATAAGATCACGCGCGCACACCTTTGACAAAACTATCGCACAACTGTTTAGTCTCGCTTTGATTCCTATAAGCTTATATGGCGCACACTACTCCATTTTTGATTGTGCAACTAAACATTTGCATTGGCTGCAAAACAATAGACAATCGCACAAGAGTTGTTATATTTTGTTAATAGTGTGCGCTCGCTCTAGCAAATATTTTTTATACTACTATATACTAGTTTTTTTTGTCTATTTTCACTTTAAGAACGTTGGGTGAATATCATGTTGATATATATTCGAGACTATTGTTACATGACGGGATTCCAAGTTATAGCCTGCATATTACAATACAAGTGACCAAACCATGGACGCAACATTACTACGTTTAATAAACGAACAACATTTTATAGTCGCATTTTAAGTTGAAAATCTCTTACAACAAATGTAATTCTCCAGCAACGTACGTCTAATGTTAGTAAGCAAAAAGTTAATTCAGTAAATTCAATAATGTTTTTGCTGCAACATGCAAGCAAACATAAGGGCCGAGCAAAACATCGAGAGCATTTCCGTTAGTTTATAAAACCGCAACAAAATATACCAAGAGCTACGAAAGTCAATAGTTAGTTTTTTTACTCCCAATAACTTTTAGAACATGTGTTTCAAATTATTAGGTTTTATTTTCAAAGCTATTAGCGTCACCAGCGTCGGGAAATTGGGGTGGCGGGAGCAGTCGCTCTTAGAGGTTCCTAAAATACCATAACCAAGGTATTCTAGGGTGTCAATGTGAGTTGGTGGGCCGAGTTGCCTTTTACAGTCGAGCACAAACGAACCATTTGTTTATCGACGCGACTTATAGCACTTTAGAAATCTTCGTTATTATACTTATAAAATATAAATCTAAGTTGTAAGTTCACGTTCAAGTGGTTTGAAATTCATCAGTAAATAAGCTATATTTGCATTACTGCGTCCGCGACCGCCGACTACTGACCGCATCGCCAACCGCACAATCAGTCGCAATTACAATACGCGAACGCTCACACATTCAATGCCAAGTTTATATTGTATTATGTTATATGAACATATTAAATTACGTTACAAAGTTACGTTAACTCTAATCTAACATGAAATTGTACATTTTCCACAATTTCTAATGTTCATAAAAGTATAATAAACGCTTTCTCTGTTTTAAATTAAAATAATATCATTCGATATATATAATTATAGTTTCTTCTGCAACGAAAACATCGATTCGAAATATATTTGAACTTTTTGCGGCTACACTTTACAAGGAATGGGCGTTCGATCGTGCTCCGAACATGATTCTCTTTTTAAACGTTGTTCTAATTTCAAAATTTATGTTTGAACCGTTTGATTCCGCCATTTTTTATCGTAGAATTCCACTGTCATATAACGTATATCACATATTGTTGTCTCCTTTAGTTTAAAAAGAATGAAAGAGACAATTATATTTTTTTGGATTAATTTTACGACAGTAGAACCTTACCACTGTTCTCCGTGTCATTTATAATCTGTAAAGCGATTCAATTATCTCGCGTGGTGATTTAAGACACCTCAGTTATTGGTTATATTTAAAATTAGGTAGATCACTTTAGCAGTTATTATTGAATGGAACGAATTCACTAAATTGTCCGTCGATGATTGAACTTGTTGGAAATTATAACAAGGTATATATTACAAGGGCTTATATTTGTTAAAAATGTATAAGTTACTCATAAACTAAAAGATAAATTATTTAGATAACATAAATAAATAAATAAACATTTTAAATAGTCAAAGTACGTAAGAATCTTTTTTATTAAAAATACTTTTGTAATAAGATTAAATAAAATCATTCTCTTGTTGCAAAAGGCTTGCATGTCAGAATGCTTTAAAAAAACGCCCACCCACTGTAAAAATAATGTTTAAGTAACAATTAACCAATCAGCGAAATTTCGTCAAACCAATGATACAGTTACTCAAGACACGAAAAACTGGCGCCAATTCACAAACCAATTGCGAAAATGTTAACAAAAAACTAACATCATTTTGTACAACAATTGTCAACTATAACACCTAAGACTTAAGGGCTAACAGAACTGCAAATAAAATATTCAGATCTCCATTCGCGAACAAGATAATTATTCGTATTTCGAACAGTCAAATATTTAAATTTGAAAACGGAACTTTCCCCACGGTTACGTCCGTGTTTTCGTTATTAACAACCTCTGGGCGGCACGAACTCTCAGCGAATTTAAATAATCCTTACCCGTTCTCTTGTCTGTCTTGTTGAAATATAAATCAGTTTATTGAATATCAGACAAGATGTTCTTTTATAAGGAAGATATACTTATAAATCGATTAAAAATATTTTATACAGTAAATTTTAATAAAAATGACTAGTGTTCTATACTTTTCTTAATTTTTACTAAACATTTCAAAGATTTATTCTAGAAATTTTATTTGTAATGTGAAATATGAGTTCAAAAGTGCGTTTGTTTCCCACAGGTAAATTGATCTTTATCCAGTGTAGATAAGGTCGATTATCCTAGAAAGCGGTATATTAGAAGTAAAACAAAATAAAGAAGTAGTTTTGAATAGCCGGAGGCAGAGGCGAGGTTCGGACAAATCGCTAATTTACATAAAACAAATACTGAAGTCACGTTTTCAGAACAAAAATCGTAAATTTTGAAGACGATTTGCACGAGCTATTCGAGATAATACTTTGTATATATTGATAATTTTTATCTAAGTGAAACTTCGATAAATCTTATTATCATATAAAATAGTTAACATAGATAGCGTTATTAAGATACATCTGAACATTAGATTATTTCATACTACATTATTCTCATACGTTATTATTATATTTAATTGAAGTAAATAACGTTAGATTTCAAGGTAATAGTTATTACTAACTTCTGCATAATAACCAATGACAGAAGTCGAAAATTTCGTTGAAGTCTTTTCTATTACAATGAAGTTGTCATACTAATATTATAAATGCGAATGTTTAGATGGATGGATGGATGTTTGTTAGAGTTTGTAGCCTAAACGGCTGAACGGTTTTCGATGAAATTTGGCATAGACGTAGAGGATAGTCTGGAAGAACACATAGGCTACTCAGT